>OY720462.1:32464679-32807179 GCA_963082715.1 Harpalus rubripes | reverse complement strand
CATTATTATAAAAGATACAAAGTTGGTTAAATTAGCAAATAATTTCTGTATTACAAGGCTATAAAAATGAGACAAACAAATTTTTTTCAACCTGTGGTTCTCAAGATATGGGATCCAACTTTCTTTATTTTAAAAGAAACACCCTATATATATATACATATATATTAAATTTGAATTAAAAAATAATGTCTCTATATTGGTATAAAAGATTATATATTTTTACAGGAAAATGGCAATTTAACCAAATAACGCAGGAATTGTTTGAATTAACGTTTGATGCTTATTTATTCATAGCAACTGACATTTTCTAGTCAAAATGTATAGTCTTACGTACCAATAGGGATTTTATTTTTTAACAAAAATTTAACATCAATTATCATTAAATATATAATTTTATGTAGATTCCAAATATGTAAAATATACAGGGTGTTCTATTTAAAATAAGAAAGTTGGGTCCGCATCGAGAGAACCACTTGTTGAAAAAAATTTTTATTTGACTCATTTTAATAGCCTTGTAATATACAAATTGTTTACTAATTTAACCAACTTTGTAACTCTCATAGTTCTCGAGGTAGTAATCGTGGCCCATTTAAAATTAACACCCCCTGTATTTGTAACTGTCAAATGTCACAAATATTTAAATGTGCCAAATGTTTTTCGCAATGAATCATATGCTTCCAGAATTGTACACCATTTTTTCTACTCCGTTTTTTCTACTAATAATTTTTTCTACCGGATTTTTTTTCTACTAGACATTTCTTCTACCTGAATTTTTTTCTACTAGACATTTTTTCTACCGGATTATTTTTCTACTAGACAATTTTTCTACCGGTTTTTTTCCAGATAGTGTCTTTAGGTATAATGTAAATGAATATTATTCCATTAATGTATTAATTTACTAAAAAAAAACTTTAACTTAACGTATCACCGAATTTTTCTGCCAACATAAAAGTAAACAACAATCTTATCTATATGTTAGTAGAAAAAATTGAGTAGAAAAAACGGAGTAGGTAAAAATCCGGTAGAAAAAATGTCTAGTAGAAAGAAAATTCGGTAGAAAAAAAATCCGGTAGAAAAAATGTCTAGTGGAAAAAACGGAGTAGAAAAAAGGAGTAGAAAAAATGTTTCCCTACCGCTTCCAGATGTTATAAAAATATAGGAACAGGTATTATTTTATATTTCAGAAAAAATAATAAATAACATACGAGTGTATGACTTCCTAAATAAAGAAGTTAAAAGGTATGTCCTCTTTACTGAGAAAACCCAGTATATCGTATGCATATGTTTCCTTAAGCTAAAGAATTAAAGTTGTAGCAAACCGTTGAATGTTACAATACTGTTAACCGCTTTCAAATATCAACGGCTTGTTACGAATTTATTTCGAACCGTGTTAAGAGATGAAAGTAGGGTTATGGTTAGCTGTAATTTCAAATAGCGATATTTGGAGAAATCATGAGGAGAGAATACGGACCTTACATTTCAGCGCACGAATGCTTTAAAATTTCAAAAAAAAATTATTTTTTTTTGTCTAGGGACAAGTATGGGGCGGCCAAAATCATTTCCAGCGAACCAGTTACGCCGGTGTGTCCTAGAAACATCTGGTGTTGTTGTACATAATAAAATAGCATCAAAAGCAGCACATGTGTGGAGGGAGATAAGAGACAAATTTCATGAAGTTATCACGGGGTCGGATCATAAAATATCTGCAGAGACAATATACTCATATGTCTTTCAGAATAGATACAATTTGCGCACTTCGTTAGGCCTAGAAGAGCTACATGATTCAGTGTCTATTGCCGCGGACAAGTGCATTGTACCGCAAGATTTGTCGTCGAGTGGCGACCAAAACACCACTGACACATCAGAAAGTACGGCTGACACTACTTGCAGTGAATACGATAGTAACAGTGACACCCCGCCCATTTCATCTGACAATTATGCCCTCATTAGTAATAGGGTTCACAAGATGAAATTTACTATTACTATAGCACCCGACGAGTGGTCAAAAATGGCTCCTGAAGAAGTTGTTTACTCATCTGTCCAGGCAGGGAAGAAAATTCACAGACGATATAATGTCCTTAAGCGTGGTGTTTGGACAAACATTATCCACAAACATTTTCGCCTTCACACTAAGTTGCCGTGTACTTTGAGGTACAAAGGGGGGAAAGTAAACAAATCATCCATGAACTCTTATTCTAAATTTAAAGGAAATTGCTCAACATGCTTATCCATCTTCAATGGTACAATTCTAAAGGAACCTAATCCTGGCAACCCTGTACTAATTGTATGTACTATAACTGGTAAATATAGAATGCGTCACCCTCCTAAGAAGAGACAGTTGAAGGGTTCTAACCGAAAAGAAGTTCTAAGCCAGATGATTGAAGGTAAAATGACAGCTAGTTGTTTGCGGCGTCTTCAAGCAGATCGAGACATGGTGAAGGGTGATACACGAGAGCCTAGTGATCTTCCTACATGCACTGCTCTTCGAGTAGCTAAATTTAAGGAATTGCAAAAAAGGCGGCTTCATGAAGATCCCATACTTTCACTTGTTACGGCAAAGTATTGTAGCCCGTTCAGTGATTACATAAAAGATATATGTTATGATAAATTTCGAGTACATGTGTGGAGTTCCGCTCAGGTTCATGCTGAACGAATGTATTGTACAAGCACCGCAGTCTCTACATTGTCCATTGATGCCACTGGTGGATTGGTCAATAAGTTGGTGAAAATGAATGGGGACAGATCGTCGCATATTTTCTTGTATGAAGCTGTCATCAATGATTGCCGAACTAAAATGCAGTATCCTGTTTGTTGTATGCTCTCTGAGCGCCAGGATACTGAAACAATTCGTAATTGGCTCTCAATGTTCCTTCGAGATGGAGCTGTAGTACCTAAGGTAGTTGTTATTGACATGTCGTTGGCGCTTGCAGGGGCTTGTTTTCAAGCATTTGCGGGAACAACAATGGCGGGATACTTGCAGGAATGCTCAAAAATTTTGAATGATAATGACGTCAAAAGCTCTCTTAATTTGCCTCAATGTTTTATTAGATTTGACGTAGCACACACATTAAAACTTTTTTCCGCTCTACCGTCACTTAAAGCAAACGGAGTGATTCGTCGTACAAGGCAATTTTATATGAGGACACTGGCACTTCTAATTCAATCTCAAGATATTGCCGATGCTAAAGTTATTCTCACTCACATATTCACTGTAGCTCTATGTGAAACAGAAGGTGTTTCTACAGATACAGGAAACGACACACCTTGTGAGCAGAGTAAAAGGTACCTGATTACAAGAATTGCTACTGGTATACCAGAAAACCAACAAGAATTAAATAAGAACGTGGATAAGGATATTGTGATCCATAACATTTTCTTCGATACAGTGGAGAAACATGTTTCAAAAAACAAATTTCAAGAGTGATCTAAAAACATTGAAAATCAAGTTCGATGTAATAATGTTCCAGTTGAAGGTGACAGAGGAAACCAGCAGTATCTAAATACTCTTGTCACTGACCTTCAGAAGCTCACTTATTCCCTTCCTATGTGGACAGCAGTAATGGTTCCACTTTATGGGTACGGAGGATCGACGGCAAGCAGTTCTGCATCAGAGAGCAACTTCAATGATGTAAAGAATAGAATTTGTAACCACATAAGTCTTCCTGCAAGGTTAGACGATTTTCTTTGTATCTACATACAAGCTTTATCAGGTAGAATGAAATTGGAAGAAGTAGCTAGGGCACAAATCAATACTTATCACAGTTCCGAATCGCAAAATATTAATTTCCATAAAATTCATAATTTAGGTACTAATGATGAAGATGATCACTCCGCGAGTAAAGGTATTGTTTTAGATGAGAATGATGTTAATTTGGATCAAATAAATGGTAACACCAAAGATAAGGAGGATTGCTTCAGAGACACAAATGAACGACAGGTGAAAGAATCGTGTCCTGTTTTAGATGGAGCTATAAACGTAGTCGGTGATTTTATAGATGAAGGAGCAGTCAATGATGACATAAAGGAAAACAACTTTATAGAATATTCCGTTGTCAAAGAAAACGTAAATCCAAACATATTGACTGGTAGCTGCCTGTCGTGCAAATCTGGTGACATTCCAGATGGATCCGCAAAATGTGCATTATGTAAAGCATGTGTACATGGCAACAACCTTTGTTCTATTACGGTCAGGGACGATGAAGGTAACTTGCAAGAGATCTGCTCCCTCTGCCAAAAGATTTCTAACCAAGCTAAACAGGAACTTGAAGAAGTAGGTTCAGTAGAGAACTGGCGAGGACAGGGAACCCCACCAAGTGGCCGTCTAAGGAAATCCTACTTGGTACACAACTCGGAGTGGCTCACAATTGACCTTACAACTAGAGTAAAGACTCTACCAATAGGTCTCCTGAAGAATGGCAATAGGAGTATTCTTAAACCTATTAAGCTGGGGAAAGAGAGGTTTACTCTTATGAATACATGTGCCTTCGACTCTGTGGCCCAGATATGCTGTTCAGCGTATTGTGACAGTCTTGCCTATAGGACGTTTGTTGACGGTGAAACCAACTGGCAAATGGCGGAAGTCATCAGGAGATTGACAGCTCACGGTGCGAGTTCTTTCGTGTACCGTCTTCGAGCTCAGCTGCTCCGACCACATTTTCCAATATCCATTGGTTTGATGAATCTCAAGACGATCAATGCGCATTGTAATGTCAGCACTATCTTGGGAGTCATAATGCAGGAATATCCAACGTATAAATGTATGCGCTTGTGTTCATCGCCAATTTGTCTTCAGACGATAAGAGAAGACGTGACTCCTTGGGTTAGTGTCGGAAAACCAAAATCTGGTTGGAGTAATCTCCAACATGAAATTGAGCGTGCTACCAAGGAGAAGTTTGTAACAGACTGTTTAAATACAATGCCTGACGCTGACCCTAAATCTGAACATGTCATTGTAGATCCTAACATATCCCAGCATCCACTATGTAAAGGAAAGCGAGATGTGACGACCTCTGTCTCAGAATATCATTTATTTGTAGAAATCGTTGAAAAGAACGACCAAAGGCTTGCGCAATTCAACTCCAAGTTGGACGAGCTACCACGCAGTGTCACAGTACACGGACGGAAGTATTATCTGAGAGGTGCCGTAGGTTTCACGGGAAGCTCCTCAACTAACATCAATACTATTGGCCACTATAGAGCTTACTGCCTTCGACTTGATGAGAAATGGGAGCTTTACGATGATCTCCAAGATAAGAAACAAGACTGCGGAAATACAGTTATTACCAGCCATATGCTCGTCTACACCATTTAAAACCCTTTCTGACGTCTCGCGCATGACTTGTTTTGTTTTGTTTTGTACTTTCTAAAATTACTTCATTATTTCACTAATAATTGATGTTTCTGTTTATTTGAAAAAAATAAAATATACATGTTTCAAAAGGGAACCACTAATTGTGTACTTTATTTTACAATAAAATTGTTTATTATTTATAATCCAGAACACAGAGTTTACCACCTCTCCCCCTAAATAAAATACAACTGCCCCCCGATTCCTACGCCTCTACAGTAAGTACTTCGTCTAGGATGTTTTTTAACTTAGAAAATTAAAATTTACGCTTTAAAAAATCTGGAAAATTATTAGGAGTTTTGTAACGTTAAATTTTGAAGATTTGCACAAGCCTATTACAACATTATAAATGTAAACATCCTAAAGCTATGTTTTATCTCCTTCATTTTTTATTCAAAATACTTTTGAATTGAAACAAAATTAATAAATTTTACTAAATTTTTTAATAATATATATTAGGATCTTCCTGTGCTCAAGATCCTCTCGTGGCGGGGGGTGGGGGCGTGGCGTGGCATTTTGCCCGTGCGCCACTGAAGAACTACTTTACCTTTTAACACGTGCTTTCTCCTATTGTTCTCAACCCTCTGGTCAGTTGTCTCGAGCAGTATTCCCAATCTGATAATATATATATATATATATATATATATATATATATATATATATATATATATATATATATATATATATATATAAATGAATTGCTGTTCGTTAGTCTCGCTAAAACTCGAGAACTCGGTCCGATTTGGCTAATTTTGGCTTTGAAATATTTATGGAAGTTCAGGGAAAGTTTAAAAGATGAGAAAATATGGAAAAGTTGCAAAGAAAATAGTAAAAACAACACTTTTCTTTTCACGATGTATGTCCGGTATAAACTACAAAACTTGACCTTGATGAAATTTCGTAACTATATGTAATTTGGTCCAACTTAAAAGAAGGGATAGTTTTTATCGCGGGTAAACTTCGAGAGTAAATCGCGGGAGTAGAGCGAGGGTAAATTTCAGGACTACAGCACGAGTAAACTTGGGGAGTAGAGCACGAGAATAGAGTGACGGTAATCGGCGAGAGTACCGCACGGATAAATTTCGGGAATAGAGCGGGTGTAAACGGCGGGAGTAAAACACGGGTAAACTTTAGGAGTAGAGCAAAGGCAAACTTCAAGCGTAGAGCGCAGGTAAACTTCGGAAGTAGAGCGAGGGTAAACGGCGGGAGTATAGAGATAGTAAACTTTAGAAATACAGCTCGGGTAAACAGCGGAAGTACAACGTGGTTAAACTTCTGAAGTAGAGTGCGGGAGGAAAGCGAGGGTGAGTAGTAGTAGAGTGTGGGTAAACTTCGGGAGTATAGCGCAAAAGAAGAGTCAGAGTAAATGGCGGGAGTACAGCACGACTAAACTTGGGAAGTAGAGCACGGGAATAGAACGAGGGTAAACGGTGACAGTACAGCACGGGTAAATTCCGGGAGTTGCGCGAGCGTAGAGTGAGTGTAAACGGTGGGAGTAGAGTGCGGGTAAACTTATGAAGTACAGCGCAGGAGTAAAACGAGGGTAAACAGCGAGAGTAATTGCGTGTAAACTTAATTCAATCTATTATAACTACTGAGCCACAGCATCGCGTGACAAGGTCAGCTAGTATATTTATAAAAAAATATATATTTTTATATTGTTTCAAATATCGACGTTTCTAATATAACCCACAGTGCACAATGTCTTTGTCTCAATACAGCCTAATGATGTGTATATTTTTAATTATTTTTTATGTACCTGGTGATAAAATTGCAAAATGTTTTACATGCATTACTAACCGGGGCAAAACTTGAAGCATCCTATGTGCCATGTCTCATGTTGATTAGACGATGATGATAAATTGCGTTACCTTGGAGTGCCAATTCCGATAATCGATTTCTAAATAAAATAAGCCGTTGCAAAACTGAACAATTGCATTACAAAACTGTACAAAATGACATCTATTTAAAATTTAGTTGATTTAATAATTTTATTAAACTGGCACTCTATCGTTAACTTAGAGTGCATAGTTTTAATTGCTTAAAACTGACAGGTGATAAGGTTGCAAAATGTTTTGACTGCATTACAAAACGGGGCAAAACGTAACGCATTTGATGTGCCATGTCCCATGTTGATTAGACGATGATGATAAATTGCGTTAACTTGGAGCGCCAATTTCGATAGTCGATTTCTAAATAAAATAAGCCGTTGCAAAACTGAACAATTGCATTACAAAACTGTACAAAATGACATCTATTTAAAATTTAGTTGATTTAATAATTTTATTAAACTGGCACTCTATCGTTAACTTAGAGTGCATAGTTTCAATTGCTTAAAACTGCCAGGTGATAAGGTTGCAAAATGTTTTGACTGCATTACAAAACGGGGCAAAACGTAACGCATTTGATGTGCCATGTTCCATGTTGATTAGACGATGATGATAAATTGCGTTACCTTGGAGTGCCAATTCCGATAATCGATTTCTAAATAAAATAAGCCGTTGCAAAACTGAACAACTGCATTACAAAACTGTACAAAATGACATCTATTTAAAATTTAGTTGATTTAATAATTTTATTAAACTGGCACTTTATCGTTAACTTAGAGTGCATAGATTTAATTGCTTAAAACTGCCAGGTGATAAGGTTGCAAAATGTTTTGACTGCATTACAAAACGGGGCAAAACGTAACGCATTTGATGTGCCATGTCCCATGTTGATTAGACGATGATGATAAATTGCGTTACCTTGGAGTGCCAATTCCGATAATCGATTTCTAAATAAAATAAGCCGTTGCAAAACTGAACAACTGCATTACAAAACTGTACAAAATGACATCTATTTAAAATTTAGTTGATTTAATAATTTTATTAAACTGGCACTTTATCGTTAACTTAGAGTGCATAGATTTAATTGCTTAAAACTGCCAGGTGATAAGGTTGCAAAATGTTTTGACTGCATTACAAAACGGGGCAAAACGTAACGCATTTGATGTGCCATGTCCCATGTTGATTAGACGATGATGATAAATTGCGTTAACTTGGAGCGCCAATTTCGATAGTCGATTTCTAAATAAAATAAGCCGTTGCAAAACTGAACAATTGCATTACAAAACTGTACAAAATGAGGTCTATTTAAAATTTAGTTGATTTAATAATTTTAGTAGAATGGTACTCTATCGTTAACTTACAGTGCATATTTTTAATTCATTTAAACTGTCATGTGATGAGGTTGCAAAATGTTTTGATTGCATTACAAAACGGGGCTAAACTAGAGCAAAACTTTTATGTAAAAAAATGGTCCCTGGAGCAAAATGGTACTCCAAGTTAACTGACCTAATTTAAGTCGCTTGCAAAGCAGTATTACTAGCGAAGATGAAAGTATAACTAATCAGCTAGATAAAGAAATGAAAAATGTTTTAAAATTAAATTTACCGGAATACGAAAAATGGCGCATGTACCAAGAAATTTTACAAAGATTTTTATATTTTCAAAAACAAAACAGGGAACCTATAAAATTACATATCGAAGAGGAAATGAATGCAGAATCATACGTACATGCTAAGGAAGAAGACGGTGTTGAACATATAATAAATATAATACCAAAAACACATCGCGAAAATGCTCGTTTGTTAGTGGAAAGACTAAAAAATGAAAAATTAATATCATGGAATGAGAAAGGCATAGTTTATATAGATAATAAAGAAATTCCCAATTCTAATATATCAGACTTGATAGCAGATACAGTAAGATATAAAAAAAAATAATAATCCAACGGGCTGGTCAGATTTTGTGAACGCATTGAAAAATATAAATATTCCTACGGAATTAATTAAAAACCCTCAGAGAAAAAAACTTTTTACTAGAGGAGAAGAAATTTCTTCCAAAGAAAACTCTCAAAAAGTTAAACGATCTAGTTCTGTATTTGCGGACGACGAATTTATTTTATCGAAACCTACGAAACAAAAGTGGAAACGATTTTCATTCACATAATGAATAAACAACTAGCTGAAATATACTTTGATCCTACACATCCTGCTGGTTTTTCAGGAGCTAGTAATTTAATAAATTTTATGAAAAGACAATACAAGCCTGAAGAAATTAAAAAATGGATCAGCTCACAAGATGCATACACTATGCATAAAACAATTCGAAAAGTTTTCAAAGAAATAGGTATCGTGTTTCAAATATGAATGATTTATTTCAAGCAGATCTGAATGATATGAGGAAGCTAAGCCGATATAACGATAATTATAAGTATAGTTTAACAGTCATTGACGTCTTTAGTCGGTATGCTTGGGCAGTCCCTCTGTCAGATAAGAAACCCTCAAGCGTCATAAAGGCTTTTCAAAATATATTTCAAGAAAGAAAGCCGCTCTACCTGCAAACGGATAAGGGAAAAGAATTTATAGCGAAGTCAGTACAGGTGTTTTTAAAAGAAAATGATGTTAAATTTTACGTGACACATAACCCCGATATAAAAGCATGTTTTGTAGAAAGATTTAACAGAACATTGAAAACAAAAATGTATCGATACTTTACTTATAAAAATACATACAAATATGTTGATATTTTACAGGATCTGGTCGCATCGTATAATAAAACTAAACACAGGTCAATAAAAATGGCGCCCTGTCAAGTCAATAACACTAACATATTACAGATTTGGAGAAATCAGTATAAAAATGTGAAAAGTAAACAGAAAAATTTTAAAATTGGGGATAATGTTAGAATATCTAAATATAAAAATATATTTGAAAAGGGATATGAATCAAATTGGAGTGCAGAAATATTCAAAATATATGCTATTAGTAATAGAATTCCTACTGTTTATAAACTAAAAGATTTAAATAACGAGATTATAGAGGGCACTTTTTATAAAAATGAACTACAACGTGTTTATGTAGATTCTGACACAGCGTATAAAATAGATAAAATTATTGCCACGAAAGGTACAGGTGCCAGAAAACAGTATCTCGTACAGTGGGAAGGTTATAGTGATAAATTTAACTCCTGGATTCCTGCAAATTCACTCCGCTTATTAAATCATGAATGAAAAAGAATTTTTTATAACACTACCCAGTAATAATTCCATGCAATATTTTCCTAATAATAAGACTACATGTTTCACTACACAGCTACCGCAAAATATAAAACTAACCGGCGAGTGGGAAGTCGGTTTAGCTGAAATAATATATCCATGCTCGATTTATAATATGAATAAAAGAGAAAATCAAATTCAAATTATATTACAAACAAAAGAAGAAAAAAAGAATGTTGTAGTAGAATATATTCTACCTGTACAGAAAATTCCCTCAAAAAATTACGAAAGTATTGACGGAGTACTACATGAAATAAATAAAAATAAAATTGTTAATGAACATATCGCATTTTCTTTTGATCAGGCAGAAAGTCGAGTTACGGCAAAAATAAAGACAGCTAATGTATATTCCGTGGAATTATCGCCCCGATTAGCATTACAGCTTGGGTATCCACCATTTATCGATATATGTAAGCAAAAGACTTCAGTTAATCTGCCAAATTTAGCGTTAGGCATTCCTCCGCAATTATATGTTTATTGCGACATTATTGAACCACAGGTAGTAGGGGACGTGGTAACTCAGTTACTGAGAATTGTACATGTAAAAACTGATAAGTATGTTTTTGGCTCTAATGAAATGATATCATATTCACAACCACATTTCGTTCCTGTCTTAAGAAGGGAATTTTCAAACATTGAAATAGATATAAGGACAAACGATGGGAGCAAAATGCCATTTCAGTTTGGAGTTTTGTCCGTTAAACTGCACTTTCGACAAACAAAATGAAAACTTGTCCTTATCAAGAGTATTATAATCATCAGGCAGGAAGTGGAATAGGAACAGTGTATAGGGGAAATCAATTTCAACGAGGTCATGGAGTGGGAAGCTTTTTTAGTGGATTGTTTAGAAGTATTTTACCGGTACTAAAAAAAAGGAGTGAAGGCAGTTGGCAAGGAAGCACTCAGTTCGGGAATTCACTTTTTAGGCGATCTAAGTGAAAATCAGCCAGCTAAAGAATCATTCAAGAAACGAATTAATGAAGCAGGGAATAATTTAAAACGTAAAGCCGAAAACAAGATTGAGAAAATTATGAGTGGGTCAGGTAATAAAAAGAAGCGGTTTGTTAAGAAACAAAGTCATTCTAAACTGGTACGCACTACAGTAAAGAACAAAAAACGTTCAAGAGAAAACGATATATTCGACTAAGAATGGCATTTTTACACGCTCAGTCTTGTGAATGTGTAAAAACTGAGCTTGACATATTTAGTATTCCTCCAACTCAGACTAGCATCGAACAGGCAGACTGGATAAATTATAAACCATTATCATCGATTTCGGAAGACGGCCCGATAGAATTTGTTATACCGGGACATGGAGAAGATTACCTGGATTTGTCGCAAACTATGCTTTATGTAAATGCAAAGATTCTTAAAACTGACGGCACCGTATTAAGTGACACAGACAATGTGGCCCCCGTTAATAACTGGCTTCATTCAATTTTTAGTCAAGTTGATATTTATTTAAATCAAAAGCTCGTAAGTCCTCCGATGAATACGTACCCCTATCGAGCTTATATCGAAAGTTTATTAAATTATGGTAATGATGCTAAGAAATCACACCTTACTTCAGCGTTATGGTATTCAGACGAGGCTGGAAAAATGAATAATACCGACGCAGGTGGAAATCCTGGCTATAACAAACGTCAGAGAATTACTGAAAAAAGTAAAGATGTTGACATGCTAGGCCACCTTCACGCTGATATATTCAATCAGGAAAAATTCTTGCTCAATGGTGTAGAAATGAGAATTAGATTAGTACGCTCAAGGGATAATTTTCATTTGATAGGTACAGATTCAAAGTTCAAAGTACAAATTAATGAAGCTACATTACTTGTGCGTCGTGTCAAATTGAACCCTAGCATATTACTCGCTCATAATAGTTCATTACAATTAAGTACGGCAAAATATGCATTAACTAGATCAGAAGTTAAAGCGATCACAATTCCTTCAGGTGTACAGGGTAAATCTCTAGATAATATTTTCTTAGGTCAGTTACCTAAAAGATGTGTAATTGGTTTTGTAACCAATAAAGCATTCAACGGCGACTTTGGACATAACCCTTTTAACTTCGAAAATTTTAAAATGAATTATTTATCTCTATGCGTAAATGGGCAACAAATACCATCGAAACCTTTACAACCATCATTTGGAGAAAAAATGTCTTACATTCAAATGTACCATACATTATTTTCGGGAACAGGCATACATTTCGGCAATAGTGGTCATGGTATTGACAGAGATAGCTATCCAAATGGATATTGTTTGACAGCATTTGACCTAACTCCAGACCTGGCAGCAAGCTCAATACTACATTGTAATCTGACACGACACGGGTCTTTACGGATTGAAGTTGGTTTTGAAAAAGCTTTAACACAGACAGTAAACTGTGTCATTTATGCCGAGTTCGATAACATTATTGAAATTGATAAAAATAGAAATGTAATTGTGGATTATGGTAGATAAGATTGTATAAAATTATATTTGTATTACTGAATGTTAAATAAAATCTACATGATTTGTATTATGTTGTTTCATTTCAATAATTCCCTATATAATCATCAAATTTCAGAAACCAAAGTTAGTTAAATGAATGTCTTCATTTAGTTAAGAAGAAGAAATGAATGCTGCGTTTATACTTAATATATTTAGAAAATGCTTCAAAAATACTTGTCATTTCGGCGTTTATGCGGCAAATAGATTACCAAGGCATGTGAATTTTCCATGTACGCTTATTGTTAATACAGATCCTGATAATTTACCTGGAACACATTGGATAGCAATTTACATAGACCGTGAAGGTCATGGTACATATTTTGATAGCTATGGATGTGCACCGTATGTAAAAGAACATGCAAATTTCATGAAAAGAAATACGAAGAAATGGACTTTTAACACAGTTGGTTTACAGGAATACACATCAGCAGTGTGTGGTTTCTACTGTCTAGTATATTTACTGTTTAGAATTAATAAATACACCCACAGAGAGTTTATAAACTTGTTTAGCAAAGTTAATAGAAGTGAGAATGATAGAAATGTGAGGTATATGTTCTGTCAGTATTTTAAAAAATATTGTAATAAATAATTTTAAGTATTATTTAAGTCATGAAGTGTATAAATAACAATCAGTTTTATATATAAGTAAACCTTACGGTATTTATTTATGTACTGTATAATAATAAAAACACTGCTTGTACTCGTATATATTTATTTATTTAATTCCGTGCATAAAAATTTCGCCCAGGTACAACCTTTAGTGAATGAACTCAAAGTCAGGTAGAAATTTACTTAAAATTCCTGGAAATGTGTGTATACAAGTTGAAAGAATCACTTACCTTACACCCCTGTTTAAATTACTATACCCCAGATAATATTATAAAATTGTGTATGAGATATTAAGTATATGTTTATTTAATAATAAAAGAAGTATTTACAAAAAATATTTATTTACAAAAGCATCTACACATAAAACTTGATTTCGAGATTCAATGGTACATATAAATAAAAATATTGATGTAATAATAACAAAAATAAAATTATTGATAATGAATTGTTACAGTATAAGAAATATTAATAAAATTACATACATTACATACAAATAAATATTATATTTCTACTTAAACTTTATCTTTTTTATTCCATATGGGACACTATTTACATTATCTACTAATCTACGTTTCATAAACTTAACAGCAAATGTCTTTTTTTCCTTCCTCGTTAACACTGTATGATCCTTAGTACATCTAATACTATTAAAATGTAATACAGGGTTTTTAATATTATTACTGTTAAACACTAAATCTTTGAGACAGTCAAAACTAATAATTTTACTATTTTTAAAATTTAAAGTTATTCCTTTAACTTTACATATTTCTTTCACCTCCCCGGTTGTTGGAGAAAATACCTTGTATGAGTAAGTTTTAGGCCCCCCGCAGACAAACTCCGTTATAAAGCTACCAGGACCGTAGCATTCTAATTCATCGGTGAGATCGCCTAAGTAATTTTCCGTTTCAGGTTCATATTCGTTAGGTGAATGAGAAAAAATTATTGAATCGGTATCGTAATATAAAACTCTACGATTCAACGTCTCTAAAAAGTCATATAACCGTAATCGTGCCTGACACGTTACATAGCAAGCAATAACCACATTAACAGTCTTTAATTGTTCTATCGCTTCTGCATCATGCTTCCAATTAACGTAAACCATGTGATCTCCCGCTGGGATTATTCTATTGACCTGGGTTGCTGGATTAGCCAATAAATCGTATAATTCTTCTGCACTGGAAACGATTGTTGTTTGAGATTTGTTTTCGGTCTGCGCGAATTTTCCTGTAATTTTAAATAATAATTACTTAATATGAAATAAATTATAATATAGTTTAGCTTACCCCAGAATGAGTTCAGCATGAGCTTAGCATTGGAACGTTTCCCTGCATTTTTCTCTATCTGAGACGGCTCCAGTTGAATTCCTTCATTTATTTCATAACTTCTTATATAGTCAGTTTTACTTGCGTCATCCGTGCAATTTACAGGATACCCACTGGCTTCTTGTTTCATTTTTAAAAATGTGTTTATGTAGTCAACGAACAATCCTCCGGTTTTTGTATTTCTATCATAAACAGTTATTTCATACTGCCATACCTCGTGCACTTTTAAAATTTTATAACCAACACATACGGCGCGTTTTACCTCATCTACAACCCATGTCCCCATAAACTGTCTTTCGTCGTCACTATGGCCACAGTCGTTTTGATTTAGCTCATCACAACATTTCCGACATAGAACGAACATAAGCTTTCCATGAGCTTTCCGTGGTAGTACTGGATGAAACAATTCGCTGGGCGGTAGAATAGTACATTTTATTATACCTTCAACTTTATCAATATTATAACCAGGACATAGCGTATCACAATCTGTACCTACAAAAATTTTCGGATGGCCAATTGGAAATTTACCATATTTGCAGATAAAGGGGTAAAGAGAGCATACATCTACATATTTAATTCTTTCTTGATTTTCAGTCTTTTTATACAATGTCGTATTACCCGTGCGTCCACCAAATAGAGCATCCCGGGGATTCAGAGGTAAATTATCTAAAGTTTCATGATTACTAAGCAAGCTTTTTAAATTTTTATTACATTCTAATTTTTTTCGAAATTCACATTCCCAAACTTTAACGATAATATACCCTAAATTTTGAATTTTGTCTAATTTCTCTAGTGTTCTCTGGTACCGGTCTTCCATTGTTTCTTTCGTTGAATTGAAAACTGGCTCATTTCTTTTTGTTTTAAAACATATAGTGCAGCCATGCCAGAAGCATTCCAAAAATTCAAATATCAGTTTATCAGGTGCATAGTATCCATCAACTTTAAATAAATTATCTATTAGTACTTCCCGACCGTTTCCCGCGTGCTGAATACGAATTCCTCTTTCCATTTCCTGATTTAATAACCACATCAGAGCTATTTTAGATTGATTATCTTTTAGTCTGTAACCTTGTTGCGGTATAATAGCTATTGTATTAGGCTTCAGAAACAATCTACGAAATACGAGGTTACATGTAGAGGCGATCGTAGTTGCTTCGGAAAACGGACATACTTTACAGTCTTGAACAAATCTTAATCGAAAATTATCACATGCGCGCCGTAGAATGTCTACGTCAGACACGCAATACTCTATAATTTCTTTACGCATATCGAATATAGCATTTTCTTCCACTTTCTTATTATACCATATTAAAAAACTTTCCCTTACCGAGACAGACATAGCATCTATTCCATAATATTTAAGGGAGGGCATAGGACCTATATAATCTTGATTATTTAATTTATTGAAGAAGTGAGGAAAAAAACCTTTTTTTAAAGATTCCGGTAAACCCATAGTTTTTGGTAGTAGAGATAATGACATAGGTAAATAATTAATCGAATCTAAAAATTTAACGTGATTAATCTGCATCATCATTATTTTGCAACCATTTAAAATTAATTTTGGTTTCATACTGTACTCTTCTACCAGATATTTTAAAATAAATTGACAGTCAAAGGATTTTGCGTTATGCGCGATACATATTATCGAAGAAAAAGAAGTTCGCGGTAAAAAAATATAATTTAAAAAATTTTTCAAAGGTTCTTTAGAAAAAATATGCTGTCGAATGCCACATGAACTGCAAAGTTGTTTTATATCAGTAATGTTGCAACAAACATGACACGACTGTTGTATTACACATAAATTAACTTCGTGCTCAAAATTCTCACCGCTAGCTTTTTCTTGACGAGTTTCAAAATCATAATATAATAATAAACTTTTATTTTTATAACTTGCAGTATTCGGTTGAATGTAACACGCATGTCCAGCGCTTTTATAATTTTGACATAGTTTACAGTATATCTCGCCACAGATATGTTTACTCAACTTTTTCTCACAATTATATACTTTTAAACATTTTATACATTTTTTAAGTACTTTACATGTTCCGCTTTTATGATTGTTATAACAATTTAATCCCCGAAATTTTCTATTACACAATTTACAAAGCATCAAGTCAAGGGTGGTAGCACATGCTGGTGAAATTTTACAATAATAGCAAACAGCTGTACAAGAATGTCTTTGTCTTGTATTATAAGGAAAATGACAAGGTTCGCAAAAATACGAACTTGAAAATGTTGCCGTTAAGCTTTTGATCACAGCAAAATGATTTTTATGGTACAATAAATTTAACCGAGGAAGATTTTTACCTTTCGCTCCCTCAAACACCACCCTTGCACGAGTATTATATTCATACACACAAATATTATAATCGGTATAATGTTGTTGAAAATTCATTAGTTCATTAATTCCCCCGCCATTTTGATCGATATGTACATTTGCTTTTAATAATAACTCACGAGCTCTATTGCTTTGTACACCATGTTTATCAGTGGCTATGTCCTGAAAACATTGTTCTTTTTTGTAAAAAGATTCGGCGACTACGAGTGCACGCGGTAGGCATAAATTATCTTTGTTTATGATATCAACAATACCCTGTTTTTTACGGCAAAATTGGGCAAACGTCAAACCATGCGTTCGAACTCTACCACGACCGGCAGGCATTGTTACTTTTGTTAATTCTATTGAGAATTCTCCGTCGGAGAACATTTCTTTATTACTTTGTAATATTTTTTCAATAGATTCCCAAATAATATCCATATCTAGTTGATCTGCTCTACGAAAACTAAGCCATCCCGGTCCATTCTCAAGGCGTGGCGAATGAAATGTAAATCCTACGTAATCTGTAGGTGCTACGGATTCCATGACAAACGCAAGTACCTGCTGTACACCATCATAAAACCATTGAATTGAATTAGTATCTTCGGGGGGATCATTCACTCGAAATAGAATCTTGCGACCTGTTACATTAAAAAGTTTACAGGGTTTTTCTTCATCGGCAATAATTGTAAAAAGACGCACACCACTTCCACTTTGATTTAAACTATCATTATTAATTTCTTCACATGCTCTAAAGAATGCATTTACTTCATCTTGCTCACTATCATTTAAAGCGGAATCAATAATATCTTCGCAAATACGAAAAAAAATATTATATTTATCTTGATCTGCCATGGTAACCGAACTCACACTTCACAACAGGCATGTACATTAAGTTTCTTCCCTATACGCCGGACGTTTATATAAGACACCTACCTAAACACTTCCCCGCATATATCCTGTTTCAGGTAGTAAAAATTAGATAACGAGCTGGGGAGATCAGAGCTTTGAAAAATATATTTTCATTTGCAGTAGCCGGATAAAAATATAGTAATAGTACATAAAAAATTCAATTTTATTTATTTATTTGTTTATTTATATTATTTTTCACTGGATTGAATTCATTAGGTAATAAAAATGGTAATATTAGTATTTCAATTTCATTTATTTGTTTATATTAAGTATTTTCTTTCATCAAAAACATCGATACATAGTATAAATCATTTATCAATTTATAGTAATAATATATACATACATCTAGATTCTAGGCTAATATCTCTACTTAAACTATATTTATTTATATTACACAATATTTTAATCTATATGATATATTTATTTTCCCTAAGAATAAATGTCTTAACGCTATTAATATCTTCTACAGTTTTATTTTTGTAGTACGTATATATTTCATTAAAGATATTCTTAAAATCTACATCCGAATAGATACTATTGTACAAACTACTACTTATATCTAAATTAAATCTAATACTTTTTAATGCAACATCTTGAATAAATTTTTTATATATATTATTAAAAATTTTATAATTATTTCTATATTTTTGAGTATATTTTTTTATTGTGCCTTCTAAATTTATAAAATTACTAATAATATTTTTATTTATTACCACAAATTTGTTCATTCTTCTTAATTTCATTTGTTCTTTTGGAAGTAAACTTAATTCTACGCCACTCACTTTCGTAATTCTGTCCATTTCTACTACACTACACACTTTTTTTAATTTTTTATTTTTTAAATATTTTACAAATTCGATAATATCGTCAATTTCCACATAATTTTTATTGATAACGTCACCCACTATCCTCGTTGCTATCCTCATGCAGGGGTTAGGATCAACTCCAGCAGCAAAAAACGTTTTTCTTTTTTCGTCTAGAGGCACCGTCCATACGTCCAAAAGACGATCATTATTGTCCATAAAATGTTTATTACGAGGAAAAGCAAAACTTGCTACTTCAGCTGTCCCTATAATAACATTTAAAAATGGATCATTCACATACTCTACGTCTTCTTTACTTGTATTTTCAGCTTCTTCAAAGAAGGGTTGAGCGTATGGCTCACTCATATCACTGCATCTATTTTCTGAAGACTGTTCACCGCTGCTATCACCACGTATTCGCCTTCTTTTCAGAGGCGGTGATGATATCGAAGTTATTGGGACTATCGATGACGATGTCGGTGCTGTCGATATTGAATTGATATCTCTCGCCAGTCTCCGAACTTCTTCTTCTAGGGCTATGATTTCGGGGTCATTCGACACCATCTCTCGCAGAAGCTCCATGGTATCCTTGCTTTCATCTTCCAGGACCACCGGCTTTGCCGACGAAGTTATTCCCGAAAGAGGTAGATATTCGCTGTCAGAAGTATCGTTATCGGAGAAAAACACTTTACAGGCATCCTCCACTAGAGTGTTGAAGAGTGTCGATGAAGATGATGACGAATGATTATCTTCTCCGTGCGAATCCAGTGCTTCAATTTCCTGCATAAGCTGATTAGCTTCCTCGTTACCGTCACTAGGAAACCTGGTGGAGATCGTGTCCGCCGGTTTTATTAGCTTATTCTCCAGAATAACAAATTTAGATGTAGACATGATGCAGATTCGAGAGAGTAACAACACACACGAGAGAACTTTTAGACTAAAAAGTTGCTTTTCTGTTCTATTTATATATACAGTTAGAGAAACACAGCAGATACATAGTTAAACTTCAGGGTTTTTTCCCTAAAACTGTACTGATTAAAATCTATGCAGCGGACGATATGGTTTTATATTTTCAAACAAATCCTCGTCTGAATTAAAATATTTTATAGCGGAAATACTAAGACTAGTTGGACTAGAACAAAAGTAACACGTATTATTCAAATTTATATGCGACCAAGAAATCTTTTGAAAATAGTTTTCTATCTCTGAATCAGAAACTACACAGAATATCTAATTCCCCGGATGTTCTGATAGCTACGAACATTGCAACACAGAATTCTAATGAATTCAGTACGCAACGGTTAGCGGATGTATGCAATAATTTTTATTTTTAAACATACCTACCCTGTATTAAAATATTCTACAACGGAAATACAAAGGCTTACTATAATATAATCCGAAGAAGCGAGCACAACGAGGGGATGCGTTTTACAGCGGAAATATAAAGGCTTCCTAACAGAATTTGCTATACCTGGACCTGGAGACGCAGATAAAATCTACAAAAAGGAACAAATCAACGAAGGTAGCGTACCCTGTGTTAAAAGCCATTGCTACATAATCGGATATTTTTTCAAGGCGTATGAAATATTATAATTACCTAATTACGCACACCTGCAATTACAAAAGCAAGTACAAACATGTCCTAACCTATTACTTCCGGTCGATTACGACATGACACAAGTACATGACAAAAATTATAATTACAATTACGCACACCTGCAATTCCAGGAATCAAGTACGTGTACAAGTACATGTACAAGTACATGTACGTGACCTGAATAAATTAAGAAGTCTGGCTGGGAAGTGTGCCCCCTCCTACTACTCACCAACACGAGAAAAAATCCCAATAAACCAATGGCGACTGGTGACTTTTTTAGGGTATGGGCTGTAAATAACATTGCTGCTAACATATCTTTTTAATATTGTTTATTATGAATACTAATAAAAAAAATCTGATGTGGCCAGCATATTACCTTCCGTCAGTTCTATGTATTTTATACAAATTTCATACAGAAAGTTCCTTGCAAAAGATTCTATTTCTTGTACATTATTTTCCGGCAGTTGTATTGGTATTTTATACAAATTCCATACTGAAAATTTCTAGCAAAAGATCCTATATTTCCAGTAAAATTATAACACAAACATACTATGTCAATTGCACTTGACAACGACATCTTTCAATCAGTTTTTCTTAATATAGTAGCTGCTTCTATAGTTATAGCATAGCTGGCTAATTCATGAAATTTAATTTCTTTATAATTTTTTTAACTCTATATCCATTTAATATGAAGTATAAAATGCAGTCAAATCGTATAGAGAATAAAATATTCTTTAATATTTATAGTAACGTTAAATATGAAAAAATGATATTTAACATTGTTTTTTCAAGAAAAACTGTTAACATATTCAAATATGGGTACTTCCGGTTGACCAATTATAACCAAAATTTAATCAGCTCTTCATATGGATGTAACAAAGAGAAATACGAAAGAATTATAATTTTTGAAATTGTAGTATTAGAGTTATCGCAGGGCAATTTTTTGTCACACACGCACACAAGCACGCACGCACTCACGCATGCACGCCAACACACACACAAACTCACGCACACGCTGTCAGAGTCACACTAACCTAAAATTACTTAACAAGCAAAATAGTTGTGAATATATGTTATTTACATCGCCACACTATTAAAATTGTAAATATTACTAAACTTACACAATTTCCTTAATTGTTAATACACAATTTAATTGAATTAACAGTAGTTATAGATGGCAGAAAAATCGCGTTGGTACGCTTGCTGTATACACCGTGCATAAGTAAGGTCTGGTACATCCCCCTTTGAACGGACCAAAAATGTGAACCAATTGCGTAGCAAATATTTGGTACATAGTGTTTACACCATTCGTTGCCATCTTGTTACGTCATTTGGTATGCGTACTAAATGTTTAGTTCGCGTGGTGTAAACGTACTCAGTCTCGCGGATTAGAAATCAGCTCATACTTTGGTGTAAGTTGTACAACGCAAAGCGATGCGTCTGAGTATTACAAATAGTATATGTATCAGGTGCAAATTTTTAAAATAAAAGAAATATATTTATCCAAATTTGATTCAATTGAATATTTCATTTATATAAATAATTAAACAGAGCAGTTCCATTTTTTATTAAGGACTGTTGCACCGCAGCTTCTACCCACGAGTCGCCACTGCAATAAACATTGGTGCAATAACGCTTCCTAACAGAGATACCGATGATTTATCGTAAATCATAAGAGAATCGTAATACTGAAATAGCGGAAAATAGTTGTTGGCTTGTATCCTAGTGTCCCATTTTGTTTACTCCAATTGACATAAATAAGACTTCATTAAATATCCATACATTTCAATGCGATATTTAATTATTACACCTGTTATTTAATATTATCGGAATATTTCTAAATTAAAAATTGTATTGCAAAGCCTTCTGTATTTAATAAAAATGTAATACATTAATCATTCGCCATTGTCTATTTATATTTAAATAATACTGAGTTATGAATTGAATGAAATGGCTTTAATTTTGAACATTTGCTCTCTCTAAGATTCTTTTGATAATTAAGTATTCATTGTCCAGTATAAAAATAAAACTAACCTACTACTTCCCATTTTTTTTACGAAATCCTCTGTACGAGTATCTCTGCTAGGAAGCGATATAGCACTAATGTTTATTAGGATTATTTTTTCTCATTTTGTTATCTAGAATTCATACCACGAAGTCTTGTTACATGAAACACCCTGTAGAATGAGATCATCCCACACTATCTGTACTATTTTTTTCCTGAAAGACTATCTAATATATTAATAGTGTTTTTTTTAATGTTTACCGATATGGTTTCCAAGGCAAGGTTTTATTTACAAATTACTGATCGGTAAGTGATGTGTTCACTTACGGACCAGGAGGCGGAGGCAGTAAATATAAAAGCAACGAGTAAAGCTTACTTTAAAAATTAAAACTAAATTTTTTTAATGTCAAAATAATTTTTATATTTTTTTTAATTCTTTTGTGTCAATCGTGCAAAAAACGTAATAAACATTGCGGTCAGTAAGTACTTCCTACCGGTTGAGGATGATTTTGGAAATCGAGACGAATAATAATGCTTAAATAATTATTTTGCACGATCGGGTTATATTTTATATTTACCGATAGTGTTTCCAGGACAGTAGGTCTTATTAACAAATTATTGAACGGTAGGTGATGTGACTCACGTCGGTAAGTGATGTGCTTCACTTACCGTTCAGCAGGCGAGACGGCAAATAAATAAAAACAAAAATCAAAGCTCACTTCAAAAATGACAAATAAATTTATTTAATATGTCAAAATAATTTTCAAATCTTATTTTTCTTTTAAATTTTGTGCGTCGATCGTGCAAAAAATAGTATAAGTATAACCGTTCGTGATAAACGTTAAGGAATTACCGATCTCAGACAAATTTGGGATATTCGCTTCTCTCAGTCCCCAAACATTGTTTTCGATCGGTAAACTGTCCTTACCGTTCTTAATACCTAATATACTATTTCACGTCAAATCCCAAATAGGGTATTCTCTCATGACTACAAATATTAAAGTTATTAAAAATATTAAAGTTGATTGGTAAACCAGAGGAAAAAACAAAAAAAAAAACATGTTATAAATTGATTGTTGCAAAAGATATAAACTACTAAATTTTGCTGATGCACTAGTTGTACTACCAATGGGAGATCAGTTGAAATCCCTACTCCATGTTCGAATGTGATAACAGGCCGCATCTCAAGTACACACATGCTCGGGTCTACTTCTGATCGTTCGGGAGTGTTCGTGTACACCTATTTTAGCATGTATTGATAAGCGATACGACACGACATCTGGTAACTAAATAATGAATTACATGTCAACTTGTTTGTTATTAATGTATGTAATATTGAAATTTGTTAATTACTACGTACAAATTCGTATTTGTGAATATACATACGGGTGGCGTTCGAAATCCGTTACATACGCATTTAACATCGAAAATTAGAATATTTTGAATATTTGCTATATATAAAACTGAAAAACTTTGTACACATGTTCGTGGATACCTACTGCATCATAATAATAATTAATTGTTCAGAATTAATAAAGAATAATTTAAAAAATTGAAATAAATGTTATAGAAAATTTATTATAAAACTTATTATTCATCCTAAAAGAAATTTTACACAATAAGATTTGTGACATGATGGTAATGTTCTTGCTTGTTATGTTAAGGGTAGGGAGTTCGAACCCACCGAATCTCTCTATCTTTATATTTGTTTCATTTTTAAATACATATCAATTTTAATATAACCAATTTTATCTTATTATATTAATTCAATTCGAGGCAAAAAATAACCTTTAACATTAAGTAGCAAAAGCATTACCATCATGCTATGAATTCTCTTTTGCCAAACCTTCTTATACGAAGTATAATAATGAGTATACAACTCATGGGAAAATATACCAATCAGATAGTTCAATTTTTCTTAGTTACGCTGTATAACATCGGCTATTTGCGATGCTAAGTTGTGTTTCGCGAAACACAACTAGTGGTGTTTCAGTCGCAAACAAATTAATCATATGTAATCATATCATCCAGGGATACAAATGAAAAACTAATATTTTTGACATTTTGTAAAAATATAGTTGATTCGTTGTATAGTCTTAACATATACAACACGAGCTTCGAAAATCATCTGAATACACAGTTTGCTGACTCGACGTGTTACCTGAAAACACATCTCGTTCTCTTAACTGTATATTGATTTTCGAACCTTTTGTATAACTATTGACAATAAAAATGTTTTCAAACGCCATCTATATATTAAGAATGTCAAAATGTTTTAACAATACAAGCAAAAATATGTAATCGGTTACATAGAATTTTTAAACATAATTTTCTTACGTTTTTTAGTAATAGAATGCAAGATTACAATGGGTTACTTGCATGCCATTTTTTTATTTAATATTTTTGAAAAACTTGCTACCCATAATTTTTCTTTTGGCAAAATTTTCATTAATTGGCCAGAAAATAATTAATGAAATTTTAATATTTAAATTACCGCCGTGTATGACGTAGAACTACGCCAAATCAATGATTGGTCGCAAAGCAATAACATCGGTACGTCCAATAGCAACGGCATGTGTGGGTACTTTAAACATGACAGATCATCTGTTTGACGTTTGAATAATAGTTTGGAGGTTAATATTTTCGTTTGTTATTTTAATCTTGTACGAGTATAAGCTGTTAAAATCCTTCAAAATCCAGCTTAACAAATCGAAATACGTAATAAAAGTAATAGAAACCACGCAAATTGTAAATTATAAAGAAGAAAGACAGTGACAGAAAAATGAACTGTCAAAATCAAATTAAAACTCGCACTCGGTCGCCACCTACAGATTACATTCTTATATCTGCATCCCTTTCTCCAGTTGAAAATAATAACGTCAAAGAAAATCTTCTTTCTTAATATATTAAAAAAACATATAATTTTTTTAAAATAAAATTTATATTTTTACATATGTTTTCAACTTTACTTTAGGTATTTAGCGATAGATATCAGATTTTCAGTACCACGCAAGTAGCCCATTAAATATATTTTATTTGTTACTCACTTGTAAATTTCAATTTATCAATCATTCTAGTAAGTAGTTAAGTTTGATTTAACAAGTTACTAACTTGTTAAAATGTAACAGGTTAGTAGATTAGCTGTCACTGAAATAGGTTAGAATTTATTTATATTAAATATTATAACCTCATTTTTTTTCTGCCAATCTTTGAAATCTTTATATTCTCGTTCGTATCTTGACGATGATTTTCCTGGTAATAAATTTGTAAGTACACTGTTTGCTTCACTAATTATTGCTTCGGGCACATCCATTTTCCTGATTTGCACCAAAAGTAAATAAAATAACAAAAGCACAACAATCAAAGCCATTTTGACAAATGTAGTTCATAGTATCCGTAAGAGATGGCAGCACGCAGCACTCGTGTCAATATAAATTTGAGTAATGTGTTTTTAACTTATTTTAATTTATTTACAAGTGAAAAACAAATAAAATATTGAACAATACACGCGAGGTAACGGGTTTAACTGGCTCCAGAAGGATAACAGGCTCGTCTTCGACTCGCCAGTTCAATTCTTCTGTCCGCCAGTTAAACCCTACTTACCTCGCTAGTAATGTTAAATACTATTATTACCCACCTTTTTCAATACTTACTGAACACCGTCTCGAGAACCCATGAACCACTGATTGCACAGTATGCATACCGCTGGTACTGTACAACTAATACGTCACTATCACGTGACACAACAAAATTAAATTTTAAAAATTAACTCGTTTATTATAACGAATTTTTAACTCGAGTTTTCACAGGTACTCTTAGATATATCTGTTCTTTAAGGAAATAAAAATAAAAAAATATGCGTGAAAACCCTATTGTTAAAGACAGCGCCTACATCACCTAATGATTCAACTCACTTTAAAGGACAAAATTTATATTAACGTACCTATGTAATAAATAGCTATTTGTGTATTAAGAGCGCAAAATGGTACATTGTCGATTGAGAGGTTGTTGCCGCGCGACGCAGGAGCGAGGCATTCTCCCGAAATCGACAATGTCCATTTGCGCTCGAAACACACACAAGATTTTTTCTACAGTCGCCACAATGGGGTCCTCCACCATACAAAAATTTATTTTTTATTTATTTTTAGTTATCGGTATTTTCCATTCTTCTTGAGCTATTGCTTCAATCTAATCTATGCATTTTATACTTTCGTTTTTGTAAATGAATGCCCTATTTTATTTTCACAGCAGTGCGGCATTTTGTTTGGTTATGTAAGTGGGTAATGTGTAACTACAGTGTCATTAATTCCTGACTAAACGTTTCCATTAAGAATGTAGCCAAGTAACATTTCTCAACATTGTATAGTTAGAAATTTGAGGAGCGAGCGTTTTTTCTACTTTGTCGCTCTAGAGCGGCAAAGTGACATTTTGCGTTGACAAAAGAGAGCGCAAATGGCTACTTTGTATATAGACTGTAGAAAAAGATTTTTGAGACAAATTTTACGCTTCAAATTTTATTACTAAATAAGGTCTAATCTAGTTGTCACTGGACATAGTAGGTAAATAACAGTTGTTTTATAATATACCATGTTAATATTGCCAGAAACAGTCTCGAAAGATGTTATAAAAACTTAAATACGCAAATCTATCTATAGGTTAGTTGGACAGAAAGCCGAAACGTGAAATTGTTAACGTTTTTGAGGATACAAATTTTGGACAGACGACTTTACCCAGGGCCGGCGATATGGTAATTGGTATCTGGTACCCTTCCGCAGTGTGTTAACGTAAAGTGCGAACAGAGATATAACATGGGATTTTAGTTTTTTGCAATTTCCTGCTCTCCTGTTCATTTTACGGCAAAAACTGAAAATAAGAAAAACGAAAATAAGAGTCATGGATAGAGCTACTAATAAACCGGAATTTTAAAATTTCTTTGTAAAATTGTGAAGAAACTAGAAACTAAAAAATGTAAAAACAGTTTTCTATACAACTTTTAATTCTGTACAAATTTGCCGTAACACGAACAGGAGAGCAGGGAATTGCAAAAAACTAAAATCCCATGTTAAATCCGTATATGTTCCAACCTTCGCATCAACACCCTGTATAATTATTAATATAAATGAATGCTTCGAATATTAAACATCTATTTTACAGAAATTATTCATATAAAGGATGCCTGTTTTCGACCCTCGCTATTGGGATTTTGGGTATTTATATATGAGATGAAGTCGGTAAAATTAAGTCAAAGTTGCCCCGTTAGTGTACCAGTTGTATTTAACCCGAAAATGCACGTTATCAGATAAATACAAAAATTCAAATATATGTGTATAGGGTAATTCCGAGAAAGATGGCTTGCCGGGTGAGATATGACTCTTTTGCCAAAATCTAAATAATAGTAGAACGAAACGAAGTGTTCTATTATTCTTTGGATATTGGCAGACAGGGCTGGACTGGCCCGGCGGGATACCGGGATTTTCCCGGTGGCCCATGATGGCTCGTGGCCTGACGAACTTAAAAAATAAATTATAAAAATTTAAAAAAAATAAATAAATCGATACAAAAATAACATAAATTCTTGATTTTGAAATAATTCCCTACTACTCTTGAATGTGCGCCAATATTTATAGCTATTTTTCTTTTCGACAATCAATTGTTAAATTCGCAATACGTACTTATTTTTCGTATTACCGACATCATACACATGAAATGATCATTTATATAAGGATGTATTTTATTTAGATCCAAATAACTTTTATCAAATTATAAATAATAACATACCTGCTACACCTTTTCATATAATAATTGCTTTAATCAATAAAAAAATTGACAAAAATATAAATACGGATGATATTCGGTCAATAATTTTCGTGACTCGGTAAGCTTCGTCACGAAATACTTGACCTCATGGCATAAAGCTTCTGTTTACACTCTTGTTGCATAAATAACTGTTACATACGTTAGCATATTAAAATTTATTTTCAATGTACAAATTTATTGTCACATTGTTATCAACACAATGAATATCAAAAATGAGCAAATCATAGACGTTTTGAAAGAAAAAATCTGATGTGGCCAACACAATGCCTCCCGCCATCTAATTTTCATTAATTTAAATACATAGGTACTTACATATTTACACATGTTGGAAACTATATTTAGTTCTTTTCCATATAACTAATGTTCAGTTTACTATTTTCTTTTCAAAACGTTACCACTATTAATTTGAAATGATTAGTATTTTGACAGTGGCAGTTATCTGACAGTTACATACATTTAAGAGAAGGAGTTTTGTTTTAATCGTAGACTTCGGGTTTAATATATATATATATATATATATATATATATATATATATATATATATATATATATATATATATATATATATATATATATATATATATATATATATGTATGTATGTATGTATGTATAAAGTATTAATGCAAACCAATAGAAAATTCAATAATCCTTAATTTTCATAATATAAATTGCAAAAAATAACATTTAAAGGTATTTTTCTAAGAAAATCTATTTTGAGGTTTCAAAATTTTCTGAATGATAGTATTTGAGTAGAGGATCCATACATAGAAACACACAGACATCATCGTGAAAATGTTAAAATTGGATTCTAAGGGCCTTAAAACGTGGTCATTTACCAAAATTTCAATATGAGATTTTTAGCACGATACCTATACCGCCTTTACCAAAGGTAACGGGAGGTAAAAAGTAAATAATTAAACAAAATATTACAGTGATTAAAATTATTTTAAAAATCGGTTCAAATGCCTGGCCTGGCCAGACCCCATCCGGATTTCCCGGTACTAAACATATTCCCAGTCCAGCCCTGTTGGCAGAAGAATCATGTCACCCGGTAAGCCATCTTTCCCGGAATTACTTATTTTTCCTTTGCATGTAACTTCTAAATATTATATAGTATAGAATTTTGGTTGCACTTCATTAGAGAACTTTTTCATACATTTTCGAACGATGATGATCATTCTTATAATTTATTGCATATAGAAACAAAGTCAATCCTTACGAATTTATGAGGGTCAACTATCGCCAAGATTAGTTTATAATATGTGTATCTATTATTTATTCCCAGATTACAGTTAAAATTTAGAATTCCTAATTCTAACTTAGTTTTACTTTTTAATGCAAGTACTCCACATTGTTACATGAAAGAAAAAAGATAAGAAAGCAAGACAATAATAAAAAATTGAAAGTAACGCTGTGTTGGGGTGTTTAAAAGTGTAAAACTGTGTTTGGGCGTTTAAATTTCGAATTGGAAAAACATACTTAACATCATTTTTCATTTGCTTTTTATAAAGGTATTTTAGGAGTATGTATTAGATTTGAAGAATTACACGTAATTTTCTTGATAAACCTGTAACTTTTTTTATTTTTTAAAAATTTCTGCGCCCCTCCCGTGTTGGTGCCCTTCTGTCACGCTTACCTCGCTTACCGCCTAGTGCCGGCCCTGTATTTACTGAACTATACTGGAATGTGTAGAAAAGATAGTATATATTATTTTACCAAAACGTGGGCGATCCGAACTTTTGAATCAGCAGACTCATTCAAAGTGCTCAAGACAAAGTTAGAACGTTATCGCGCAAATTAACTAGACAATTTAGAATTTTAAATATGATTGTTAGCAGAACTTTGGTCATAAATGATTTAAAATTTCGAAAAAGAAATAATGTAACCAAATAGACTGCGGCCCACTCGACCCAGCTTAATTGAATCTCCAGATGCGGCAGAGCATTAAGGGGCCAATATTTTATACAAAACAAAGAGAGAGTATAATCGCCCAAATGTTTCACAGGCGCGATTGATTGAAAACTTTTGGGCATTCCTTAGCAGAAAAGTATACGATAGTGGAAGAGAATACCAAAAGAGCAATAGTTACAGACAAGAATATTTCTGACGACCCGGAAAGTAGATTTAAAAATGTCCAGGGACAAATTAGACAAGGTATTAAAAAACTGCGTCGCCTTGAAGATAATGGTCCCCTATCAATATTGTAAAATTAAATTTCTTAACTTATTAGTTTATAGGAACAACCCCTTACGACAACGTTTGTTACATACGTTATTTGCAGAGTTGTGTTTTTTACCAATTTGTTTAGTTTTATATAAAATTGGTGTAAATAATTGTAATTCATGTAAAAAATGTAAATCACGTAAAAACGTCAAAAACGTAAAAAAAAATTCCAACTGCGCTTGCGCAATGCTGCTCTGCCTGTTATCACTGCTGTCTGCTGTCACTGTCAGTGTCTGTTTTATGTTTTAGCATTCTCATAAAACTTTACGTTATACTGAATCGTAAACGTCTTATTACAGAGCTCTGTCTCTAGTGGTAAAGATAGTTTTTACGGGCTGTTAAAACCATAGCAATGTAGTATACAGATGTATTTATTCATTATTTCCAAAGACTATTTCGATCAAATAGTTTAATGTATTGTGTTGTAGGTTCCAATATTTTTTTTCAAATTATTTACGATTCAGTATATCATAAAACATTGTACAATGCTCAACCGTTACCCGAAATTTACATGCTCGCACAGATAATAAGATCGCTTCGCGCGCTCGTTAGGTACCGTGCAAGCCCGTAAAGTTCTGAATAACGGTCTTGCAATGTAAATTATTATAAACAAGATACGAGTAAGTTTTAGTTATTTACGTTTTTTACATAGGTTTTTTTACATTAAAGTTGAGTTTTTTACAAGAGCATTTTACATGAAAAAAATTAGATAAATTACTCGATGTAATAGTTATTTACATTATACGTGCGGTAGGTGTTATTTTACAACGCGAGGTTTTATATTGAAGCACGACGCGCAGCGGAGTGCTACAATAAAACCGAGCGTTGTACAAATACCTAACGCACACATTATGTATTAAATTTTTTGGCCGAGATATCTACTAAAATATGTATTTTCTATAAATTTTGCTTGTTAACCTTAAACCATTGTTGTCATCAAGCGAGCTGCTATCAAAACAATTTATTGTAGGCTCAGCACCAAGGCGCTTTGAAAACCAACGAAACGTCAAAATAATAAAAAAATTGTATTTCTTGTTATATTTGTAATCATATCTATCAAAGAGAAAAATGTCAGACAGTGACGAATCTATAACATCTACTCCGTCAGAGTTACGTGAACCAGCAAAAAATGTTTCATCGGAATTACTCCCTGAAAAATCAAATGCCCGTTACAAGAGATATTATCAAGTTTTCATACGGTGATGTGACGAAAAAAAGTCAACAATTGAGAGGTTGGGTTGGGACAAGACTAGACCAAGAATTTGCACTTTGATTATTTTATTTATTAGGGATGTCTATTGTCTATGCTGCTTTGCTGGAAGGAAATTAAGGTTAGGTAGATTAGTTCCTACATACGTAGTTCCTACAGACTACATGAATGATTCTAATGTTACCTACCCTTTTCGACATTCTTCATTAAAATTAATTTCAAACATTTGAAATAAAATAAATAATTCTCATCAATCATTCCACTTATTTTATCATTTGACAATTTTGACATATTGACATTGCCGACTGAGACTTATGCCAAAAGATGGCGCTGGCGGATTAAATTAAAAGAAATTCAGTTTTATTTATTTATTTATTTATTTATTTATTTACTATTATTGTACGAAAATTGCGGTAGCTAGCATTTTTGTAGGCACTCTTTATTATTACAAAGTAGATTTCTTTATTAGTGGCCTATTAAAACTTAAAAATATGGGTATGTATTACTTTATTCGGTACGGTAAAGTCATGGCGTGTGTAAAATCGCAACTACCATGGACGCCAACGATGTGTGATTGTTATGTTTACACTTTAGGAGGCCAAAAAATAACTTACACAACTCTGGTTATTTGTTTTCGCCCCGTATCATCCACTGGTAACGGACCTGAGTTTTACGCATATGGGCTATCTAATATTTTTTGAATTTCCACATTTATTGAATGTAATTCCAGAATGGAATTTTTAAATAATTTATCTCTGATTTGTATAAAACTTGAAATTACAAAGTTATGTTAATAACAAAGAAAGTAAAAACAAGGAAATTATAATACCTACGTGAAAAATTATTTACTTCAACATTTCTAAATTTAATATCACTTTACTTCAAGTCTGCTTCTCTTAGCTTTGAAAACTGTAGAGACAATTTCATTTGAAAGCACAAACAAGATATATAAAAATAAACATGATAAAGGGGAAAAAAATTCTTAATTCGAAAAGCAAGCTGTATTATATTCTGTCCATGTTAACAGCTATTATTTGCAATGATATTTCTTCCTCCAAAGACGGCTTAATATTTTGAACATGTCAAACCTTTCTTGTCAATATTTTCAAGTAACAATAACAAAAGCCATTGTGCTAAAAGAATAACGCGGAGTCATATTTCATCATTATGAAACATTTTTAGTAAAAGAGAAACTAGGAAACTACACTCTTTTCTTTCAGAATGTATTAGCGTTTTATGATGTAATTATTTCTCGAATTACTCATTGCTTCCCCCGCAATTACTTTCATATTAAAAGAAGCGAAAATGCTCACTGTATTCGAGTAGTAAATGTAAAAGTTTTAAATTTGATGGACGTAAACTAAAGTTTCTTGTATACACATAACCCAAATTATTAATATCTTAAATAAAATAAATAAATATATCATCATGGCTTATTACAAATTGCTGGGTGTGCCAATCTGCTTTGTACCCAGATATCGGTAAGAGTATCATATTTTTAATTGGCTGTATTTTCGTTGCGTACATGGGTTTATGGGTACTACAGAAATAATTTAACGATTTACAATGGACACCAAACTAGTAGGTATCGCGTTTATAAATACTGTGTTTTAAAATCTACCCAGCCCATTTCTACCACTTAGTTAAATTTTTAATTACAGATAAAAATAAAAAAACCTACTTATATTAAAATATTGACAGTAATATTTAATACCTCATTTGACATTTCAGTTCTATACGATATTATCAGCTATAATATCCCGAGGACATTGATAATTATGAAATAATTTTATGACAGTTACCGAAAGCGCGTTGCTTGGTAACTGATCGACGCCGATGGCGGAGGGGTGTTGGTGTTACCTAAAAGCAACGTGCTTGAGGAAGTTGTGATAAATTATAATTATTTATCAGTGATCGAGGGGTATTCGGTGAGAATTTTTTTTTGCAATTTTTAATTAAATTTACGAAGAATTTGTATTTAGCATAATTTTTGTAATTATAAAATCACCTAATAGATGTCAGTAGTAGCTATGAATATGTTCAGCGTGAAGTTTGTAACGATAATAAGATTGACATAACGAGAAGAAAAAACACGTTCAGTTTTATTATACAAACGTTTAATAGTAATAATTTTGTTAATTGAATCTTTATTTTCACTGCCATACAGTGAAAACGACATTTCAAATTAAAACAATTAATCTTTAGTTACCTGTCAAAAAGTGTTTGTTGCTTAGCAACTTAGTGACGTAAGTGATAATTGTCTTAGGGCCGGTTTTATAAAGAAATTGAATCTTCACTTAAAATTTACTTCCATAGTAAATTTAATGAAAAGAAAAAATGCAACACGATTTTTTGACAGCAATGATTTAAATGTCATAGGGACAGGGAAACTGATTCGAATTTGTTCATTTCATTAAATTTACTTGACATCTAATTATTAAGTGAAGATTAAATTTCTTTATAAAACTGGCCCTTAGAATAATATTTATCAGTGTAAGTTTGTTTTGATTGGTTACTTCCGCACACGTGATCAGAAATACAGGTATTCAATTGGATAATTTTTTAACCAAAAAATTTTCAATTGAACAAATAGTTAAAAATAACTTTAAACGGTCTCACTGAGGACAAAGCGTTTTATTATTCCGCCAGCAGGACTACTTCTTGTGGTTAACCAGATATTAAACTTAGTAACCTTCTGTTTCTGTCTAATTAATTACTATAACAGTGGCAAATATTTATTTTAAAGTAAATGAAATTTTGTAACATTAAATTGGTCCATATTACAAAATATTAGTATTGTAACGTTTAATATATATTTGGGTGAAGTGTAAAATCAAAGAATTATTATTAATTAAAATAGATGTTTATTAAAACGATAAATAAATATTTAAAAGATAATAACAATGATGATTACTAATTTTAAACAAATATTAAAACCTAATTTAAGACTACAAGTTTATGTTTTTCTTATGTAAAATGTGAAACTGCACATGTCTGCATTGTATGTCAACAAGTTGTTTTTGTTTGTGAAATGAAATAACAGCCGAAGTTGTAGGTTATATTTCTATTTCTTCTCATTATAAATTACAAGTTAATTTAATAAGATCCTATGAATGTTTGTATGTTAAGAAAAAGTAGATATTACAAAGATGTGTTAGTAAAATAAATAATTCAACCTGTTAATCTCAATATCAATTACTTCACTCGCTAATTAATAAAATAATGACACTTTATTATCAAATTACTAATAATTCGTTGTCAAAGCGTGCAGATAGTTTTTTCTCAACTCCTCTATTTTTGAAAAATTTGAGTGGAAATATAGTTTAAAAAATTCTCAAAATTAGTCAACTTTTAAATAAAAGTGTCTATTTCTAAGTGCAGTGATTTATATAACAGTGCTGTTTTGTGTTTATCTCAAAAACCGATATAAATTAATCTTTTTTGTGATACATAAACCGTTAAAAAATTGCTAAATTACTAATTAATATTTGTTTTGTCTTATCTTGTCTAATCTACAATACGTTACCATGCCAACCAACTGCAGCAAATGTAGCAGAAATGTCAACAACAAATATCCAGGGTTGAATTGCTTCAAGTGTGCATCTCTTTATCATCAAGCATGCACTGATATCAAGTTTAATGCCGAACAAAGTCAACTGCTTGATGCTAGCGTTCTTGCATGGTTATGTCCCAACTGTCGGCCAAAGGGCGGTTCTAAGGTGTCTTCCGCCCTGGATTTCGGCGGAGTTTCTCCATCCAAAGCTAGTGACATAAGCACCGAATTAAAAAAAATTAAATCAGAATTGGACTCTAAACTGGATTCAATAATAGAATCAGTTCAATTTTGCAGCAATAAAATAACGGATTTTGAAAAAAACTTAGCTACAATCAACCAAAAGTTGAAAGAATTAGAAAAACTAAAATCTGAAAACCTGGAGCTTAAGTCGCAAGTACTTCAATTAAATAATAAAATTAATGATTTGGAGCAATACTCACGTGTAAACAATGTAGTTATACAGAACATTCCAGAGAAGCCCAATGAGAATATAAATGATATTGTTTCCAATATGGGTAAAAAACTTAATATTAACATCACTGAAAATGATCTTGACGCTGCACATCGTGTTCCTCAATTTGATAAAAGTAATACGAGACGACCTAAAAACATTGTTGTTAAATTTATTTCACGGAATGTGAAACAAAAATTTATGACTGCTTCCAAAATGCAGAGATTAACAACAAACGATCTAGGGTATGAGGGCACTTCACAAAATATTTATGTTAATGACCATTTAACAAATAATAATATGCATTTGTTTAAATTGGCTCGCGAAGAACTTCGTCTTAAAAATTACAAATATGTTTGGACCAAAAATGCAAAAATACTTACCAGAAAAACAGACGATTCTAAAGTTCAAACAATATACACCGAACAAGATATTAAAAAACTGAATTAAGAACATTTAATTAATATACACATATATCACATCACTCCTCATGGCTTTAAGTGTATACTATCAGAACGTCCGAGGATTAAGAACTAAAACATTTGAAATTAAATCTAGCTCTTCAACTTGTGATTTTGACATTTTATGTCTGACTGAGACAAATCTAAACTCATCAGTGTTTGACCGTGAAGTGCTAGGCGATAATTATTCCGTGTTTCGACGTGATAGACAATCTACCTGTTCACATAAAGACGATGGTGGTGGCGTACTTATTGGCGTGAAAAGTGATATCAAATGTGTTCCTAAACCAGAGTGGTCAACATGCGCAGAAGATGTGTGGGTAACTGTATACTCCAAATTTTTTAAACTACATGTATGCTGTGTTTATATTCCTCCAAAGTGTGATGAATCTCGCAACATTTTTGTGAACAATTTAATATCTGTTGTCGACTCTCAGCCAAAGGATCAGTTTTTAATATGTGGCGATTTTAATTTACCCCTATTACAGTGGCGTCCATTTAACAATTGTTATATTTCTAATAATACAAATAATGCTATATCTTCTGAATTTGTTGATTTTATGTCGTATTGCAATCTTAAACAGTTTAATGGTATTCCTAGTCAAAATAATCATTTTCTCGATTTAATTTTTTCTAATAATAATTATGTAACTGTCAAGCCGTGTAACAGTCCTCTTACTAAAATTGATGAACATCATCCTCCGTTACTTATTCACTGTAAATTTGAAGCCCATTCCGTCTTGACATTCAACTCAAGAGAAATATTGTTATTTAAAAAAGCAGATTACATTTCATTAAATAATTATTTAACAAATATTAACTGGACATCAGAATTTGAGAATTTGAGTACTGAAGATGCATTGGATAAATTTTATAGTATTTTAAATACTGCAATTAATAATTTTGTGCCTAAAAAATATATCACAAAAAAGTCATATCCTTGTTGGTATTCACCTGAACTAATACGGCTTATCAAGGCTAAATATAAAGCCCACAGCAAATTTAAACGTTTTGGAAATGAATCATATTATATGGAATTTTCTTCGTTACGTCAGAAAGTAAAAACTTTAACGAAACTTTGTTATATGAAATACATAAATAATGTTGAAAATGAAATCCCAAATAATGTGAAAAAATTTTGGTCATTCGTATCCTCTGTCAAAAAGTCCAACATTCCATGCAACATGACGTTCAACGGGGTCAACTCATCTGATGGCACTCAAATATGCAATATGTTTGCTAACCATTTTCAGGCTGCTTTTTTAGATGCTAATGCTTCAAATACACAGTATACGAGTGAATATTGTAATACCACTGTTAATCTACATAAGATATTAGTTACGGAGAGTGAGGTTCATGAAATTTTAGCATCTCTTGATATTACTAAAGGTGCTGGCCACGATGGTATCCCTAGCCTTTTTGTAAAACAGTGTGCCAAATCTCTTTCTTTGAGAAATCACTTACTGAAGGTCACTGTCCGAATTCCTGGAAAAAAGCTTTAGTTATTCCTATTCATAAAAATGGTAATAGAAACCTTGTTCAGAATTATCGCCCAATATCGATACTGTGTGTATTCGAAAAAGTTTTTGAAAAAATTATTTACAAACAATTATTTGCTTCAGTCAAAAATATTATAAATTTTGAGCAACATGGTTTCTATACCGGAAGATCAGTTGAAACCAACTTAATTGAATTTACAGATTACATTCTTTCATCCATGGACGACATGGTACAAATTGATGCGATTTATACGGACTTCAGTAAGGCTTTCGATAAGATTAATCACGTAATCTTATTATCAAAGTTAGAGACACTAGGTATACATGGTAATTTGCTTTCTTGGTTTAGATCATACCTCAATAATAGACAACAATGTGTTACTCTAAATGGATATCAATCTGAATATTTCTCTGTCACTTCTGGTGTCCCGCAGGGATCCCATCTTGGACCTCTTTTATTTATTATTTTTATAAATGATATTAAAAAATGTTTTCTACATGCTAACTTTAATATGTACGCCGATGATTTGAAAGTTTATATGCGTATTAATTCATTAACTGACTGTTTGGCCCTTCAAGAAGACCTTACCAGGCTTGACTGCTATCTTCATGCTAATGATTTATTTCTTAACTTTGATAAATGTTCATGTATAACATTCTCTAGGAACAGAAATATATATGTTTATAATTACTGTTTTGACGGAAACATTGTAAACCGAGTAAACAATGTGAAGGATTTAGGAGTTATCTTAGATAGCAAATTAATCTTTGATTCACACATTGATCATGTTGTCAAAAAATCATATAAAATGCTTGGATTTATTTTAAGAATTGGGGATAAATTCAATAGTTGTGGTACCTTCATATCTTTATACTATTCTCTTGTTCGTTCACATCTTGAATTTGCCGCTATTTGTTGGTCACCTTTTTATCAGATATACACAAATAGAATTGAAGGAATTCAAAGAAATTTTTTGTACATTTTAAGTAAAAAATTTCCAGATAGCTCTATTGTATTAACATCTCTACAAAAACGTCGAACAATGATGGATCTAACATTTTTATTTAAATTGCTGAACAATATCATTGACAGTCCAGCATTACTAAATAAAATATCATTCAGAATACCGTCATATTCTACCAGATTACGAAATTTATTTACTGTTTCAAGTTGTAGAACTAACTCCGCCGTCAATGCCCCACTTCTTAGAATGATATCTACATTTAATAACTTGTCACTAATGTATAATATTTAACTGTACATTAAGAACATTTAAGTCTTTTGTTTTTAAGCACTGTACTTAACGTTTTTTTTTTTCCGTATTTTTCACTCTTTCAATTTAATTTCATTTAACTTTATTTAAATTTATGTACCTATGTATATTAATATGTTTATATGTAATCATTTTGACAATGATGTAGAAATTGTTGTATGTTATTAGTGCTGCACAGTTATTGGGACTTGTCCTGTTGTGCGGCCTTCTTCTTATAAATAAATAAATAAATAAATTACTCTAAAAATCATAATTTTTATGTTATTCTCATTGTGAACACACGTAAGCAGAACGTAATTTTTATGTAGCTCTTATGCTTATGTCTATTGTGAATTAGGGCTCACTGTCCGATCTACCGACCTCCACAGCGTCTATTTACTCAACTGATTCAACAGCGTCTGTATATTCAACTGCTCGAATAGAATTCACTCCTTTCACCTTACTGTCTATTTATATAACTAACTGTCCCTCTGACGGACTAACTGTTCTAACTTCCACAGCTTCAGTATCACCGACTGTATGCCACAACTCTTCAACACCATTTCCGAGTATCCACTTCCACTCGCCGTTACTGTCCCCGTATATCTAGCTTCCCAATACTCCTCAAACTACCGAGTATTCCCTTTCACAGCTATCCCAGTATACCAGCAACTTCCCGAGTACTACACTCGACACCAAACTGCATACGCTCACCACGATACTACTGTACCATTCAACTCACTAACCCCTTACTTCTATTTATGTAACTGTTCTTATGGCGGACTAACACTCTATGTGACTGTCTATTCATGTAACTCTCTCTCCTTTGGCAGAGCTGTGTCGCTTATATAGCAACACTAATGTTTTCTAGAAAAGTCTCCACGTCTTACCAATGCGCCGGTAATTACGTTTATCTCCCCTCTTGTTTACACAGTTGTCCGCTACGTCTTCTACCTCCGCACGCTGCACTATGTTATCGATCGCCTACCTAGGCTCCTCCTACCTACTAAGACGCTTCTATTCATAGGCAACGGTTCCTAGTTCGTAAACGCTGGCCAGGGCTCGTGGACCAAGTGTCGTAGGTACCTACCCTGTCACGTCACAGTATGATAATAGCACTATCATGAAGTGCGCTTTGATAGTATATCCTTCCAAAAGCGCTCTATAATAGTATATTAAAGAACGTGTTTTATAAGACATAATTCACAAGTGCGAAAGAAAGTCTAAAATGAGTTCTTTATACTATTTTTTATATTTTGCGCCTTCTACAACTAACATTTACTTACTCAATTTGTGATTATATTTGTAACCATTTGTACATTTTCATGTAAATAATCTTCCCTAAATAAAAATAATAATAATAATTTCGACATTATATTATTAAAATGAATTGTCAATTAACCAAAAATAAATTAGGTAAAAATGGGTTAAAGAATCGTCATCTAGTACCAACCGTCTAAAACAAAAAATTGCGTATCGAAATGAAGGTCATTACGTAGCAATGACTTCATTATGAACGCAAAATATAAAAAAGTGTTTATAAATTTTGTTATGAATTTTAGAATATTTTCCCCTTTTTACCTTCTGTCACGTTTAGGTAAGGAACGTATTGTCTTTGGTCAAAAAATTTGGTGGTGGTTTTAGGGTCCCTAGAATACGATTTTACTATTTTTACAATGATGTCTGTATGCGCGGGCGGGCGCGCGCGCGTTTGTGTGTGTGTGACAAAAGTTTGCTCTGCGATAAATTTGTGTGTGTGTGTGTGTGTGTGTGCGCGCGCGTGTGTGTGTGTGCGTGCGTGTGCGTGCGTGTGTGTGCGTGCGTACGTGTGTGTGTGTGCGTGTGTGTGTGTGTGCGTGTGTGTGTGTGATCAGATTTAATAAGACGTGTAAATAAATTAAGATTATATTTGCAAAAAAAATAAATAGAAAAGTGTAAGTTTTTTTTTATTATTCTGGCTTCATGGAAACCGTATTTTATTGTAAATCATGTGGTAACTCAGTTGCGGTTACACTGGTTAAATACCTATTTAAGCTATGGTTACATTCTTGTGTAGGTAGCTATTGTCTAGTGCTATTGTTTAACAATTTGACATTTATACAAAATATGGACTTGATAATTTTAATATCTCCTCTATCATTTTGCAATGACAGCGAAAGAAATAAGTAGCTACAGAGCTATTTCTTTCGGATTAGGGAGGGACCTTAGAATGTGCTTCTTTGTTAAAATGGCCTATACTATCTTTATAAGACAGATAGATGGCAGAACTTTTTTTATGAACCTTTTTTAAATAATTATAATAATTTCAGAAATAATATTTCAACTTTGTTATCTTTGTTAGTCAAAATTCTGTTTAGAAATAATTATCATTTTTCCTACAGCGGTTTGTTTAGTCTAGGTGTCACGTGTCTAAGACATTTATAGTTTTGACAATTAAACCTAGAAGTTATTGCACGCATACGCTCAGGGTTGATATTTTGATATGGATGCCAAGCACCCTTCAAGACCTCATAGATATCCACCCACGAAGATAAATGAAATAAATTGTGAAAAATTGTCAGCCATCGGGATTCGAACCCGAGATACCTCCTTGCCGGGATAGTGCTCTCCCAACTAAGCTATTGGCTGCTTGCCTCTCGATGGCTGAACAATCTTTCACTTTTAAAGTCATAACTGCTGAGGATATTATTAGTCGTCATATCCTCAGCAGTTATACGACTTAAAAGTGAAAGATTGTTCAGCCATCCAGAGATGAGCAGCCAATAGCTTAATCCCGATGGCTGACAATTTTTCACAATTTATTTCAAATATATAAACTGTTAACTTATTGTTAGTATCACGAAGATAACGTTTTGTTTTGGAGTCTGTCAGTGTCTGTTGTCGAAATTACGATGTAGTGTTTTAGTTTTGGGCGCGGGCTAAACAAAATATACCAATTTCTCTACGTTTGTTCGTTTTGCTCAGTGGCGTAGTGAGGGGGAGGGCAAAGGGGGCTATTGTGCCCCAGGCGCCACTCGCAGGGGCGCCAAACTGTCCTCACGACAAACAAAATATTCCGGAAAATTTCAATTTTTATTTTGATTCGTTTTGGGGAAATAATATTTGAATTTCGGGAACGACACTGCCTTCCTTCAACTGTAAACAACCGGCCATTCCAGGGCGGTTTCTATGAGAATGGCGAAAATACGTTACTGCGCATGTGACGTCAGTCTAGGAGCTAAAAGTTGGCCATCTAGCTGTATCCGCTGTTCCGCTGCGGCAACTACTTCCAACTATAAATTGACACATTGCATTCAGTGTGCTGGAGTAGGGTGACTAGACGTCCCGGTTTTGAGTTGTATGTCCCGGTGTCCCGATGAACATCTTCGGGACACGTAATTGTCCCGATTTTCATACCCGACTCCAAATTTATTTCTTATATCATCTATCGACTGATATATTTATTTCATTAATAAATTTTTAATTGTTTTATATATTCTAATTTTAATTCTTAATTCTTGCATTTTAAAGTAAGTGCGTTTCTGCGCAAATTATAAATTAAGGTAGTTTGCAATGTGTACGTGCGGCATGCGTATTCACAATTGTGTGTAACTCTGTGGTACTGGTACTGTGCTTACGAAACGTATGGGTTTTGGGATGTTTTTACTTTAATTTATGAGTAAGAACCTATTAAATTATATGTATAAGTATTATTTTTATTTAAGTCAACAATCCGTTAAATATATTCTCTTTTTTAAAATGTTCTGTGACCTGGCAATTTATTTTTGTACATGAAAGGGGAAAAACATGCAGCTTCACATCCCGTGAAAAAAAAATACTTTCAATTATAAGGCATTTGACCTTGAATGAAAAAAAAATTCGTCTGCGGCGCTTTTTTTTAAATATATTGCCTCATCAAAATTTTGGTACACGAAATGCCACTGGTTTTATAATTCTCTGAAAAATGTCCCGGTTTTGCAATTTATAAATCTGGTCATCCTATGCTGGAGTAAAATATAATAGTGTATTATATGTAATAAAATAATTGGAGAAAGATCACAGAAGACATACAGAATATTGAAATTTTATTAATATATTACTTGCATTTGCTATAAAGTAAGTTATCGTTTTTTTTATTTACTCTTATTTAAAAGCACTATCTATCTAAAGATAACATTAAATTAATATTATTTCTTCTCATTCATTTATATTACCATATATTTTTAAATTTCTTATTAATCTCATTATTTCTTTGTTCGGCTTCTTTATTTTTTAACGCGATTTTTTTCCTCAAATTTAAAGTCTAGCTTGAACTTGTGTCCCTATTTGTCCTAAAAAATAGTATCTATAGTGTCTTGTAGACGCGCACTTAGGTAGTGACTATTCATAATATATGATACAGTATTTTAAGTAGGTACTGCACTCTGTTACCGAAATAAAATTAATAAAACTAAAAACTTTTTTCTAAATGTTGGAGTATATAAAATATATTTGTATTTATATACCCGTTTTTTGGTCAAATATCTGTAGTAAAATGCCCTAAAATGACAAAAGATTATTTTATGAAAAAATTTCTTACGGGAAAGGGGCGCCCAAAAGGTATTATACCCCAGGCGCTAATTATGCTCGCTACGCCACTGGTTTTGCTACTTTGCGTTTATGGTTTACCGCCACGTAATTTAGAGTCCATTATCCAGCATTGAATATGCAACGTCAAAAATTCTGTATCTGTTTCGTGCATCGATTTTATGGCAGCAACGTTCACTGCTAAATATATTTCATTTAGGCCCAGTATTTTCACATCCGAATAAAGTTTCTAATAAGTATTCGTTAAATAAATTTATTCCTTATATTTATCCAACGAATAATTCTATTGCGTCTTATCACACATTTTACACAAACAAATAGCTATCTGTCTAATAACTTTAACGTTTGTGAATTGGTAGCCTTGCAGAGTGAATTTGTATTAGTAGAGAAGGATGGAGTTTGGCGTAGCCACGTTAAGCACACAAGGATGAACTGTGTCAACTACTTTTGAATCCGTAGTTGTCAAAATTTTGTTTGACATCTTTAATGTCAATGTCCTCTATATTATGCATTTTTAGCCCCGGGAGACTGTAATTTAACAAGTGTACCATCTAATGCAGCACTTATACGTGGCAAACTAGATATGTATATTGTAAAATTGTCCTTGTACTTTTTGTATATTTCTTTCAGTTCAACGTAAATGTTTGTCAATGTATTCAACAAAAGTATCCAAAATTCGAACATATTATGCCAGCGTCAAATGACAGAATCTTTATAATGATTTACCTATTCACTGTTTGAGATCAAATGCGATCCCTAATATGTGATACTAAATTGTTTTCATAATCGGAATCTGTCAAATATTATTTCATGTATGTAGTTATGTACCTGTCTGATGGTGTGTGATCGATTTCTCACGTTATTTATTAATTCATAGTGAAAACATCAGCATAATATTTAATATATCCATTTTGTTAATAAATCTGCACTATGTGGAAATTTAATGAACTTACGAATAAACGGTTATTTGCTACCCAAGTACCGAATAATTTATTCCGCGAATAACAGACGTTATTCTTTCGAATAAATTTATTTGCAAGTGAAAAGACGACAAAAATATTTATCCGAAAGATAAATTTATCGAAACCTTTATTCGCAAGTGAAAATACCGGCCCTTAATGAATATCCGCAGTTATAACCGGCGAAACCAACTAAGAAAGGAACAAAATTTTAAATTTTAGTATCAATTATAACTTGACAGAGTGACAATTGTAACCTATTATATGTTTTCTTTAAGATATAACTTTTCCTACCTGGCATTCCATCCAATCCAGTGGCTCCAGGCTCCCCCTTAGGCCCCTGGGCTCCCCTCTCCACAGAATGTCCCCTTTCTCCTCTCTCGCCTTTGAGTCCAGGTTCTCCTCTCGCTCCTTTGGAGCCTTGTAGGCCGCGTTCTCCTCTAGATCCTTGAGATCCAGGCGCCCCGGGTTCGCCCTTGTTACCGGGGGCACCTGGTCGGGCTAGGCCTCCGCCCCCTAACGTCTCCTAAAGAGAAAGTTAGGTTAGGTTTGCTGAACTGTCAAATACTGTGAAAATTTTTAATGTATACTGCTGATTCTTGAGAAAAATATAAGCAAAATTTTTAATAAATTTTATAAGGACAATATTGTTAAAATGAACATGAATATGCGGAATTTTTTCGAGGTGAACGCTACATAAAATAATTATAAATTAAAACGGTTATTAATTACTTTACCCCTCTTCATAAAGGCGTGAAACCAGTATTTGTTTTGATTTGTCAATCAAATTTTTAATTATCTGTGATGATATTTTAACAATGTTATACAGGTGTCCCAAATAACGTGCCCTGCACGGTTCTCGTGAACTACAGGTTGTTATTTAAGTAAGCGTACAACGCCAACGATGGTAGAACTAACCCCATCAATAGTAAATCTGGAAATAATTTTACATGCTTTCTAAAAGAAATGGAGCCCCTTAAAACTGAGCAATTATGTTATAGCTCAAAATTTAGTCAAATAAATCAATGTGTTCTATGGAAAAAATATTGATTGTCAAAACTGACGTCAAAAAGCCAATAGGCTACTTGTGTGGTACTGAAAATCTAATATCTATCACTAAATATCTAAAGTACTCTTGAATACGAATGTAAAAGTATAAATTTTATTTAAAAAAAAATTGTTTTTTTTAATAAATTAAGAAAGAAGATTTTCTTTGACGTCATTATTTTGAACTGGAGAAAGGGATGCAGATATAAGAATGTAAGCTGTAGATGGCGAGCGAGTGCGAGTTTTAATTTGATTTTGACAATAGTTTATTTTTCTGTCACTGTCTCTCTTCTTTATTATTTACAATTTGCGTGGTTCCTGTTACTTTTATTACGTATTTCAATTTGTTAAGCAGGATTTTGAAGAATTTTAACTTAGCTTACACTCGTACAAGATTAAAATAGCAAACGAAAATATTAACCTCCAAACTATTATTCAAACGTCAAACAGATGATATGTCATGTTAAAATTACCCGCACATGCCGTTGCTATTCATTGGTTCGGCATAATTCTACGTCATACATGGCGGTAATTTAAATATTAAAATTTCATTAATTTTTTCTGGCCAATTAATGAAAATTTTGCCAAAAGAAAAAATATGGGTAGCAAGTTTTTATCGCGTCTTCAAAAATATTGAATAAAAAAATGGAACGCAAGTAGCCCATTATCCTTATCAAGAGTATGCAGACATGCGTATGCAGTTTTTTTTATTAAGAAAGTCTGAATTACGCCGTGATGCCAATGATCTTATATGTCAATTGTGACACGTGTGACATTTTTTCCAGAGACCACAATGATTTTTTTCCAAAATTTTGAATTATGACGTAATTAATCAATTTTATGTGTCTCCAGTTCTTATAGAAACACATGTAAAACAAAAATTATTATCCAATTTACTATCTATGGGGTTAGTTCTAAGATCGGTTAAACTTACTTAAATAACAGCCTGTATAAAAGATATAAAATTAGTTAGTTATACTCTATTTTTTAAAAGAATGGAGTGGTGGGAAGATAGAGGCAGTTTGATGTTATTGTTTGATTGGATAATATCGAGGTATTATCCAATCAAATCAAAATGGCACTTTTAAATTTCATTATTATAATTTATATTCCATAACCGTAATCAATATTTGTTTTGTTTTATTGATTAGTAATATTAATATTAGTAATCTGTTCGAATGATATTTTAATTGAATTTGAATCTACAAAATAATCTAATAAATCAGCAGTATACTCAAATACTACATTACTTATAAACTAGTTATACCTTATACCAAAATGTGTTAGTAGTAAGAGTTAGTGTATTTGTGGTGTTAAGTGGTGGTAGTGTACCTTGAAGATTCCTCGTGGTTTCCAACTTGGCTGCAGTGAAAAGCAAATCAAAAATTTAATTAAAAAAAAAGATAATGAATAAAACAAAATGTACAACATAAAATTTAATTATTTAACTGAAACAGTATAGTCAGTGGATGAACAAAGGATATCAAATCATATGTATAACATATATTGAGCATACATTTGATGAGATATATTAATCTTCCAATTATAAATGGAATTTCATTCTTCATTTAAATTAAAATGAAACATACATACATGATGAACAATTTTACATGACATCCTTATGAAAATCGCTGAAATCAATACAAATTTTCTACATTGAAAAGTGTATTTCATCATCCTATAATATGTATTATTAAAATTTGCTTTATTATCTAAAATTATAAATAATTGAAATAATTTGTAAATGACATTGTAAAGTTTATGAAATTTAATAATAATTTAATATTTATATATAATATAAACAATATTTTGATGTTTTTTGTTTAATTTGCATAGTAAACGTATTTATATTAACAACAAAAATAACTATCTATTCTTGATATTTACCATAAAATAATATTGTCAGCAGTTATTTCTAATTTCATTCATTAGTATGATATGTTATTATTTTACTATATGAAATCAAAATACTAAAATAGTTGTTTATGTAGGTAACAAGACATCAAAAATGCTGTATTATTACACAAATAATGGAGTCAATAAAAAATATGACTTATAATTTTGCAGAATTGGAATCTATTACTTTTATTATGAATAATATAAAACACACAAAAATACAATACTTTCTTTTTTAATTTTCTTAAAAAATGTTTCCGCTACGGTTTTTTGTGACGTCACTGATTTACTCTCACACAACGATATTTCTCACACACTCATACTTACATACATATAAATCAGAAATGCCAGTCAAACGTAAGATCAAGCAACCGTATATTGTAATCTAAAAGTCATTACCCATAGCAACACCGACTTCTGGCACATTTTTAGAATTCCATGGTATAAAAATGGCACTACTAATATACATCTATCCTCACTTCTAAACATTTGAAAACATAAACAAATGTAATTTGAATTTGAAAACAAATTAAGAATTTTGTGAAAAATTCAGACATATTAGTTACGTTTGTAATATATAATTCTGGACATAATTTTATAGACGGGTCTAGTGATGCACGCGAAGCGAGACGAAACGAGAAATATAAAATCTCGATCTCGCTCTCGTTCTCGCACATTTTTTTGTGTCTCGTCTCGTTCTCACACGAGAGTCTCGCAAGAGTCTCGCGATAAAAATAAGCACTTGCGCACTACCTATCTATGTAAAAATTTAACTACAAGAGTCAAGTTCGCACCCATCGTCCTCCGTGTATTTGTAGTCGTATAAGTAACTAACTATAATAAATAATAATAATAATAATAAATCTTTATTAATAGCTTGAAGATAGAAAAAATACATAATAAAATATAGATACATATAAATATACATTATATAATTAAATTCAACACAATGTAACATGACATATATTCATAAAAAGTCTTCGATTAAAGAGTTATAGTGTACATTTCCCTTAACTTTTTCTTAAATTGCTTTAAACTATTTATATTTCTAATTTCTTCTGACAGTTTATTATATAACTTTACGCCAGCAACAAATATACTATTTTCAGTTTTGGCTTTATTAATTTTAGGAATTACCAAATTATTTTTAAATCTTGTGTTGAGTTGGTGGGAATTTGTATTTAGAAATTTATTTATATAGGGTGGTTGCAAATTATTACGAACTTTATAAATAAAAATTAAAGCATTGTACTCACAGAATTCTTTAAGTTTCATAAAATTTAGCATACTGTGTAGTCTATTTACATTCGTATATCTATTGCGATTTAAAATTATTCGTAACGCTTTATTTATTAAAATTTGCAATTTTGATAGTTCACTTTGTTGCGACATAAATAATACTGTATTACAATAACAAATATGTGGGTATATTATTGATTTATAAATTACAAGTTTCGCATAAAAAGATAAATGTTTAGAGATCCTATGTAGATAACCTATTTTTTTTTGAAATTTTCTTTGAGATATAATTTACATGGCTTTTAAAATTTAATTTATTATCTATTACTACGCCTAAATATTTAATTTCTTCTACTGTTTCTAAGATTACATTATTCATTTTAAAAATATACATCTCTTCAGTTTTTTTTGCTCCTATGTACATTATCTTAGTTTTATTTTCGTTTAATTTAAGTTTATTATTCGTAATATAATTATTTACATTTACCAAGTCCTTATCTACATTTTCATACACAGTTCTAATACTTTCCCCGCACGCATAAATAAGTGTATCATCAGCGAACAAATGTATATTACAGTTCTGTACCACGGACACTATATCATTAATGTACAATATAAATAGTAATGGTCCCAGTACACTGCCTTGTGGAACACCCAAGTTGCACCCTCGCTTTTTGGACAGCTCTTCACCCCACTTTGTGGCCTGTAGTCTATCCTGTAGATAATTTTTAAGCCATTGGAGCACAGTGCCTTTAAAGCCTATATTAGATAGTTTAATCAGTAGTAACTTCCGGTCTATGGTCTCAAAAGCACGTTTAAAGTCTAAAAAAACCGCACATATTTTCTTTCCAGCGTCCAGATTAAATTTCCACTCATTAATTATTAATTGTAATGCACTTTCACAAGAATATTTATTTCGGAAACCCGATTGGTTTATTGATAATATATTACAGTAGTCTATTAATTGTTTATAGACAATTTTTTCTAATATCTTATCACAAGTTGACAGCATATTAACCGGCCTGAATTCATCTGCTCTATTGGTTTGCTTTACTTTTGGAATAGGTATAACAGTTGACACTTTCATCTCGTTTGGTACTGTTCCATTTTTCAAAGAAGTGTTAATAATGTTTAATAGAGGATATCCAATGATATGAAAATTTTCTTTTATAAATGTGTTGTGTATCCTATCTGGACTAGTTTTATTCTCAAGTTGGAAAACAATTTTGCGTAAATCATTTATGTTAATTTGAGAGAATTTATCTAGTTGACATGCTCTATTTTCAGCATCTTGTATTACATCATTGTTAGGAATATCTTGACAAGGAATAGAATTATATATATCATTTACACTGTCTATATAATAATCATTAAATTTCGATGCTATAACAGTATGCTCTGTAACTTTTTCGTTATTGAAAGTTACTTCCGAGGATAAATGTTGCTGTTTCTTATTGCATACTTCTTTTAAAGTTCTCCACATTAGTACTGGGTTTGATTTACAATGATCAATTTTATTTTCATAATATTCTTTTTTATTAGATCTGATCAAAGAATTTACATAATTTCTTTTTTGTCTGTATTCTTCCCAATCCTCTTCCTGTCTAGTGATTAAAAATTTCGAATAAGTTCTATCTCTCTCTTTTATTTTTAATTTAATATTATTTTTTATCCATGGTTTTCTCATATATCCGTGGGTTTGTACAGAAACCTCTTGGGCATCTGAGATTGCTTGATGTATATTTTGTATAAATATTTCATACAATACGTTAATGTCGCTTATTTCGTATTTCCAATCACTGTTAATTAAATTGTTCACCAGTCTGTCTTTCTCAATCTTATAGATTGGTTTACTTTTATTATTTACATTATTTTTTTTTACAAAATTCAATAGTTTCCAATAATATGTTCACAATACTATGGTCAGTTATTTTTGGTGTATGTAGAACGTCACATTTTATATTGATCATATTTGTTAGAATTAAATCAATAGTAGTATTTGATGTTTTAGTGATACGAGTAAAATCCTTTACAATTTGTTTCAATTGACAAATTGGTAATAACTGTTTCAATTTCTTTAGAGAAATGTCCGATTCACTCCTCCAATCAATATTAAAATCACCCATTATAAGTATTTCCCCTTGTAAATACACCAAATCTTCGATAAACCACTCTTCTAATATATTTAAAAATTCCATATGGCTAGTACTTGGAGAATGATATATAATGCCTATAAAATACTGCTTGTTATTTAACGTAACTTTTATCATCAAAATCCAGTTTAAATTTATTGAAATTTCTTTGTAAATTGTAGCTGATATATTTTCTTTCACATATAAGATTAGTCCACCTGTACGTTTTGAATGTGAATTTAATCTAAAAACTTTGTAACTAGAAATATGTAGTTCACTATCTTCTACTTCATTTGTTATATGTGTTTCCGTAAGTCCCATTATAATTGGATTTGTTGTCAGTATTAAATTTTCAATTTCTTCAAAGTGAGATAAATATCCTTGAGCATTTAAACATTTGATTGACTCCCGACACCATTTTAATTGCTATTGTGAACTGTAATTAATTTTATTTCTTAACATCTCCTCAGTTCGTTTTAGAACTTTACAAGTTTTATCCCAAACTGCATGCGCAACATCAACATCCAATTTTAAAACATCCTTCGCATAACAACAATTTGTACATTTATAATATGTAGATTCGCAATTTTTTAGTTCATGGTCTTCAGTACATTTGGGACAAACTGTTGAATTTTTACAGTCCTCAATTTTATGGCCATATCTCGAGCATTTGAAACATCTTATTATACGTAAATTTTCTTGGACATCACATCTATACCATCCAATATTCAGTTTTTCTTCCTTCATTATTTCTCCAAAGGTTATTGAATCAACTTCAGCTATTATCATATAAGATTTATGTTTCCTGGTACTTTTTATTTCTTTAATATATTTTATGCTAATTTTTGACAAAGCATTAAGTTTATTTTGAGGTCTAATTTTAGTTTCCAAGCATTCCTTCATTTGATCTACATTAGCCGCTATGGCCGTAAATTCATCGGCTGAATCATTAATTTTTATTTTTATTTCTGGATTTTTTGGATTTGCTATTTGTACTTTATAATCTTTTTTTAATTCTTTATTTAACATCTGTTCCATTTTATGACAATCTTCTTTTTTATCGCATTTAATTAATATACCCCCATCTCTAATATTTTTAACAGTTTCTACTCCTATTTGTAGTTCTGCAGGATTAATTTTCTTACTTACTTCTTCTCGAGTGTTTTTACTACTCTGATTAGTTTTAGGCTTTACAACAATTGCAGTTTTATTAGCGTATGAAATATTCGCATTTTCTGATTTCATATTACTATTTACATTAATATTATCAAGTTTTTTCTGCTGCTTTTCAACAACATCCACAATATTTTGGACCTTACAGTCTTGCAATTGTATCTTTACATCTAATTTATACAAAAATTCAAGTATTAAACTTAGTTTATTGCACATAGCTTGCATTGGTTCCTTCTCGCAGGTGTCACAGATGAATTTCAACAATGCACAGTTAGTATAACTTTCAAAATATGTCTTGGTAAATTTTAAGCACTTATAATGAAATTTATTCCCACATGGTCCAGCACAAATAACTTGATCCGCCCCTACTTTCGTCTCTTTAGAGCAAATACTACACTTATCAGTCATTTTTATTATTAGAAAAAAAAAAAATATATATATATATCGTAATAGTTTATTAATATTAGCACTATTACTCTGGTCTACTGTAGTTTACTTACATGGTCCATCCACATTTCACTACTGAGTGACTTGAACGATCACCATTAATTAGTAAAGTTTATAAAAAATACAAAGTTTATTGCTCTCACTATAAATTTAAAATATGTTTTTATTTAAAATCACGTATAAGGCACTATTAAACTTCCATATGTCATATTATCCGATTTGAATACACACTAATATATGAAATGACATACTGTAAATAGTTTATATATATTTGTATCACACAAAAAAACTACTTTTAATACGGAGAGAAAAAAACCACGTGCAACACGTCGCTTACTACTTATACTCAAATAAATATATATATATATATATATATATATATATATATATATATATATATATATATATATATATATATATATATATATATATATATAAAGAGATGAAACACTAAATTTTGATCCCCAAATTATTTCAATGCGAATATAATGTTTATTCATTTATGGTCACCAGAAAATGTGATCTTAGTAAATAATTTAATTTACCTCTAAAATATGTAATTTATCTCAAAATTGTGATCTCTAAACTATTTCAATACGAACATCTTTTAATACATTCTGTCATCAGTACAACTAATTAAAAAAAAAATCTTTTTTTGTAATTAAAAGTACCTAACTTTATCATTAAATATTTATATTAACTATTTAAGTAAGATTTAGTCATAAAAAAACGCTACACTGGAAACCCGCTGGCAACTATTCACTCCGCTTCGCTCCGTGTTGGTTCCCAGCGACGCTTATTATAACATCCTTTACTTTTTAGGGGCGCCAAGAATTTTATTGACCATGGTTTTAATTGAGATGAATTAGGGATTGAAATATTGGAGAAAAATAGTTCTACTGGATGCAAAACCGATTTTGTCTTTATTTTGCATTTCCTCGCTCTGGCTCCGGTACCAACCGACTCTAGGTAGACACAAAAAATATAGTGAATTCATATAATTTTGATATTCATGTCTTCTATGCACGAATTAGCTTTGACTCCACTCCTTTTACGGTGCAAGTTACAAATACTTTTTATTGCGAGACTCTCGCGGGATTTCTCGTTTCTCGCAGTTGTTATATCGATCTCGCCTCGAATTTTAAACTGCGATCTCGATCTCGTCTCGCATAATGCAACGAGACGAGACGAGATGCGAGAGTACTCTCACCTCGTCATGCATCACTAGACGGTTGCATACAGAAATTTTTATAAAGTATTTTTTCTGTCCTAAAAGTTCAGAAAGTGCATCCGCAATGTGTTAGACATCTAACAATTAGCAGTAGAATTTTTGATAATAGACAAGAAATGTAAGGTTAGAATTTGCTTTTGGCGAGTTCATAGTTTGAATTCCCCAGTATAGGTTTCTTATGCAAATATGATTTTACTAACAAAATGTATATATATATATATATATATATATATATATATATATATATATATATATATATATATATATATATATATATATATATCACCCTGTATATATATACATACAGGCTGAGTCTGGGAAGACGCCCCTCCCCCTTTAACTTTTTTATTATAAGTAATAGAAAAAAATGGCTCATATAAAAGTTTTATTATTTTACATATACTATTTGACGGCAGATATTTTTTATAGTCAGGTTTACAAGATACGACTATCAACTTTTATTTTTCAAATGGCAACCTGTAATTATTTTAATAAAATAGAAACCCCCATTTTTTCTCTTTTCAACGATGTATTATTTTTTATTAATGTATTTGACAAATTTCGAGAAAATGAGATAATTTAGAAATATTAGAAATAATTTTTAAACAAATATTATAGGTGGCTATGTGCAATTCTTGTGTTGATATGATACGGATGAATTATTTTTTTTTTTAATCCTGGACGCAGAACTTTGACTAATATCAGTTAAATTTGATAAATTCCTAGTACTGATATGAGGATTTTCATACACAGAAGCCAAAACCATAATTTCCGTTTCTCCATTTATTATAACATTAGCTGTATTTCGTTTTGGTTTTTCAACTGAACCTGTTTCTCGAAATCGGGCAAAAATCCTTCTCAGTGTTCTTAAACTCGGTTGCCGAAGTCTAGGAAACCGCTCTCTGTAAATTCTTTTTGCTCTTCTTATGATTCCAGTCGATTCACCAATTATTAGAATCATATCAATTAATTCGTTCTTCGTAAACATTTCAAAATTTAAGTTAAATTAAGTAACAAGCAAATGTATACTTTTTTGACATTAATTTAAATGTTTTACATTGTTACGTTTTGTTTATTTTCACATAGCCACCTATAATATTTGTTTAAAAAATATTTCTAATATTTCTAAATTATCTCATTTTTCTCGGAATTTTTCAAATACATTAATAAAAAATAATACACGGTTGAAAAGAGAAAAAATGGCGGTTTCTATTTTATTAGAATAATTATAGGTTGCTATATAAAAAATATCTACATCTGCCATCAAATAGTATATGTAAAATAACAAAACTTTTATAAGGGCCATTTTTTTATATTACTTATAATAAAAAAGTTAAAGGGGGGGGGGCGTCTTCCCAGACTCACCCTGTATATATATATATATATATATATATATATATATATATATATATATATATATATATGTCACAGATATTATTTTGCGTAAGATTATTTTTTATTAAATTTATTATGTTTTGTCTCTAATTAGCTATTTAGGTACGTAACCGATGCTGTTGGATAAGAGCTAAATTTAATGATACTGGTATTCACGTATTTTATTTCAGTTTATTTCTAGATTTCAGTGTGAGAACATCGATATTAAAGTGATTCAGGTGAGAGAGTTAATCTAGCATGTGTATGATTGTGAGTGTGCATGTGAGCAGTACTGGGTACTGTAGTGGCCGCATCGTGTGAACCCGAGGGTCGCCAACGGTAGCAGCAGGGAAGGCTGTAGTGACCCACATCTGGTGTCGCCAACGGTAGCAGCAGTTAGGGCTGTAGTGATCTGATCCAGTTGGTTAAGAGGAATGTCTCCGGATCACCACCGAAGCGGCAGTGGTTCCGTAGTGGCCGCTCGTGTGAACCCGAGGGTCGCCAGCGTAGCAGCAGGGAAGGCTGTAGTGGCCCACACCTGGTGTCGCCAACGGCAGCAGCAGTTAGGGCTGTAGTGATCTGATCCAGTTGGTTAAGAGGAATGTCTCCGGATCACCACCGAAGCGGCAGTGGTTCCGTAGTGGCCGCTCGTGTGAACCCGAGGGTCGCCAGCGTAGCAGCAGGGAAGGCTGTAGTGGCCCACATCTGGTGTCGCCAACGGCAGCAGCAGTTAGGGCTGTAGTGATCTGATCCAGTTGGTTAAGAGGAATGTCTCCGGATCACCACCGAAGCGGCAGTGGTTCCGTAGTGGCCGCTCGTGTGAACCCGAGGGTCGCCAGCGTAGCAGCAGGGAAGGCTGTAGTGGCCCACATCTGGTGTCGCCAACGGCAGCAGCAGTTAGGGCTGTAGTGATCTGATCCAGTTGGTTAAGAGGAATGTCTCCGGATCACCACCGAAGCGGCAGTGGTTCCGTAGTGGCCGCTCGTGTGAACCCGAGGGTCGCCAGCGTAGCAGCAGGGAAGGCTGTAGTGGCCCACATCTGGTGTCGCCAACGGCAGCAGCAGTTAGGGCTGTAGTGATCTGATCCAGTTGGTTAAGAGGAATGTTTCCGGATCACCACCAAAGCGGCAGTGGTCCCGTAGTGGCCGCTCGTGTGAACCCGAGGGTCGCCAGCGTAGCAGCAGGGAAGGCTGTAGTGACCCACATTCTGTGGTCGCCAGCGTAGCAGCAGTTAGGGCTGTAGTGATCTGATCCAGTAGGTTAAGAGGATTGTCTCCGGATCACCACCGAAGCGGCAGAGGGTCCGTAGTAACTAGCGGTACTGCCCGTAGTTGCCACCATGTGTGTACGGTGTGTGAATGCCTGAACCTTTTGTAAATGATTGCCTCCTCACTGAGTATTTCTCATGTGTTAATTCTTTTACAGAAAAAAATCACGGCGTGAAGGAGGATTCCGCGTGACCGGGTTCGGCCAGGCGACAGTCATCCAGATTTGTTATTATTTTTGTATTAATACTGTATATACCGGTTTGGGTGATAAATGTGTTTAATATTATAATTTTCAGCGCTAACATTTAATCGTCATTTATAACATTTCAGAAGTGGGATCAGAACCTTATTAACTTTCAGCTTTTGGGATCACACCAACACAGCTTTTGGAACAGTGCGGATATTAATTACGTTTATGTTTAGCAGGATTACGAAACTGGGACAACATTACAACATGGCGTTACCTAACAACAGTCCTCAATTTCAGTATGTACGTTCACTTTACGCGCTATGCATAAATGGGACGAAATAACTACCATCATGTATGTGACATCTCGCTGGAGAGCGTATGCAGAAATATGGTATAAAGCACTGCAAGGAATAAATCATTCTTGTTGTTGAAGGCATTTCCGTCACAGGAAAATTATTTTCAGTTGCTTCAAGAAATGATTTCTCGCAACAAGAAACCGGATGAACTTATGTTGCAATACTATTATGAGAAGCTGGCGCTACTCAACACTTGCCCTTATCAGAGAATGCAAGAAGCCGCAGTCTCTTTTATTATTTTTGAAGACGATCGAAGATAAATTAGCGACACAAAACCTTTCTACTCCCCTTAAACGCGATTTACATCGTACTTTTCAGAAGAACAAGTGGCCTTTCTATACTACGCAGCAGCACGACGATGGAATGGAGAACATTTGTTGTTTTATTTGTGAAAAATTGGGACATACACGCTCTCATTATAACACAAAACGGCAACGAGTATCGAATTGTGCAGAACGAAATGGAGGCGAATTCAGTGGAAGTAGGAACCAGCGACCACAACAACGTCAACATCAGCATGTTCAACGTCAACAAGAGCCACAACCACAACTGTCAGAAAGGAACATCTTAACAACTTCTGCGGAGGTAAGCGGTAATTGTCTAAGCGTACGTCGATATGGGGTCCACTTGCATAACCATGAAGGAAACGAGCACGTATTCCCGCGAACAATGTAGTAGCAGACAAAGATATGGAATGTGTTCTACTAGTCTTGAACTGATGCGGAATTAACAATTCAGAAGGATAAAATTATAACAAGAAGATGGAAGTGTCAAACTGATAATACAGAAGCGCAGAAAATGAAGTTATTTACTTTACGTAGGATGAACTACATGTGGGAACGGATATAAGTGTGGATCAACGCGAACAACTGGTACGTCTGCTGAAGGAATATAGGGAATGTTTTCTAAAAACTGTGAAGGATATTCGATGCACGAATGCGACCGAAGTGGATATTTTACTGACTGATGATACACGCATTACTTACATGCCGTACAGATTGTCAATTCCAGAGAGACAACACGTTCAGGGAATAGTACAAGAGCTTCTTGATGGCGACATTATACGCGAATCTACTTCACCCTTTTCAGCACCGATTCTTCTAGTGAAGAAAAAGAACGGAGAAGCGCGAATGTGTATAGACTACAGGCATTTAAACAAAGTAACAGTAAATGACCGATACCCCTTTCCAAGAATTGATGACCAACTAGATCAATTGCAAGGAGCGATGTACTTCACAACTTTAGATATGACGTCAGGATATTGCCAGGTGCCTATCGCGCAGAGCTCGAAGTACAAAACTGCATTTGTAACACCGGACGGACATTACGAGTTTAATCGTCTCCCTTTTAGATTATCTAATAGACCATCAGTTTTTCAGAGGCTGGTCAACAAAGTTCTAGGATCATGTCGTAACACCATCGCCATGGCTTACTTAGATGACATCATCTGCCCATCATCATTTACAGAGGGAATTCAGCGACTGACGACACTATTTGACATTTTGTTTAGGGCAAACAACTTTACACTGGATATGAAGAAATGTTTCTTTTTCAGAGCAGCATCAATTATTAAGGATTTCAGATTGGTCGAGATGGAGTTCGACCTGGAAAGGAGAAAATAAAAGCCGTCGCCGGATTTCAGGCACCGAGGAATGTGCATCAAGTAAGACAGTTTGTGGGACTTACAAGTTATTTTCGACACTTCATTAAAGATAACGCTAAGATTGTGCGACCGATTACTAATCTAACGAGAAAGGATACACTGTGGTGTTGGGAAGCGAAACAACAGATAAGAAAGCAGCGAGAACTATTGAATACAATTGAGAAACTACCGATTCTATTTCACACCATCCATATGAAGGACCATTTCAAATAAAAAAAGTTCTACTCAACGGTAGATTTTCGGTAGAAGATTTTGCCTGGTACAAATCGAAGTAGAAGAGGAGAATATGGTAACGTAGTGGCGATTGACAGGATGAAACCATATTTAAGTACACGTGAACTGTCGGAAGATAACAGCGCTTCGGATGTTGATGCTGATGCTACAGGAATTTGGGATTGATTCCTCGAGGACGAGGAACTTTTCAGGATGGCCGAACTGTCACAGATATTATTTTGCGTAAGATTATTTTTTATTAAATTTATTATGTTTTGTCTCTAATTAGCTATTTAGGTACGTAACCGATGCTGTTGGATAAGAGCTAAATTTAATGATACTGGTATTCACGTATTTTATTTCAGTTTATTTCTAGATTTCAGTGTGAGAACATCGATATTAAAGTGATTCAGGTGAGAGAGTTAATCTAGCATGTGTATGATTGTGAGTGTGCATGTGAGCAGTACTGGGTACTGTAGTGGCCGCATCGTGTGAACCCGAGGGTCGCCAACGGTAGCAGCAGGGAAGGCTGTAGTGACCCACATCTGGTGTCGCCAACGGTAGCAGCAGTTAGGGCTGTAGTGATCTGATCCAGTTGGTTAAGAGGAATGTCTCCGGATCACCACCGAAGCGGCAGTGGTTCCGTAGCGGCCGCTCGTGTGAACCCGAGGGTCGCCAGCGTAGCAGCAGGGAAGGCTGTAGTGGCCCACATCTGGTGTCGCCAACGGCAGCAGCAGTTAGGGCTGTAGTGATCTGATCCAGTTGGTTAAGAGGAATGTCTCCGGATCACCACCGAAGCGGCAGTGGTTCCGTAGTGGCCGCTCGTGTGAACCCGAGGGTCGCCAGCGTAGCAGCAGGGAAGGCTGTAGTGGCCCACATCTGGTGTCGCCAACGGCAGCAGCAGTTAGGGCTGTAGTGATCTGATCCAGTTGGTTAAGAGGAATGTTTCCGGATCACCACCGAAGCGGCAGTGGTCCCGTAGTGGCCGCTCGTGTGAACCCGAGGGTCGCCAGCGTAGCAGCAGGGAAGGCTGTAGTGACCCACATTCTGTGGTCGCCAGCGTAGCAGCAGTTAGGGCTGTAGTGATCTGATCCAGTAGGTTAAGAGGATTGTCTCCGGATCACCACCGAAGCGGCAGAGGGTCCGTAGTAACTAGCGGTACTGCCCGTAGTTGCCACCATGTGTGTACGGTGTGTGAATGCCTGAACCTTTTGTAAATGATTGCCTCCTCACTGAGTATTTCTCATGTGTTAATTCTTTTACAGAAAAAAATCACGGCGTGAAGGAGGATTCCGCGTGACCGGGTTCGGCCAGGCGACAGTCATCCGGATTTGTTATTATTTTTGTATTAATACTGTATATACCGGTTTGGGTGATAAATGTGTTTAATATTATAATTTTCAGCGCTAACATTTAATCGTCATTTATAACATATATATATATATATATATATATATATATATATATATATATATATATATATATATATATATATATATATATATATATAACAGATTTTCAGTTCATAACAAATTTATAGTTTAAGAAAGCAAACATTACACGCTAAAACTCAAGAATTTCTTGTGTCTGGCTGTGTTCGCTTGTGTCGTTAATGGAACGCTCTGTGTCGTACACTGTGTTACACAGTGTCTCTCAGGGACAAATAATCTACTAACGTAGAGAGACGCGACAGCTACGTGTTATTTGAAAAGATAGAAGTGGGAGAAAGAGTGGGGATATCGAGCATAGCGACATCTAGCGGCGGTGTAAAAAGTGAGCTGTGATGCGGGCAGCATGCTACCTCAATTTTATAAAACGAATAATTTTAATATTTTTTCTAATTTAGAAATTTTAATTTAAATATTACAATTATTTTTACTGTTAATCAAAATTTAATCATTAAATTATATTTTGTAGATCACATTCTTATAAATAGTAAAAATAATTGTAAAATTTAAAATGGTATTTAATTTTACAAGTAATAATTAAATATTTTATGTTCTTTATTTTGTAAATCAAATATTTTACACAATATTAATAGAAATTACATTTACAATAGTTTAAAATAAGAATAATAACGACATAATACAAATATTTACTTTACACATTACATTTTCTTATATTTAATGAATTGAACTGGAAATGGTATCCAAATAATTTTCCATTTGTTCCAATGCTTGAACCTGTATAAAAAAGGAATGCAAAATATAGGTTATGAAGTTATAATTTGAAATAAAATAAAACATGTTATGAATTTTAAAACTTTAATGAAGTAACATTTATACATTACAAAAATAAAAAAATGTTTTAGAATACAAATGACGAAACCAATTTCTACAAAATATTGAAAAAAAGTACATTATACAATAACATTTATGACAAATAAAATTTCAATTTAAAGTACAGCAATTACATTTTAACGATAAAAACTTACTCGTCCATAAACTTTTATATAATCGTCTATAATTTGATTTGGACGCGTGTCTTTTTTAGTTATTTTTTTATTTATTAAAGAAATAAAATGTTTTAGCATTACATGCACTAAAGTTATAAGAATATTTCTTTTTAAATCAGTGCCATGTTGTTTGCACGGGCAGTCCACTAAAATTGCTCCCCAGTGTTTTGCACATAGTTTGTTTATTATATCAGGTTCATTTAAGAACTGGGGAATATCAGCAAAGATAGCTGTTCTGATTTTGTCCACTTGGACAATTATTTCCTCTGCGGGATATACTAATTTAGGTTTTGTCAAGCCATAATCTTTCAGTTGTATTACAGCGTGACTGTCAGTACATGTCTCAGAAGTAAAAAAAGAGACACACATCTGACAATCACGCTGCAATACTCTACGACCGACAAAACCAGCAATATACGCAGACGTGTAATTGCGTATTTTTTTAACTGCTTCTGTTATCTCACGGGTTTGTGCAGCAGGGGAAAGGAAAGGTTCTCTGGAAGTTGAGGGAACATTTGGTAAGGATGAAGATATATTTGACTGGGATGAAAGAAGGGAATTCAAGGCAATTAGGAAATTTGATCCATCATCTGCACAGTTTGATTCCTTTGAATTTCTTAATGTGTTATTAATCAACGTTGTTTTAAAAGCAGAAACAAACTGTGCACATGTGGGGTTAGTATTACTGCCACACAAACCCCTGATCACAGCGAAATAATTCTCTAGCGGATCCTGGTTTAAATATCTGGTCAATAAATATTTAAAACCAAGATTCTTTAGTCGAATCCACAGATCTTGCATGTTTTTAATGGTCACAATAAAATATTGGACACATGGCGGTTCCCTACCCGTAAGGAATTTCATAGTATGTAATTTAATTTTGGCCTCAGCCCAGCATTTATGGTGTTCCGATTTGTCACTTAAACGACACGATAACGGCCGCTTTCCTATAAACCCGGAGTTCAGACTGTCGAACAAATGTCTCTCTGTGTCTACTTGGAAAGCACCCAATGTTGTCAATTACAGGCCGGGGTTACCGGAAACAGCTGAGTGCCCGTCCTCTATTGGCGAAAAAACTGAACTATAGGTGGCAGGCCGAACGCTGACAATGTGCATTTCAAAGTGCAAAGTATTTAATATGGAGAAAATTAACATAAAGTTAGGTGATATTTTTGAATACATTGCTTCTGCACGTCCTATAAAGGCGATATCCTCATACGATTAATATTTTATTAAATGAGAATATAAATTACTGGACAGCAAAATTTAGTTGTAGAGCAGGATTGGGAGGCAAATGCAAAAATATTGTTACAGTTTTGTTGCATATAAACAGGTTAATAAAATCAAAACTATATTTGTTTTACAACAAAAGTTGTGGTTATTATTATGCTATTAATATATTTGTTTATGGTTTGGAACAAGTAAGGGGACAACTTGTTGAAAAGGGTATAGTTTGGCTATAAAATTAGAAGAATTTTGCCATCCTGTTTTAAAAGAAAAAATTGAACCGACTAGAGATGTCAATGCTATATGCGAATAAAATTTCAAGATCATATTTTGTCACTTGGGATATAGTGTAAACTTACACTTTTTGACTTGTAATTACTGCATTGTGGCACTGAGCAGTATCTATAGTATTTACTGATCATTATTTAAACCTGAAAATGTAATAGACACTATATATGTCACTTTCTTTTACAACATATATAAATTAAACCTGTTTAAAATTACATAAGTTTTAATGTATGCTATCAACGTTTCCTTATTCCTCTAGTTCACAAATCTGCCACCAGACGTCACCCACTTTGAATTTTTTCGTCAATAGGATACGGGCAAACAGCTGTTTTAAGTGTCCTTGAAAACATGTGCTGGAACCCTACTTGTCAAAGCACAGTATAGAGAATACAAGCAGTAGCGACACTCTTGTCGGAACCTTTGATGTTTCGTTCCAGGCTGCTCGGCGTGCAGGGGGTAATAATGAGGAGCGCGAAATTTGAAGAAAACATAAAAATATACATTTAATATTTGTTATTTAATATCAAATGAAGTGTGATATGGTAAATATAGGTAATAGTGAAATATAAATATGTAGAAAAAAATATATTTAAAGCCAATAATAATAAATAATTCAATAACCAAGTAATAAATATTATATATTTATAAAAATACTAGTATTAAAGTAATAATAAATCCATTCTTAGTACTAAACACAAAATATATTTATTATATATTTATAAAAAAAGTCTTAAAGTAATAAATATTTAAATAATAAACAAGCAACAAATATTTATAAAAATACTAATAATAAAGTAATAAATATACACAATAACCAAGTAATAAATATGTAAGTGATCGTAGCATGGTGGTAGAGTGCTAGCTTTTTGTTCCAAAGATTATGGGTTCTAATCCCCAGCACACTTTAATTTCTTTTAATTTTAATTTTTTCAATTTATTTTTGTGTTTTTATTTATTTTAATATTTTTAATTTGTTTTTATTTATTTTTATTTGTTTCTATTTATTTTAATTTAACAAGAAAAAACAGTAAAATTACAATAAATAGAAACAAATAAAAATAAATAAAAACAAATAAAAAATATTAAAATAAATAAAAACACAAAAATAAATTGAAAAAATAAAAATTTAAAAAGAATTAAAGTGTGCTGGGGGTTTGAACCCACAATCTTTGGAACAAGAAGCTAGCACGCTACTATCTTGCTATGATCACTTTCATGTTAATCTTTCTTTTATAGGTAATAATAATTATCACATTAAAATTGCCATAACATTTTCTTATTTTACTTAATTATTCTTAATTAATTTTAAACAATTTGTTATTAATATGATGCAATAAGTGTTGCCAAACATGTGTATAAAGTTTTACTGCAATACGTTTTAATGGGAGGCAAATATTCAAATTATTCTTATTTCCCATGTTAAATGCCTATGTAACGGATTTCGAGCGCCACCCGGTATAGAATAAACACTTCCAAGACCTGTGCATAATATTAAAATATATTTTTTTTTATAAAATTATAACAAATACATGATAATTATTACAAATAAAATGAATATGCACGTAATATATTATTTGAATCTGATTCAAAGTCCCGCTCCTCATTATTTCCCCTTTCAACCCGAGCAGGTTGGAACGAAAATCAGCGAAGTGTCGCTACTGCATATTCTCTATACTGTGGTCAAAGTGACAGTACAGCCATTTTGTTGTGTGTCGTGGTGTTTGTAATCTGTGTTGTATTTTTGTGGAATCTCAGTGTTTATTGTAAAACACCACAACACACAACAAAATGGCTGTACTGTCACTTTGACAAGTGGGTCTCCAGCTCCAGCACAATATATTTTCAACGACATTTAAACAGCTATTTACCCGCAGCACAATGTTAAACTGGCTACTTTCTCATTAAAAAATTATCCGGAAAATGTCTATTTTCAAATCAATTTCAGATAAAACAGACTTCCATACCACACTTTCCTTTACCATTCTTATAATCAATCTCATCGCGCCGAGAAAACTCCATTACTCTTCAATTTTTAATTTTCCCGCCTTCACATATCGTGCTATGTTGCTATTTAGCGCAAACTATTAATTCCAGGGTGTCATATACCAAGCCGGGTCACAATGTTGCAAGTTAATGTTTCTATACGTTCCGTACACGTATTATATGAAAATCCATTGAAATAGAACCTACACGTGTAGGATACCATACCGTTGCCAGTAGCAAGTTACAAGCAACTTCATTAAAACTTCGCAGGAAAAACACAGATTATACTGCAAACCATTGCAGATTATCATCGCTTCAAGTAAATCAAATTGTTGTTGCGGATGATACATTTAGTAAAGGATTACAAATAAGAGTAAATAGTGCTGCCTTCGCCAAACCTATTATCGATTCTGGTTTTAGTTTGTTACAAATAAATTTAAAATTAAATAAAACTGCATTGATTACGACGCGAGTATATCATAATTCTGTTACAGCGATGGCGCTCACCTTCTATTTTAATTTATAAAGATTATTGTGCACATTATTATTGTTTTGATATTTAGTATCCACTCTAAATTTATTGAGATCTATTATCTGATCATCCTGTATACGTGATGCACTAAACGTTAACGGGTAATATAATTTTATAATTTTTTTTTAAAGTCGTAAAAGTAAATGCAGTTTCTTTTTAGTGGACATTTTTTGTACCACTGACTCCAATTGAAGCACAATTGTCACGATCTAATTTTGGACAAAATTGTGAACAAAATTTTTATGAACAAATTCGTGGACAAATTTTTGTGTATACAACAACTATTTTGTATACTACTGTGAACATAATTTGCAATATCATTCTGGCTATAAACATGGATATTCTTCACAACATTCTATGCTGTGAGCTTTGCTACTAACTGACGAGTCCAAGATATTTTAATATTTTATTAAATTTAAAACTGTACAGAATAATCTACTACCTCAATAATAGACCAGAAAAGTGTAACGGTCAAATTTAGGCGCCAAATTCAAACTCAGTTCATAACGCGGATAATAATAAGATCATTGTAATCCCCGTGCATTTCTTAACAAAGAAATTTTTGCTCAACATTAAAGGCTTAGAATTCTCATAAAAGTTAATATCTTGTGCAAAGCATTACTGATCCTTTATCTCCAAATTCGTATAATAATATTCACATGAACTGTGCACAGTTTATAATTATTTAACTATTAATAGAAAACTACAAAATTCAATGAACGTATGTCTCGATTGGTTCTACAACTTCGGTACGCAGCCTACGCAGCATAGCTTTTATTGCGGTCGGGTGAGGTTCCATCGACAACATACGGCATTTTAACTTATACGTAGCAAATTAATTTTTAATAATTTTCTTACTCTGCCTTTTAAAGCATTTTAGACTATTGCAATCTATAGCTGAATAAACAAACTATCGAATTTTTAACAATAGCTGCTTTATTTCTTTTACAATATATATATATATATATATATATATATATATATATATATATATATATATATATATATATATATATATATATATATATATATTGTAAAAGAAATAAAGCAGCTATTGTTAAAAATTCGATAGTTTGTTTATTCAGCTATAGATTGCAATAGTCTAAAATGCTTTAAAAGGCAGAGTAAGAAAATTATTAAAAATTAATTTGCTACGTATAAGTTAAAATGCCGTATGTTGTCGATGGAACCTCACCCGACCGCAATAAAAGCTATGCTGCGTAGGCTGCGTACCGAAGTTGTAGAACCAATCGAGACATACGTTCATTGAATTTTGTAGTTTTCTATTAATAGTTAAATAATTATAAACTGTGCACAGTTCATGTGAATATTATTATACGAATTTGGAGATAAAGGATCAGTAATGCTTTGCACAAGATATTAACTTTTATGAGAATTCTAAGCCTTTAATGTTGAGCAAAAATTTCTTTGTTAAGAAATGCACGGGGATTACAATGATCTTATTATTATCCGCGTTATGAACTGAGTTTGAATTTGGCGCCTAAATTTGACCGTTACACTTTTCTGGTCTATTATTGAGGTAGTAGATTATTCTGTACAGTTTTAAATTTAATAAAATATTAAAATATCTTGGACTCGTCAGTTAGTAGCAAAGCTCACAGCATAGAATGTTGTGAAGAATATCCATGTTTATAGCCAGAATGATATTGCAAATTATGTTCACAGTAGTATACAAAATAGTTGTTGTATACACAAAAATTTGTCCACGAATTTGTTCATAAAAATTTTGTTCACAATTTTGTCCAAAATTAGATCGTAACAATTGTGCTTCAATTGGAGTCAGTGGTACAAAAAATGTCCACTAAAAAGAAACTGCATTTACTTTTACGACTTTAAAAAAAAATTATAAAATTATATTACCCGTTAACGTTTAGTGCATCACGTATACAGGATGATCAGATAATAGATCTCAATAAATTTAGAGTGGATACTAAATATCAAAACAATAATAATGTGCACAATAATCTTTATAAATTAAAATAGAAGGTGAGCGCCATCGCTGTAACAGAATTATGATATACTCGCGTCGTAATCAATGCAGTTTTATTTAATTTTAAATTTATTTGTAACAAACTAAAACCAGAATCGATAATAGGTTTGGCGAAGGCAGCACTATTTACTCTTATTTGTAATCCTTTACTAAATGTATCATCCGCAACAACAATTTGATTTACTTGAAGCGATGATAATCTGCAATGGTTTGTAGTATAATCTGTGTTTTTCCTGCGAAGTTTTAATGAAGTTGCTTGTAACTTGCTACTGGCAACGGTATGGTATCCTACACGTGTAGGTTCTATTTCAATGGATTTTCATATAATACGTGTACGGAACGTATAGAAACATTAACTTGCAACATTGTGACCCGGCTTGGTATATGACACCCTGGAATTAATAGTTTGCGCTAAATAGCAACATAGCACGATATGTGAAGGCGGGAAAATTAAAAATTGAAGAGTAATGGAGTTTTCTCGGCGCGATGAGATTGATTATAAGAATGGTAAAGGAAAGTGTGGTATGGAAGTCTGTTTTATCTGAAATTGATTTGAAAATAGACATTTTCCGGATAATTTTTTAATGAGAAAGTAGCCAGTTTAACATTGTGCTGCGGGTAAATAGCTGTTTAAATGTCGTTGAAAATATATTGTGCTGGAGCTGGAGACCCACTTGTCAAAGTGACAGTACAGCCATTTTGTTGTGTGTTGTGGTGTTTTACAATAAACACTGAGATTCCACAAAAATACAACACAGATTACAAACACCACGACACACAACAAAATGGCTGTACTGTCACTTTGACCACAGTATAGAGAATATGCAGTAGCGACACTTCGCTGATTTTCGTTCCAACCTGCTCGGGTTGAAAGGGGAAATAATGAGGAGCGGGACTTTGAATCAGATTCAAATAATATATTACGTGCATATTCATTTTATTTGTAATAATTATCATGTATTTGTTATAATTTTATAAAAAAAAATATATTTTAATATTATGCACAGGTCTTGGAAGTGTTTATTCTATACCGGGTGGCGCTCGAAATCCGTTACATAGGCATTTAACATGGGAAATAAGAATAATTTGAATATTTGCCTCCCATTAAAACGTATTGCAGTAAAACTTTATACACATGTTTGGCAACACTTATTGCATCATATTAATAACAAATTGTTTAAAATTAATTAAGAATAATTAAGTAAAATAAGAAAATGTTATGGCAATTTTAATGTGATAATTATTATTACCTATAAAAGAAAGATTAACATGAAAGTGATCATAGCAAGATAGTAGCGTGCTAGCTTCTTGTTCCAAAGATTGTGGGTTCAAACCCCCAGCACACTTTAATTCTTTTTAAATTTTTATTTTTTCAATTTATTTTTGTGTTTTTATTTATTTTAATATTTTTTATTTGTTTTTATTTATTTTTATTTGTTTCTATTTATTGTAATTTTACTGTTTTTTCTTGTTAAATTAAAATAAATAGAAACAAATAAAAATAAATAAAAACAAATTAAAAATATTAAAATAAATAAAAACACAAAAATAAATTGAAAAAATTAAAATTAAAAGAAATTAAAGTGTGCTGGGGATTAGAACCCATAATCTTTGGAACAAAAAGCTAGCACTCTACCACCATGCTACGATCACTTACATATTTATTACTTGGTTATTGTGTATATTTATTACTTTATTATTAGTATTTTTATAAATATTTGTTGCTTGTTTATTATTTAAATATTTATTACTTTAAGACTTTTTTTATAAATATATAATAAATATATTTTGTGTTTAGTACTAAGAATGGATTTATTATTACTTTAATACTAGTATTTTTATAAATATATAATTATTTATAACATTTGGATTTGATATATAATATTTATTACTTGGTTATTGAATTATTTATTATTATTGGCTTTAAATATATTTTTTTCTACATATTTATATTTCACTATTACCTATATTTACCATATCACACTTCATTTGATATTAAATAACAAATATTAAATGTATATTTTTATGTTTTCTTCAAATTTCGCGCTCCTCATTATTACCCCCTGCACGCCGAGCAGCCTGGAACGAAACATCAAAGGTTCCGACAAGAGTGTCGGTACTGCTTGTATTCTCTATACTGTGCTTTGACAAGTAGGGTTCCAGCACATGTTTTCAAGGACACTTAAAACAGCTGTTTGCCCGTATCCTATTGACGAAAAAATTCAAAGTGGGTGACGTCTGGTGGCAGATTTGTGAACTAGAGGAATAAGGAAACGTTGATAGCATACATTAAAACTTATGTAATTTTAAACAGGTTTAATTTATATATGTTGTAAAAGAAAGTGACATATATAGTGTCTATTACATTTTCAGGTTTAAATAATGATCAGTAAATACTATAGATACTGCTCAGTGCCACAATGCAGTAATTACAAGTCAAAAAGTGTAAGTTTACACTATATCCCAAGTGACAAAATATGATCTTGAAATTTTATTCGCATATAGCATTGACATCTCTAGTCGGTTCAATTTTTTCTTTTAAAACAGGATGGCAAAATTCTTCTAATTTTATAGCCAAACTATACCCTTTTCAACAAGTTGTCCCCTTACTTGTTCCAAACCATAAACAAATATATTAATAGCATAATAATAACCACAACTTTTGTTGTAAAACAAATATAGTTTTGATTTTATTAACCTGTTTATATGCAACAAAACTGTAACAATATTTTTGCATTTGCCTCCCAATCCTGCTCTACAACTAAATTTTGCTGTCCAGTAATTTATATTCTCATTTAATAAAATATTAATCGTATGAGGATATCGCCTTTATAGGACGTGCAGAAGCAATGTATTCAAAAATATCACCTAACTTTATGTTAATTTTCTCCATATTAAATACTTTGCACTTTGAAATGCACATTGTCAGCGTTCGGCCTGCCACCTATAGTTCAGTTTTTTCGCCAATAGAGGACGGGCACTCAGCTGTTTCCGGTAACCCCGGCCTGTAATTGACAACATTGGGTGCTTTCCAAGTAGACACAGAGAGACATTTGTTCGACAGTCTGAACTCCGGGTTTATAGGAAAGCGGCCGTTATCGTGTCGTTTAAGTGACAAATCGGAACACCATAAATGCTGGGCTGAGGCCAAAATTAAATTACATACTATGAAATTCCTTACGGGTAGGGAACCGCCATGTGTCCAATATTTTATTGTGACCATTAAAAACATGCAAGATCTGTGGATTCGACTAAAGAATCTTGGTTTTAAATATTTATTGACCAGATATTTAAACCAGGATCCGCTAGAGAATTATTTCGCTGTGATCAGGGGTTTGTGTGGCAGTAATACTAACCCCACATGTGCACAGTTTGTTTCTGCTTTTAAAACAACGTTGATTAATAACACATTAAGAAATTCAAAGGAATCAAACTGTGCAGATGATGGATCAAATTTCCTAATTGCCTTGAATTCCCTTCTTTCATCCCAGTCAAATATATCTTCATCCTTACCAAATGTTCCCTCAACTTCCAGAGAACCTTTCCTTTCCCCTGCTGCACAAACCCGTGAGATAACAGAAGCAGTTAAAAAAATACGCAATTACACGTCTGCGTATATTGCTGGTTTTGTCGGTCGTAGAGTATTGCAGCGTGATTGTCAGATGTGTGTCTCTTTTTTTACTTCTGAGACATGTACTGACAGTCACGCTGTAATACAACTGAAAGATTATGGCTTGACAAAACCTAAATTAGTATATCCCGCAGAGGAAATAATTGTCCAAGTGGACAAAATCAGAACAGCTATCTTTGCTGATATTCCCCAGTTCTTAAATGAACCTGATATAATAAACAAACTATGTGCAAAACACTGGGGAGCAATTTTAGTGGACTGCCCGTGCAAACAACATGGCACTGATTTAAAAAGAAATATTCTTATAACTTTAGTGCATGTAATGCTAAAACATTTTATTTCTTTAATAAATAAAAAAATAACTAAAAAAGACACGCGTCCAAATCAAATTATAGACGATTATATAAAAGTTTATGGACGAGTAAGTTTTTATCGTTAAAATGTAATTGCTGTACTTTAAATTGAAATTTTATTTGTCATAAATGTTATTGTATAATGTACTTTTTTTCAATATTTTGTAGAAATTGGTTTCGTCATTTGTATTCTAAAACATTTTTTTATTTTTGTAATGTATAAATGTTACTTCATTAAAGTTTTAAAATTCATAACATGTTTTATTTTATTTCAAATTATAACTTCATAACCTATATTTTGCATTCCTTTTTTATACAGGTTCAAGCATTGGAACAAATGGAAAATTATTTGGATACCATTTCCAGTTCAATTCATTAAATATAAGAAAATGTAATGTGTAAAGTAAATATTTGTATTATGTCGTTATTATTCTTATTTTAAACTATTGTAAATGTAATTTCTATTAATATTGTGTAAAATATTTGATTTACAAAATAAAGAACATAAAATATTTAATTATTACTTGTAAAATTAAATACCATTTTAAATTTTACAATTATTTTTACTATTTATAAGAATGTGATCTACAAAATATAATTTAATGATTAAATTTTGATTAACAGTAAAAATAATTGTAATATTTAAATTAAAATTTCTAAATTAGAAAAAATATTAAAATTATTCGTTTTATAAAATTGAGGTAGCATGCTGCCCGCATCACAGCTCACTTTTTACACCGCCGCTAGATGTCGCTATGCTCGATATCCCCACTCTTTCTCCCACTTCTATCTTTTCAAATAACACGTAGCTGTCGCGTCTCTCTACGTTAGTAGATTATTTGTCCCTGAGAGACACTGTGTAACACAGTGTACGACACAGAGCGTTCCATTAACGACACAAGCGAACACAGCCAGACACAAGAAATTCTTGAGTTTTAGCGTGTAATGTTTGCTTTCTTAAACTATAAATTTGTTATGAACTGAAAATCTGTTATAAACTGGACCATAAATTTAAGTAACGTATCAGAAACTACCACAATACTTGTTATAGTTTGTTATATAGATTTCAGATTAGTTTAAATGCCAAAAAAGGAAAATATTGATAGAGACGCAATTTGTTGCACTTTTGATGAATTAAAGTGCGTTCCATTTGATGTGCAACACAGTGTCCGTGTGTGTTCCCCAGTGTTACTCTGTGTCGCATAATTGGAAAGCCCCCATTGGCAATTAACTTTCTTTGCGCTAATTTAAAATCTGAACTCAGTTTGTCTTACATTATGGTGTGAACAACAATTTTTTCTAGTGTTTCATTGTGCGAGCTTAATAGGTGTATTTCAAGAAGCTATTACCTGATATGCAACTTCGCTATTTAGCTAAAATCAAGTTAATTGTTAATATTGACCTGTACGATTGTGATGAAAGTGAGTTTTCGTAGGATATATCGGACTTTCCGAATATTTTGCCAATGGATATAATCAATTATCTTGTTACCAACAAAGTGTTTACACCCAATACGTAATTAAACGCTTTCCGGAGTTAGAAGCGTAAAATTTTATCAGAGCAGTTGACAATGTAGAAATTTGAAAGAAATGTATTAATTAAAGGATAAGGGAGTAATTGAATATTGAAATGAAGTGAAATATTTATAAGTTCTATACTCCAAACACAAACTTTATCTCATAAAATGAAATAAAGCTTTTAGTTTTTCTAGAGTTCTTGCGGAGTCATTGATCTCTAACAATTAAAATTTGCCTAGAATTATAAATATTAGTCTTCAAATTACTTTTTCATGAAATTTTTGTTCTGTACATGGTATTATATTTTCAAAATATGCTTTAATAAAGGTAATTATTTTAATTTTAAATTTTCGTTTAATAATGTAACAACTTCACACCGCACGGGGCAGCAAGATCAGCTGTTTTAAAGGTTCAAGGAAACAGCTGAGTGCCCGTTCTCTATTGTAAGAATTTATCTTGTACCTAATATTCTAATTTGCTATTGCGTGCTATTTTGTGCGAAACTGAAGCGCATAGCTATTTTTGAAAATTTTATTTAAACAGTTTTAAATGTCTATTCTTCTTTCCTTAGCTTAGAGCTTCGTAAAATTATTTATCATTTCATAATTTAATGTATAATTTGCTTTTTATTTTTTTAATTCCTTGAACTGCCTTGGTAAAATACACAACCGAACTTACGCTGTCACTGCCTACTACTAGACTAATGCCTTGGTCATTGACCGTGTGCAAACGAATAGGATTGTGGTTCCCTTCGTCTAACGCATGTAAAGTTACAATTCGTTTATCTCTGTCTGACGCATTGGCTTGTATATGCAGCATTAACACCACGTAATCACAAGTTTAATGTGACCCCGTTCGTTGTCTTGCTTTCAACACAATGGTGTCGTGTGCAAGCTACGCTAACACGATGAACTTTATTAAAAATTATTGGATGCTTAAATTCAAAATATTTTATTATTTTTATTCTTTTGCCTTTTCTTTTCTGCTTTTGGGAGGTCATTAACCAAATGACCTAATGGAGGAACCGCCACTAATCCTGATAGGTTTGTAACTTGATTTGTCGGTTTACTCGATGTTTTTTTTAATGCGATAATCGCTTACTAAATCTTTAATAAATCTTCAGATTAAGTTTACTCAAATAAAATAAATAAATAAATATATCATCACGGCATATTACCCATTGCTGGGTGTGCCAATCCGCTTTGTATGCAGATATCGGTAATGATGATGACATATTTGTACCGTGCGGGCGTTTACCAGGCGTCACCTCACGGGCACTCATTGCTGGCGTGGAGAGTGCACCACAGGGGATTTTGTGCCATTTAAAATTCAAAATATTTGGCGTCGGTCGGGATCGAACCCGGTTCCCCAGATTCGCGACCAGACACTCAGGCACGCAGCCACGAGACGCCATAAGTTTACTCAAACAAATTTGAAAACCCAAAAATTCAGAATTTTATTCTTTAAGGGTCGGTTTTATAATATTATATTAAAACATAAGTTACGGAAGGCAATGTATTCTAGCACGAGTTACAAATTCGCTCATGAGCGCGCAGCGGCGAGTGGGAACGGACGAGTGCGCCAATTGCTTTCTGTAACGTGTGTTTTATACTATTTTCTCTATTGAGGCTTTCATTTACATTATTTTTTTATAAATTATATTTAGTAAAAGAGTACATATCAACTAATATGTATTTGTTTTCTAATTGCAAGCACAGTCCAATGGTTCTCAGCTGAAATACTTATACAATAATCGCCCATACATTATACAAACGTATGTACTAAATTCGTGTTCAAATAGCAAATAAATAAAAGCAATAATATTTATTAAAAAACTTAAATTAAAAATAACATTTTCGTTTTTTAATATAAACAAAGTTTCACTTTTCCGTAGCATTAACAAAAGCTTAAACGTATTTCACGAAACATTCTTTTCTTCGAATATTCTTTTTTTAGCACTCCACTCCAACTTTTGGCGTAAATCATACAAAATTAAAAACACGTTGAAACGAAAGAAGTAGAAAGAACAAGGAAAAAGTATTTATATACAACACGAATCAATATTTTCACAATTTCAAATAACATATTTCCTCCAATGGCTCCAACGATTTCATAAAAAGTAATATGTCGAACATTTCACAAGATTAAGCTTCGATAGCTGATTCAAAATGAATAGGCAATCGCCCCCTTAACACGGTACTGTTTTAAATCGGATTCACGGTGTAATAATATCGGCATGGCATTAAATAACAAGAGCATACGGGCAGGGACAAATTGTGTTGATTCCGCTCGTGCTAATTCACGCTGTTGCGTCCCTCCGGTGCGAAGGACTAAGTGATAAGGACCTAATGGCTCGAAGGACCAAATGTTCAAACCCTAAACCAGCGAATCCGGTCTAGAAGAACCAAATGTTTTGATCCTGCTTGCAAGCCCAAAATGTGATGTCTCTAGATCAGCGAATCCGGTCTAGAAGCATCAACAATGTGTGTGATGTTAAATTCAATGAATAAAACAAAACTATATGTAAACCAAAATAATTACAACCTTCGATAGCTGGTTCACATCACTGGACTTGGCCAATATACGGGATAATATTAATTTGTGAAACGTACTAATTAACAACGACTGAAGGACCAGCTAGTTTTACGAACTAACAAACGTGCTAAATATAATTGCACCAAAATAACAAACAACTGAAAACCAATTCTGAGAGATATGTGATAGCGTATTGAATATAAGTGACAAACAATAATAAACCAAAAATAAAACAAATACGATATTTGTAGAATTAACTAAATCATTTTTTAAGTATATGACCACACAAATTTAGTTAAACAATATTAAGAACACTCAATGAACTTAATAACAACCAACTAGAATGCAAAACTTGTTGCCTTGACTGTACCTAGTCGACAATAACAGCAGGTGTGCTGTGGATAACGTCACTCGAACGTGGACGTGTGTAAACAGGTTTACAAAGAAATAATAATAATTTCACCCAAGGAAATATGAATCAAATCCCTAACAACACGAGTTCCGTGAGAAATCAAATTGTACAGTTCGATTTTACAATTGATTCCTGAGATGTGTCTATTAGCTGCATAAATTGGCGCCGGAAAGTATTCACGGATTATAAAGTACCAAATTAAATGAAAACCGAACGATACTCCTTGAATTAGTCGTGCTAGGCTAATCAAGCTACGCGTACGATAATTAAACAACCAATTACTTTACTGACCATATGAAAATCAGAAAGTTTATGCAAAATGGTGGAAAACCACTCTCGCGGACGACGACGCGATACGTGTTTACCGTTTGCAAGCCAGAGACACTCTGATTGAGTCGGTCGATGCTGTGCGGCACTACGCTGGCGTGGGGGTGCGCGCGCACTCGCGTGAAACTAGCTCGCAGTCGTATATTAATATTAATAAATAGTTTAAGATACTACAGCTATTTCAAACAATTCTAAAATTAAACTTAAACACGTAAAAACATATAACTCATTTTTCCAAGTAACAGAAACAGTTATTTCCATTTATTTATTGATTTATTTAAATAGAGTCAGGGCGGGTTAACCGTTCTCTTCCCATGTGCAGCGGGCTGCTACCTCAAGGGGTTGATATTTTCCAAATTCCTCTCATTTAAAACATGTTAGTTTTAAACATACCGGCCACCTTAGGGTCTCCCTAAAGACAAACTTAGGCTGTTGGCAAAGGACACAGTTTTGCTATAGGGCGAGTGATTTCACCTTTAGCAGTTTTTAATACGGCAACTCTATTGATTCCATCTGATCCGGGAATCAATTTGATGACTCTAGCCAAACGCCATGCAGTAGGTGGCATTGGATGATCTTTGATTAAGACAATAGTATCTATTGTCAATGGATCGGTATCCTCATTCCATTTGTACCGTTCTTGCAAGGTACGAAGATATGTTTGTTGCCAGCGTGCCCAAAATTGTTGTTGCAACTTGGACAACATTTCCCATGAGGACAAACGATTTGTGGGAGTCTCAGTGTGATCTAGAGACGGCAATGTTACAGTGGGTTCTGTAACTAAGAAATGTCCTGGTGTTAAGGGTGTGGGATCGGAAGGATCTGATGACTTCGGGAACAGAGGCCTGGAATTTAGCATCGCCTCCACTTCCGTCAACAAGGTAGAGAACTCTTCGTAAGTCAGAAGCTTTTCTGTGAGTACTCGTGATAATAGTCTCTTTGTAGATTTTATTGCAGCCTCCCAAAGTCCGCCGAAGTGTGGCGTGGACGGTGGATTGAAATGCCATGTGATCCCTTCTTGGTACACATGATTTGACACCTGAGTATTGAATTCCTCAGAGCTCAAGAATTTTTGTAATTCAGAGAGCTTGCGATTTGCACCTATGAAATTCGTGCCACAATCGCTGTATAGGTTTGTATGAGTCAGGGCGGGTTAACCGTTCTCTTCCCATGTGCAGCGGGTTGCTACCTCAAGGGGTTGATATTTTCCAAATTCCTCTCATTTAAAACATGTTAGTTTTAAACACACGCCCATTTCAAGAAGGCAAAATTTAATTTAATGTAGGGAATAATTTAAATGGGCACAGAATAATTTTTTAGCCCATTAGATAGAGATTTTTTTCTGATATGAACGATATAAATACGGTATAGGGTTGTATAACAATTATTTCGAAAAAAAAGGTATTAAAATTCAGGTCAGCAGACATTTTGTTTTAAGCACAGCTAAAATTTTTTTTTCCTTTTCATTATTTTAGATTTGTATTATTAATGATCCGATTTATAATATTTCACTTCTCAGCCGTAATGTGTAACCTGTAGATTCATTGTTCTCCGGTTGTCTGAGGATGGCTACTCAGTAGCCGAAACCGGTCACTTTATTTATTAAAGAAAAGTGTGATTAAGAATTTTTGGGTTTTTTTTAATAAAAAATCTTCCCTTTCCTTGATATTATAAATAATGTAATAATATTACAAGAGGCTATGTAATACACAACTTAACTAGGCATACGTCTGTTGCTGTACATTATTTCTAGTTTTTATTACCATTTTTCTCGAAATAATTGTTATACAACCCTATGCTATATTTATATCGTTGAAATCAAAAAATAATATTCTATTTAAAGAGATAAAAAATTATATAGGCTGCCATTTAAAAAAATATAATTTTGTTCTACCGTTTGAGAACCACTGGTTAAATATTTGTTTTTGTTACTATTGATACATTATCCTCTTAGTCTTGATCATTTCTGGTATAAAACATTTGTCTCTAAAGTTGTTAGTTCGCCCAAAAAAGCGCTGGTTGTTTTAAAGGAAACACCCTGTATATATATATATATATATATATATATATATATATATATATATACCGTATGTCTGTCTTAAAGGTGTACATAGGATATTAACATGGGAAATCAGTTTTTTGCAAATTCCTGCTCGCCTAATTATTTTAAGCAAAAATGCGCCAAATAGAAGTTTTAGGGCATAAAATTCTGCAACTAATTCAATGAACAGAATTACCTTTACATGTTTTATAACGACAGTAATTAAATATGAAAATGTTGAAAATTAGAAAATTACGTTGAAAATATCGACAGCCATGGAATTGAACAAAAAATAAATAAATGCTTGACGTTTTATCTGTCACAAATATTATATTAAGGCTCATTCACAGCTACGAAAATAAAAATATACATAAAAATAACGATATAAACAATAAGACATAAGCACAAGGATATGCAAATGTTAAATATTTAGGAACACATGATTTTTAATAATTGTACTGTTATCAAAAATAACGGCCGTGGCTGTTTTGACGCACATATTGGTTGAGCATACAGTACTGTTAAAGCACATTTAACAGTATGGTAGGTATTATGAAAAATATTTAACATTTGTAAATCCTTGTGCTTATGTCTTATGTTTATTTTTATTTTCGATAGCTGTGAACATTTTCATAAGAACCTATTGTTTATATCTTTATTTTTATGTATAATTTTATTTTTATTTTCGTAGCTGTGAATGAGACTTTAGACTAATAAATAAAGTTAAAAAACGCAGTTTTGTTTAAATAACATGAATTTATTAAAAATTCAACTGCGTAACAAAATTATGTATGATGCTGATATGTACTCCCAAATCATTTCCAATACGTCTAGTACTACAGAAGAGGACTACACTTATTGCTAACACTCTTTCTTCTAGTAACGCACGTTTTCCTACTCGTCCTATATTCTGATTACGCGGCTCATGTGTATTTTTTGAGGACCCATTAGCAATCTTCAAATTTTGTCACGAATTTAGAAAAAATAAAACTGGACACAAATTCAAATTGTCGGAAACGTCATATAAGTTAACTTACTTTGTGACAGCTAAAACGCCAAGCATTTATTTATTTTTAGTTCAATTCCATAGCTGTCGATATTTTCAACGTACCTTTCGACATTTTCATAATTAATTTCTGTCGTTACAAAGCATGTAAAGGTAATTCTGTTTATTGATTTAGATGCAGAATTTTGTGCCCTACAACTTATATTTGATGCGTTTTTGCTTAAAATAATTACGCGGGCAGGAAATTGCAAAAAACTGATTTCCCATGTTAATCCCCTATTTTCACCTTTAAAATAGACACACGGTATATATATATATATATATATATATATATATATATATATATATATATATATATATATAAGTTACTAAAAAATACTACTACTAAAAATTTAAAATAATAATTGAGCACTAAATTATATTACTGTTACCAGAAATATACAGGTTGCCCATTTTATTTGTTCCCGCCTGAAAATTCATAAATAGGCAATCCATGTTACATTTTGGTTTTTAAAATTATGTTCTTATAACTACTGTGATTATTCGATTTAAGGCCAATTTTACAACTGCCGGTTAAACCATGGATAACTTATTCTTTAGAAAAATAGAAAAATATCGCATTGTTTGACTTTTAATACAAATTTGACAATTTGAGTTACAATTGCGATGCTATATTTTTTTGTTTATCTGAGGAATAAGATATCCATGGTTTATCCAAAAATTGTAAAATTGACCCTTAGAGTACTAATATTTACCAAGTGGCTTATGAAATGTATTCTGTTTTGTCTATTCTTAAAATTTCAGGCGGAAACCGATAAAATGTGCATCTGATATTTACCTATTTAAGCACCAAAAAAATTATTTTTATTATGCTTGATAAACTGAAATATTAAAGGAATATCTAAAATAATAATTGAGCTTTTATATTTAACTACCTAAAAGTCGAGTTTAATGGCCGATATTTTTAAAGCATGAGTTGTGTGCGAAGGTTAGGTTATGTTTAGGAATTTTTAGATAATTTCATAGCTTCGAACCGTTATTTTTTGGATCCGGTTTTCGTTCCGGTTCTATTAAAAAATATATATCAGTTCGGCTCCGGTTTTCGTTCCGGAAGAAATAACGGTATTTTACGGTTTTCGGTTTAGTTTCGAGTGATCAAAATCTCTTTCGTGTAAGACGAGTTGCGACTGAATAAAAAAACACCGACAACTGAAGTAGAAAATATGTTTCTCTAACACTACTATGGAATCCACACATTCTGTAACTGAAAACTGTTACAGAATATCAAAGCCCACTAGTTTTTCAATTCATCCATTTAAAATGCATGAGAAAACGCAATTGTTTTCAAAATTAAGCTGGCTTTGCTTGGCGCTTTGTTTCTTTGATTTTTTCACATCAACTGCCTTAACTTTCAAATTATAAAAGAAATGATTACATATTCTAATTGTACGAATTTTTTATGCGTTTTGAAGCTTTTACATGGTAAAATTATTGCTTTTGTAACATACCAATAATATATTATTATTTTTAGCAAAAATGTCAAGTGATGAGCAAAATATATTTTTTAGTAGTGTTACAGAAAGTATAGTCTAAAACTCGTATGGAATAGTATTTCCGCCACTCGCGAAACCGTAGACCTCGCCTACGGCTCGGCCTACAAACTTTTCGCTCGCGTGGAAATTATCTATTCCATACTAGTTATAGAATATACTATTCTTTTAACGCGCGTGTTTGAACATACACTGGACCGAAATAAACCAATATTTTTTTTCTGTTCAGTTCCGGTTCTCGTTCCGACAATGTATCGGTTTTTTCAGGTTTACCGTTTTCGGTTCAGTTCCGCTTCGAAAACCTTCCTTACCTGTAGGTAACGGAAGGTAAAAATTATATATTACTAGTTTTTTGAATTACCGAATAGGCAGAGAATTAACAAGTTTCTTCTTATTAACCTCTTCAACTTAATTTATTGTATTTCTGTAATATTGTAGTTAGTTATAAATGATTTTTCTTTCTGTCTATTTTTGTTTACATAGACTAAGTAAAAAATATATTCTCTATGACAAATGCCAAACAATGTATAATAACAAAAAATGTCAAATATAGATGATTAATTTAGCTACCGTAAACTTGATATTTGGAGAGGAATAAATCGTCTCTGGATTATAAAAATATGTGGGCAACGCGTAAATACGAGCACAAACTATGAATAGCGAGATTTTTATTTATTACAGAAAAAGGACTTTAGGTTGATGTGTACGTGATGTGCCAGTGGATAAAGGATAAAACTACGTCACTGTAGAAAGAAATATAGAAGAAATCCTGATATACAAACGGATTTTGAAATGAAACTATTCGTGTTGGTACTTACTGAAAAACTCAAGTTTCCTGTGATTCCTCTTCTAGTACATTAGAATTCATAAAGGTTAATATATAAATTATGAAAGAAAACCACAGTGGTGTCATCTCACATTTTCTACTTTATTTTAATCGTGAAAGATTACCGGTTATCTATTCACGTCATTTGTGTAAATTGATTAGAATACTCTGAGGCTTTACCTTCCGTTTGATGTTAGTAACATTTACATAAGTATGTATGCCAGAGTAATGCTCTGTTAGTGGAGAATGAGTGACGTCACAAAAAAACTGTAGCGAAATAATTATGAATGAAAATATTACTGGAGAAAAATATGCAAAAATGCAGTTAATCGTTTATTTAAAAAGTCTAAAAAGCCGGACTTTCGCTTCCTCTTTTAGATTTTTCAGGGTGAACGACTATGTGTCTAGAAAAAGTTGTAATAGGTAGCGATACGTCGGTTTTTAGACTTCTTTAATAATGACTGACCCAATATTAGCTGAATTCTGCAACATACTTTAACATTAGTAAAAGTATTCTAGTTTTGAATGTTTATTGCTATATTATTGCAATTTTCATAGCAAACAAATGAATTTTACTTTTTGGAAGACATTATTTACAGTGTGTCAGTTTCTCGGGGCGTACCATTGGGATCTCGGAAACTATAACAGCTACGAAGTCGGTTAAATTGAGGCAAAGTTGCCCCGTTAGTAGGCTATTTTAAAAATATATGTATTTTCCTCAAAAAAATTCATAGGTCGCTTGATAAATGCAATAATTCAAATTTTGCTGATTTTTATTTTAACAAATAACTTTTAAATATGAAATAATATGGAATTTCGGTTTGCACTTCTTAGGACACTTTTTTATTTTCTTTCGAAAGACTATGCTCAAATTTTTTATCATATATAATATCATAAGTGGTAAATTTTTGCCGGAAAAATTTTCAGATTGTTACGAGAGCCGGTTGCCTAGCAATTTATTGAGTGGCATTGACAAAAAAATTACGAGTTGTCAAACGAGTAATTTTTGATCAATGTCACGAAATAAATTGGCAACAGGCTCGAGTAAAGCAATCGGAAAATTTTTCCAGGACAAAATTTAACCACGAATGGTATTCGGATGACTATTTCCAAAATAAAAATCAGGTAATCATTTATATAATTTTTTTCTTGACAAAAATCTTGTAAATATTTATTGTTTCGTGGTATTATGTTTCAGTTTGCTTTTTCAACGTTTTAAATATACTCCTGTCCAGATCGACTCGTTTTTAATAAAAACTGATAACACTGAAAATATACAGACTTTGACAGGTATGTAAACAATATGTTTCTAAATGTCAAAATTTTTTCGCTTATCAAAACTCACTTGTAAAAATACGACATCTTATTGGCTTAAAGGATGCGAAAAAACTTTTGTGACGGTGTTTTGTCGAAATAAAACTTGGTAACTAGGTAAAATCCTGAATTTGGATTGGTTTATATATTTATGAGTGAAATAGTCACTGTTAAATTTCGAGTTATAATTTTTATATGGACGCCATATTAGAAAGTTACACCATTAAAAGGAGAATTTTTTTTAGCTTTCCAACGATGTGTAATTTATTGATGTTCATTTGTTTCAAACAGCAAAAATGCAACAATTATTAATTTTATAGGGTAAAAACAATTGTGGCAACGAAACAAAAGAAATAATAAGTTAGGTATTGTAATATATTTATTTTTATGTTTATGTTATTAATTTTCACTAATATTTTTAACTTATTCAGCTCTGAAACACTTTTCTAATTTGGTTTTCAATATGATCCTCGCCTGCTATGAGGTTCACATAAAAATATTAAAATTAATTGAACTGAATAAAATTTCAGATCTAAATTAGGAAATTAGAAATGAAAATAAAAAATAATTGTTTTCATTTGTTTCATTGCCACAATCAATGTTTTTACACTATAAAATTAATAATTGTTGCATATTTGCTGTTTGAAACAAATGAACATTAATAAATTATACATCGTTAGAAAGCTAAAAAATTCTCTTTTCAATGGTGTAACTTTCCAATATGGCACCAATATAAAAGTCATAAGTTTGACTTCATAACTCGAAACCTAGCAGGGATAAAAAAAATTGAGCATAGTTGTATAAAAGAAAATAAAAAATGTCCTAAAGAAGTGCAAACCAAAATTCCATATTGTTTCACATTCAGAAGTTATTAGTCAAAATAAAAATCAGCAAAATATGATTTTTTGCATTTATCTAGTGACCTTTGAATTTTTCGGGAAAAACAAATACATCTTTAAAATGGTCTACTAACGGGACAACTTTGCCTTAATTTAACCGACTTCGTATCTCTTATAGTTTCCGAGATCCCAATGGCGCGCCTCGCAAAACGGACACTGTATAAACCAATTGGGTAGTTCCACCTTTTTTCATTTTTTTTTATTACATGAAAGTATTTTTAAATTTAAATTTTCCCTAATTTTTTATTTTGCACAATTTTTGTGACAAAAAAGAAAAAAATATTGAAAATACTAGACATATCTATTCCCGCCACTGTGACGTCAGACTTGCTGTAATCTTTGTAACTTAGTTCCGAAAGTGTGACGAAGATATTTTGCTACGTATGTCTTGCGGGGTAAGGGGAACTTGTTTGTAAAGCCCGTTTGTCACGATCTATAATTTTGGATAAAATTATGGACATAATTTTGAAAAAAAAAAATTAAGACTAAATTTGTGTACAGAATTTTGTGTATACAACTTAGCATAGTAGTACAATTTTTGATAATTAATATGTTCGTTAATTATTGTGTACAGTTTTAAATTTAATAAAATATTATTAAATTAGCACTCGTACACAAGTAGGTAGCAAAACTCACAAAATGTTATGGAGCACATCCCTGTTTTTAGCCAAGATTATGAAGCAAATTACATTCACTGTGTATTTGTAAATACAAATTCTGTCCACAAATTTGTTCATAAAAATTTTGTTCAGAGTTCTGTCCATAATTTTGTCCAAAATCGTGACAAACGGGCTTAAGAAACATATCGTTATTGCCATGGCGTAAGCACAGTATACACAACATATACAGTAGCGAAACTCTGTGTCGGCACCTTTGAACTTTTGATACCGAACTGAGTGACCTTGAAGAAGCCGCCATGTTTCTCTTGCACGTAGTGGCGCCAATTCAAATGGTACCGCAAAGTATAATATCGTATTATACTACAACCAGTTATATTATACAAATAAAAAGTACTTTTTATGGTTTTAGTATAATAACAGTATACAACATGATGTCTTTTTATAAGTTATACGCAAATTTTTGTCTGCAATTTTATTATCATTCAAGACTATTATATTCCCACCTTCTGTCAGAATCATTGAAAACAATGCCATAGGCGGCGATATCAACAGGCAGACACGGATTCATATTTTTTGAGCCTTATTTTACGTACAAAAGATCCTGAAATTTAGCTAAATTGTTATAAATTTAAAATATATGACTGTTCAATATATTTTATGTACAAATAAATAATTGTATTGAATATTTTAATTGTGATAAAAGTTAAACTCTACGCTCATGTTCCTAAATAAAGGGAAGCCATGTTCTCTTTGCGCTGATTGACGCATGCGCGCTGTGACAGAGAATCCTGAGTTTCGCTACTGTATTATACTTTTTATACTGTGGCGTAAGTATCATCCTCAACTGTCACTTTGACATTTCACATCCCATCTCTGTAAAACAACGACGCTAGCGACATCTGCGGCTTTAGAATGCAAGCGTGACGTTACAGAGAAGAGGTCAATTTGAATCATGTTATTTTTAAATAACTTTTTGAAATATGTACATAATAAATGGCGAATTTTATTAAAATCGAACATATGGTAACTACCCCATTTAAACCTCAACTTTCATTCTATGTACAAGCTATAACTTTCAACATTTTCAAAAAGGTCTATTTCGCATAGGACGATTTCTTTACGTCTTGCCAGAATATGGCACGGATGTACGGCAGGTGCCTGGAGGTTGCATAGCCACGTAAATGTCATTTTTAACGCGAGTGTAACGTTCTATCACTGCCTTGCGGCAATATCTTCTGCAGTTAAAGTAAACGATGGCACACCAGAAATATTTAATATGGCTATTTGCTTTTTTCTAGCGTCAAATTCTTTTATCTCAAAAGGGTTTCGAATAGATTTCCTTCAACCCTTATAGCGCATTTACATGCATATGATCGTTCAGAAGGAACTATTACTTTCAGGCCCTCGAAAGAGATTTTAAAGTTAAAATTTCTTTTTTATAACTTTTATAAGAATGTAAAGGTCAAATACGTAGTTTGTCTATATCAAATAATATTACACTTTTAATTTTTATGTACGCTAACACGTTAGGTATATAAAAGTCTCGTGTAATGAGAAAACTAAGTATCAATGCAGGTACATATAAGTGAGGGTTACCTACCTTGGTACCAAAAACAAGTTATATAGATTGTGTTTCCAAAGTACTATACCTAAACTAACAGAGGACGGCTCACCTTCAATCCGCAGACCCACCGAATAAAATCGTAAAACTGATAGATTTAGATTTGTATTTGTATCTTTGTAATTTGTTCAATAAAACTTGAAAATATGTTTTATTTGATACTAACTACAGTGCGAAACAGACGTATGATTTTATTCAGGGGCCTGCGGACATCTTTTAGGTTTGAAGGTGAACTGTCCTCTGGAAAATCATCTTAGATGAACGCAGATTTCGCGCATTGAAAAAATATTAGAAAGGTAATCGATTTTTACGCCGACAATAGTAAATACGTAAAAAAAAATATTAGGTCTTCCAAACAACTATACAGGGTGTCCCAGGACAAGCTTACGCTATCGTTATTTTAAAAACTATTCAATATTATTTTACAAAATTTACATATTTTCCATATTTAACTAAAAATCTATCAACTTTAAATATAGGATATGCTATATAAACTACTATTTTTTACCGAAGAATTCATTTAAATAATAAAAAATGGGGTATTTAATTTTCAAAAATTGAGTTTTTTGAAGTTTGTGAACTTCAACTTTACGTTCACGTAGAAATTAAAATGGTGAAAAATTGTCGATTATTAATTTGTATTATTGTAAACAAAAGCTTTCTTTATAAAACTGTTTTTACAGATTATAGAAATCCATTTCCATTCTCGAGATATAGAGTAATAAAAAAGTGGCCGTTATTAGTGAAAAAATCAAAAAAGTTTAATTACGTCGGAAGTGATTGATCATGAGTAATTTTTTTTATGGTTTTATATGTAAAATTTTCTACTGAATTCAATGGTAAAATAAAAAATATAGCATTCCTTTTAAAATAAGAAAGTTAGGGTCTACTTCCGGTATGACCGGAAGTGCTACTGTGTTGAAAACATTTTAACTGAAATGGGCATGTCGGAAAAGCCCTAGATATCAAATTTCATAAAATAATATTGAATAGTTTTTAAAATAACGATAGAATAAGCTCGTCCTGTGTAAGTACTTGTATACGCGTATGTATTTAGATTTATAGCATATGTGTCATCAATTTTATTATATTAAATGTACCTTACATCGTATAATTTTTCAAAATTCGGGTTCTATTTATTATGCACTTTTTTTCAAAATATTAGGAATATAAGGCTAAATTTTACTTCAAAGAATTTCATGTTATAAGAACATGGATACTCAAACGAATTTGTTCATATAATTACTGGACGTTGAAGAAACCGGCATTTAATATATTTTTTTCACTACTAGCCTACAAACATACCATTATTGACTTGTTATTGAGTCGTGAAATTGTTTTTCTCTACCGCTTCCTTAGCAACGCTTAACAAAGGTCAATAATGAATTATTATTGACCATGGTTAATTATGCGAACTGTCACTTTTTAAAGAAATTCAAGCTTCTGAATTTATTTAACTTATTAAACACAAAGAAAACATTATATTTAAATTTTCCGCCTAATTTCAAGTTGGCAATAGTTAAATTTCAGATTAAAAATCTTAATATTCTACGATCTTATTTCTTATCAATTTTTTCGTGAGTTCACATTATATTTACAATGCGAAATGTCAATTTAGGTATTTATTTATTTATTTATTGTTAAATCTATGAAAAGGTAAGTGTTTATTGTAACATTATTTCAATTATCTTACATTGTACATTATTTTAGGATTATAATTACATTTCTATGTAAAAACACAAAACAGGTAACATTTATTTGCTATTTTTAGTTGAAATTGATAGTGCAATTGTGACAAGTCAAATTTATTGCTGCAGAACCCGTATTCAATGAGGTTTGAGTGTTTCCTATATTTATTGTCGCATTTTGAATTTCTGGCATCATTGATTGAGGTATAGGGCTCATCGATTCTACAAGCGCCAGCCACTCCAATCACAAAAATAGCCTAAGAAAGTATGAATTAGTAAGTTTTTGGAATTTTATTACCACAACAGGATACCTTCGTTGATAGGAAGACTTCATCTGGCGCTTCTATGAGAAATTTATTAATTTCTTCTTTAGAAAATACAAGTGACTTTTTTGGCTTATATGTAGCATTTTGGCGCTTTAAAAATGCAAGTAACTTAAAATATTTTGAAATGTCTATATTCTCTTTTAATGAAATAGTCGATTTCAGCATGGAAAATATGGCCCATAAACTTGAAGCCTTTTTATTGCGAGCTTGCTCCTGGAAATATACTAGGAGTACATTTTCCGAGATTTTAGTCACCTTTTTTTGTTAGACACCATTTTTTAAAACTTGTATACACTTTCATATATATCGGTTTAGATTTTTCTGGCAGCAATGTATCAAACTGCACATTTTGTGCCGCTTCTTTAATTTCCGGAGGAGTACAATTTTCCGTATTACTTTCTTCAAACATGTTTACTTATTGTTACCAAAATGAAATGTCAGATATTAAAAACAATATTAAAAACAAAAGAATTTTATTTCTGCCTACTTAGTTTTTATAGATATGTATTAATAAATATTAATGTCAAAATTCTTATGTTATTATTAATATAAAATTCGTTAAATATAATTTAGGAGCTAGTAGTGAAAAAAATAATATATAAACCACGGTTGAGAAGATCATTATTGACCAGGCGCCTTGTATCACTCGGGCTTCGCCCTCGTGTTACAATCTTGGCGCTGGGTCAATAATGATTATCTTCTCAACCGTGGCGTATAATATACTATTTTAAAACAAATGTCATTGAATATAAGTAATATAAAATTTTGCAGTGTTAACTTTGACAAATGTATAAAATTATTGTTATTAAATTTATTTTTATATTGTTCTATTTTTGTATTTCCCTGTTCTATAATTGGGCGTCAGCCTGTTGAACAGTGTATATTAATAAATAAATAAATAAATAAATACAATTATAATTTTTTTTCCGATTGGCAGTAAAAGTATGATTTTATTTCCTTGTAACTTTCAAATGCCTAGGTTAAATTGGTTCTCCCTCCGCTGTAGCAGTGAATATGCTATTTGTTTGCCTTGTTAATAGAGCTACCTAGTATCCTATTTTCGATTGATCCGTCCTTCCTACAGTTGTCACTGTATGTCCTACGTCCCCCTACTAAATAATGTATTCTTTTAATGTTACTTACTTTAATGGTAATTTTTTTTTTAAAGATAATGTTAAAAGAAAATATTCCTTATAGAACAGTATTGAATATTGTATTAACACTAATGAACAACATGAAAATTAATTATTGTAATTCACATCATTTTAATGATCAATATCAACGGTCAGCAATCTACTACATTAAATGTACTGACATGCTGTCGTGTTATATCATTAGGACGTTAATATAATGAAAATGAAAAAATTATTGTATAAAATATAATAGCATTGCACGAATGCTACGTTTAGAAATTTTTCTAAATTCTTAGTCAAATGCAATCATTATTCCTTGTTATAAATTTTTAAGTGACAATGTTTCTACTCGTATGATTTTTTAAAATAAATGTTATATTTTATTTAAAAAAAAACACCGTTACTCTCATTTTGTTTACGTTGTAGAATTTTTTAAATATTTATTAATTCCATGATGGATAGTGAAAAAGTTAATTTGATATCTTATTCATTATAAATATTCATCAAGACAAAAACAGTAGTCCACAAAAAAAAAACAATTTCCAATGATAATTGTGTCGTACCGGCACCATGATGAAATATGAAAATTGATTCAATGATAACAAAAATTAGCATAATTACGTCGCAAACAATATTTCGCAAAAACAGGCAACGGTAGAGAGGCATACAGGACAGGCCATTTGCCCATTACTGAAATTAATTGTAGCATTCAATCCCAATATAAACACTAGCATAAATTTATATTGACGACGACTACATTTCCATTAAATTTTAGGATATTAAGTACATGTATTGTCATTATTGGATTGGGCAATGCTACAATGGGCATATATACTCTACAGAATAATTATTATATAAAGTATAATTAGTACCTACTTTTTCAATTGGATATTTGCTTAACAGTTTTTTTCTTTATAATGAATCAAAAGAACGTAAAAATGAACCTATGAAAAATTCGAAAATCAATAATCTACTCTTCTGTCCTGGGAGTGCAAGTTTCAATTTTGCGTTTAGCAATACTTCACAACAAGCACATATAGCTCAGCAAGAATAGCTGTGGCTTGTAGGATGTATGCGCAGTAGTCTCCAAATAAGCTATAAAGTCAGAAAAAAAGTGTGTTGAAAATGACTTTCAGATTAAAAATGAATCTTCTTCCAGTATACTTATACACTTAATTCAACTTGCACTTTCTGTACAAATGTACCCTTTCCCGCTCTCCCTAATATTCTATGGTTCTCTTTCTCTTTTCATGTTGTTATCGAATGTTATCTTGTGCCCAACTGAAGCGCACAGCTATTCTCGCTGAGCTGTAGCATGTTTTACTTACACAATAACGTTGCAAAGTTTGTTCTCTTATATACCGAGAAGATATTTTTTTTAACGATCATATATTTTTTAACTTTGCTAGTCTGTAAATGTATAGGTTTAACTCTTTCAAATGGACTTACATTGTTCAGAAATTATTTTCATTCATTTTCGGATTCATATTACATGAACCAATAAAATATACCATACGTTCATAATGATTTATTTCTGTCTGTAATAATATTAACCAATTTCCGTAATACCATACCGAGTATCTTAGGCCAACCGACACATGGGGGATTAACATGGAAAATCAGTTAATTGGGATATTATATATATATATATATATATATATATATATATATATATATATATATATATATATATATATATATATATATATATATATATATATATATATATATATATATATATATGCTTATCCGGAGATACTAATTAAATAAAGAAAAATTGTAGAATACCCAGGATTGTCCTTCATAGTCCGAAAAAAATAGTTTCCAAGCATGATAAAATGGTGGTATCGTGTATGCTTGGTAATAAACAAAATTCGGAGAGACGGGTTCAGAACCATAGTATATTGTGTTATTAGGAGTAAAAGTGATACTTTGTGTGGCGAGCATGGCAATTTGCACGACGAGCGAAGCGAGTCGGACAATTGTATGCGAGGCATACAAAGACACTTTTATTCCGAATAACACATTAATTTTTTTTTCAAACGCACTACTTTTCTTTTTATTCACTAATTCTATGTAGTTGCTGGCGTAGAAATCAGCTATTTCTACTCCGGCGGCGTAGAAATTAGCTATTTTTCCGCCGCCAGCGTGGAAATTTCCAGCGGCGTAGAAATGAAACTTCTACCTTGTGAATCAAGTCACAAAAATGCCATTTCTACGACGTTTGAAAAAAAAGTAATTTTTATTATTAGTATGTTTTAAATCTTTCATTAATATTTAATAAAATGGTTACGTTGTACGTAACACAACTTATTTATTTTATAAAATATAAATCGCACTAATTACAGCAGTAAAAATTAAAAAATTGCTACAAATATTCAAAATGATTGCCAATTTGTACAAAGCAAAATCCGAGACGATCATAACATTGTTGTCTCACTTTGCTTAGCTAATGTCGATTTGAAATAACGCGCAGTCATTCCTTATTGCTGCTTTAAGATCTTCTAAAGTGGTCAATTCATGGCCGTAAATTTTTGATTTTAAATGACCCCAAAGAAGAAATCTAAGGGGCAGGAGATCTGGCAGACCTATTAATTGGTCCATTTATACAAATCCAAGAATATTTGTCGTAATCAATGTGATTTAGATTTTACAAAATATAATTTATGCTTGAAATAATGTTTATATTATTAAACATCAATAAAATATTAAAAACATATTAATAAATAAATATATCATCACGGCTTATTACCCATTGCTGGGTGTGGCAATCTGCTTTGTACACAGAGGTCGGTAAAGATGATATATTTGTACCGTGCGGCCGCTTACCAGGCGTCGCCTCACGGGCATCATTGCTGGCGTAGAGAGTGCACCATAGGGGTCAATTTTGTGCCATTTAACAAATATTAATGATAAAAAATATTTTGAAAAGTAAAAATTAAAAAAATATTTGCTGTCGGCTGGTTCCGAACCAGACTCTTCGAATTTTGTTTATTACCAAGCGCACACGCTACCATTGTGCTATCAGACCGTTGCTTGGGAACTATTTTTTCCGGGATAAGAATAACAATCCTGGATATTCGATCATTTTTCTTAATTTTTTCTATTATTACACATGTAAATTGACTGATTTGAAATGCAATCCATAGAATTAGTATCCCCGGATATACTATTCACAATTAACTGATTTTCCATGTTAATTCCCCATGTGTCGGTTGGCCTAAGACACCCGATATACCGTTACCGTTACTATGATTTAGTGTCCCTAATTGACGCATCACCGCGTCATGAGAGCTGTTGTCAAATATGACAAGAGAAACAATTTTCTAAAGATATTCCTAAATCTTTTTGATACTATAAAAAATCTTGAACGCCACACGGCCGATATGCAAATAACAAACTTGTCTAATTATAAACCTCGCCTATCGTTTTGGTTTGCAAACTGCTACTCTCACAATATAACAATCTTTATTGGACATGAATTTGTCAGTAAAAAAGGACGCATAAATATCCGAGGTAATAGTTATTTGTGCTGCTAGGTAGGAAAGTTGTTCTTTTGCGGTCCGAAGGATACTTCCTGAGGGCCAGAAAAGAAATTTTCTACCGTGTAGCACACAATATTTTTTATCCTACACAACAAAACATCAGAAAATAATAAAACGGAGACTGAAAATTTTGACATTTAACTTAACATCAAATTAAATCATGTATCGAAAAAGAACTACTACTAGAGATATACAAACAACAATAAAAAATGACAGATATGCTTCATACAAACAGTCCATAAATAAATTGTACTGTATTTCATACCTCTGTTTTGATTTATTTGGAAACAAATTTAAGGTTACTTGCTGGGCGCCCTGTTTTACTTCTTCTGGAGTTTTAAACAGTGTTATTCTCATCTAAGAATTCATTATGTAAAGAATCCATATTCAATTTAAACTATTCAAAATTCAATTCGTGGAGATTAAATTGTTCAAATCAAATTAATAAACTAATCTATTTTCTAGCTCTGTGAATATCAATGAACTTCGTGAAATTGATTACCAATATTAGAAATGGAATAAGAACAAAACATAAACAAAAATAAACATTTTTAACAAGCTTAACTATTTTGTCCTATTATTTACGGAATATCTAATAAATATACCCAGAATCCTTAAAATTATCTAAAGTTAAAATATTTTAAAAGCACATTGACATAACTCTGGTTTTTTTTATTTAGCGTAGTAGACGCCGTCTGTTAGTCCGAGCACGAATTATTTTTTCTTCTCTAGGTATACAAATGTCCACTTTCGTGCGCGCTTACAATAATAGTATATTGTGTTATTAGGAGTAAAAGTGATACTTTGTGTGGCGAGCATGGAAGTTTGCACGACGAGCGAAGCGAGTCGGACAATTGCATGCGAGGCACACAAAGACACTTTTACTCCGAATGACACATTATATTTTTTTTTCAAACGAACATATTTAAATAAACTAATTTAAAACTTGACGTTATTAAAAACATTTTCCGTGAAGTAGGTACGTTTGCGGATTTCAATTGCTCTGTTGCTATGGATACTTTCGTATGTGTTCAGTTTTTGTTATAAACATTCAAGTGAAAATTTTCACACTTTTACGTTTTGACGTTTGAAAAGAATTGTATAATTTTATATTCTCTTTGTGTGAAATTGAAAATGTTGCAATTTGAAAAATTAAAATTTACACCCCCTGAAGTTGTGGAATTAGAGAAGGCTGCTATTGATAAATTGTTCCCAACTAAGTCTAGCAAGTTCTATGAAGCGGCGTATAAGAGATTTCTTCATTGGTGTGATGAGAAAAACATTAAAAATTATTCTCAGCATACTTTTCGGAAATGGCGAATCAATGTAAAATGAAAAGCTCAACTATGTGGTCACAATATTCAATGATAAAATCAATGATAAACATTAAACATGGGATAAATATTGGCAATTATTTAAAACTTCGTGCTTATGTTCTTATTAGATGTTTCAGATGAGAAATATTTGGCGATATTCCCATACTTTTCTTCTTTATTTAAGGAATGTAATTCATTCATTTTGTTAATCTTTTGCCTAAATTTTACATTTCTATCTATATTTCAATTCATCTTCCTACAATATAATCTTTTTGTATCACTTTAATTCGAAGTATTATTACCTTTATTACCGTCCCTGTTATTGTAATATGTACGTCTTCTGTACTTTAATTATATTATTTGTTATTTCGTTAAAAGTATGTAAACTGTCTATATTTCATTTTATAGGTTATCAATTTAAATCTTATAAGTCAGTAACTTTATTCTTACGTTATCTAGTGAGTTATAGTGACATTTAGGGCGATAATACAGATTTCTATTGTACAAGTTACTTCTTATTGGCTGATTCTATATAGTTTCTATGGATATTTATTTATTTTATTTCTACGCCGCCGGAGTAGAAATAGCTTATTTCTACGCCGGCGGCGTAGAAATAAAACTTCTACTTTGTGAATCAAGTCACAAAAGATGCTATTTTTATGACGTTTGAAAAAAAAAATGATATTTTCAATCCGTGTAGAATAAAAAAAGTTTTTTTGTACCCTAACTATATGTACAAATAATAAATGTGACAGATAGAATCTTGTGATACAAGTCATTTTATTGGTCAAAAGAGGATAGTTTGAGCCGAACCAATAGAATCACTTGTATCGCAAGAATCTATCTGTCAAAAATTCTTTCGATATTTCAAACAGAGTTTAGTCCCCCAACTAAAGAATATAATTGTTTCATTACATTACGATAGTACAGCTCAACGAATCTAACATGGCAGTCCTCGTTGGTGTGACTAGCATTGTTTTAGCTACGTCAATCGTTGTGCATTAATTAAGTTTTGTATTTATTTTTCTCTAAAATAATCCATAAACGATTGACAGAGCTAAAACAATACTAGTCACATCAGTGAGGACTGTCACCTAAGACTGATTGAACTGTAACTAGCTATTCGCATCCTTTGTCAGGAGCTCAGAATATCAGTCAATATACAGGATGGTGGCGGTTAAGGGTGAACATAGGGATTTAACATGAAATTTTAGTTTTTTGCAATTTCCTGCTCTCCTGTTCTTTTTACAGCAAAAACTGTAGAGTATAATTGTTCAGAATTAAAAATTGCATACAAAAATGTATTTACATTTATTATTATTTTTTTAGTTTCTTCACAATTTTAAAAAGAAATTTCAAAATTTCTGTTATTTTGTAGCAATAGCCATGGAATTTATTTTTTTCTGGTTGTCAAAAATTATTTATAAACGTCAACCACCATACGTTAATCTAACTTAAAAATTAAATAAAAACAAACAACTTTTAATTTTAATACGCATTTTTTATTAGGTATACCATTTAATAATAAATCAATTCCAAATGTATCAACTACGTAGAATTTTGATTTATCATAGCCAATACCATTTCTTCATTCACTTCGTTATAACGTCTTCTATTATTATTATTTCCTTCATTACCTTCGTTCACAGCTACACTAGCTGTGTTCTCAACGTTTTTAGCAAGTTTAGAAATTGTTGCTATAATAGGAATTGGTGTATTTTCGTACTTTATGAAAAACAAATCACGTATTCTTCTAAAACTATTTCCACCATAACAATTTTTTATAATGAAAACTCGTTCCTTATTCGAATAAACATTCATTATTAAATTAACTTTTTATTAGAGAAAATTTTGGAAATTTGACAAAAATTGAATGACACTATTATGTTTAAACACTTGAGTTATAAGTCATGGCTATTGCTACAAAATAACAGAAATTTTGAAATTTCTTTTTAAAATTGCGAAGAAACCAAAAACATAATAATAAATGTAAATACATTTTTGTATGCAATTTTTAATTCTGAACAATTTTGTACTCTACAGTTTTTGCCATAAAAAGAACAGGAGAGCAGGTAATTGCAAAAAACTAAAATCCCATGTTAAATCCCTATGTTCACCCCTAACCGCCACCACCCTGTATATATATATATATATATATATATATATATATATATATATATATATATATATATATAATTTTTTTTAATATTTTCCAAAAAAATTGTTCCTGAATATTAACCTCTATTTAGAGACATTATGTGATTTTGCTGCATTTCACTGAAAGAAAACCAACTTCTACTTTATTCAAAAAGAAAAGAAAAAAGTCTTCTTTTTCTACCACCTATCAACACTCACGTCAAAATTTTCAAACTCAACCGGTCCGGGTGGCCCAGGCGGGCCTAGTGGTCCCGTCGTTCCAGGTAATCCATCCCTCCCCGATTCGCCTTTGGGGCCCTGCAATCCTTCGGGTCCGGGGGATCCAAGCTCCCCTCTTTCTCCCTTATCGCCCTTTGGACCAACGGCTCCCCGTTCTCCAGAGGCTCCTGGCATGCCGGTGATTCCAGGGGGTCCCATCTTTCCGTCAGCGCCTGGAGGACCTGCAGGACCGGGTATCAAATCTGGGAGAGGGAAGGGCGGGAAGGTGGTGGTGTTACAAGCGCAGACTCCCGGAGGCCCTGGGGGTCCTTTCAAACCCTGAAAAGAAAATAGATGGTGTATATATGGAGTTTCATAATACAGCTATAAACTAATGTGTTGTGGCCAGATTTTAAAATTCATCTTTTTACATAACGCGTAGTCATTTTCTAAAATGCGGACAGATTGTCAAATCTTCGTTGACTTACCGCTATTTTATAGTGTATTCAGAAAAGTAAACAAACTCGAAGAAGGCTACTAACAAAGAAACATACGTCTTAATTAAAAAGTATTTAATTACATATCAATTTGACACGAGATATTGTCAAAAACGTTAACTAAAGAAATCAAAGTGTGAAATAGCCAACGAAGATTTGATAATTTGGCTGTTTTATATAAAATAACTAGGCGTTTGATAACACGACAGGTTTTAAAATCTGGATATTTGCATTTAACACAATTACCAATAAGAGAAATAATGACTATAAATAATTCATTCATTCAACAATTATTCTTCGTCGCATGTTTTTTTTTTCTTATTCATAATAACTCATAAAGTTTCAAAATGGCTCGTTTCAATTTTTGACAAATAGAATAAAACTGGGAAAATTATATTTCGATTTTTCTTTCAGTATCGACAGTTTTTTATTGTATAAAAATTATAACGAATCGTTTACAATTTTACGAGTGTTTATGAACATGGGCATTAGTCTTGCATTTCTGGCAGAATCAACACTGTTTCATATACGTATGCTCTGTTCCATTTAAGCCATTCAGTAGAAGGCACTGGCAACAGCGCAAATCTGAAGTAGCCGAAATTACATTGAGTAAACTTGTCTCTTGTCTCTAATTTCCGCCAATCAGAGATGTCATAACTATTCCCTATGCTCTGCAATACTGAATGGCTTAAATGGAACAAGGTATAGATAGGTATAAGATACGACTGAAAAATACTTCAACCTGACGCGTCACTCGGTCTGACGTTCTAGGTGTGAGTTACATAATGGGGACATACCAAAAAGAAAAAATGTTGATTTTTATTTCATAAATGAAAAATTTACCTAATATTATGCATATATACATCAAAAATATTTAATATTACAATACTTTTCATTCATGATTTTCTTTATAAAGATTCTGAGTTTGGTTTTGTGACGTCACAGTTTTGTACACAAATACACGATAGTGAGGCACACCCGTGCTCGTGCTTTTACTGTACATGAACAGGTCTGTCCCTTTTTTCTAACATAACCTTATATAACCAATATTTTGAAAGTAACGTCAACATCCTTGCAACAAGTTATTTTTTTTTAAATTAAGTACAAATAATGAAATATGCTAAATATAAATAAATACAATTTATGTTTGATTTAGATATTAAAATGGTTGTACAATATTGTTCTATGTCGTCCTACGTGAATAACTCGTTGAGAAGTAAAAATAAAATTTTTGTTTGTATTCTTATGGTTCAAGCTGTAAAGGGAAAGATGGTATAAGGCAATAAATACTCCAGAAGTTTTGAAGACTACGTTTGGTTCAAGGTTTGGTTTCAAGCGTGGTTTCAAAACACTTTGACATAAACGTCAAAAGTAGTTCCATTTTTGCTCAGTAGATGTCACTACGGCCGCAAAACTGTTACGTCATTCGAAATTATATATAAACTTTAAAATATTATTACTGTAAAACTAGAAACTTATGTGTCATAAAATATATATTTTCCTAAGTAGTTTTAAATGTAGTTTCAGAAAAAAAAAAATTGGAAAATGTGGTATGATCCCATTGTTGCAAGGCAACATTTGAGTGACAACACCGGCAACAGAGAAAACCTTCAATATCTGCTCACCATTGTTTTACTGTTTTACTGTTTGATACAACAGAATTTACAAAACCATAGTAACAAATTAGAAAATTGTACATTTATATTAAAAGTAGACCTTAAACCTATGATAGGAACTATCAAAGTTTAATACATGAAAAATCCAGCCAGTGGCAATTACAATTTAGACATAGACTTTACTAAATAACGAAGAAGGATTTGTGAAAAATTAGTGGATTTCACGGGGATTTGAACCCAAGTACCTTCCAATCTCTAGTTGGACACTAGAATATATATATTTTTTTTTATTAAATAATTATTTTATTAAAATGGTTTTGATCTAGATACGTATATTTCCAATTATTGATCAAGAAAGTTCTTTAAAACATATATATATATATATATATATATATATATATATATATATATATATATATATATATATATATATATATATATATATATATATATATAATAATGTAAATTGAAATATGTTCTATGAACTCCATTGTTTGAGAAGAAGAACCATTTCAATTTAAATAAAAAATCATTGATAAAAAAATTAAAAATAGTTGAGGAAATCATTCATTTCTTAGAACAAATATATATAAAATAAATAAATATATCTTCACGGCATATTACCCATTGTTGACTGTGCCAATCTGCTTTGTACATAGATTTCGGTAATGGTGATGACATATTTGTACCGTGCAGGCGTTTACCAGACGTTACTTCACGGGCATTCATTGATTGCGTGGAGAGTGCACCACAGGGGCCACTTTTGTACCATTTAAAATTCAAAATATTATGTTCCTTAATATAAATTATGTATCACTAGATGCAAAATTTTGTAAGGTATTAAATTATTATTTAATAATTGAAATTTCTCTAAAATTTTATGAAAAAATTAAAAAGTTCCCCACAAAAATCGAACATGTACATTTGTGCACAATATCGATCGATTATGATCCAAGAAAGCACGAAATATAATGGTGTAACCATAACCGTAACGTTTGTAAGTCTACAAAGAACCATACTATTTAGTTTCGTTTTTTCCATTTCGTAACTTTATTTTTTAAACATCATTTCCTTCTCCGTTTTTATAAATTAATTTCATGAAGTACCTAAATGAACAATTTCTACTAAAATAAAACAAGTCCTAATATTTTTATTTTTATTCTTTTAATCTTTAATAGATAGTATAGTGGATCTCAAAATAAATTTTCAAACTGAAAGCATTGTTTTTATGTATATTATATGCGTGCTCGTAGCAATGTCACAATGTTAGAAAAACAAAACAAAAACTTAATTATTCTTATCCCTATATTAATATAAATATTATTTTGTCTCATTTACTTCATTAAAATATTAATTGAAATTTCAAACTGTCTCATTCCTTCCATGTTATTTTTAGAGTAGACTGAAGAATTATCTGATTTACAACTTTTCACACTATCTGTTATTCGTTAGACGTCTAGACAGACGTTAGACAAGTACTTCTTTCTTCTTCACTTTTTTCAGTATTCCAGTAAATGTAGAACCACAGAGAACATTTTCTTTGGAAATAAATTTCTGGAATAGTTTCCATTTAGAATGGAGATCGAACGGTAACAAAAACTTTGAATGGGTGAGTGACATTTAAATGCTAAATAGATGGCAGTAAATTAACAGGATAAGAAGAAGAGTGAATGACACATTCACGATCGCTTTCCCGTATTCCCGTTGGCGTTATATGAAGTGAAACGTTACAAATGACGGCTGGGATGACGGTCAGAAGATCCAGGTTTTTTGCTCACCTCTCAAACAATGAATTGTTTTGAATAAAGCTTTTGACATAGGTATCCATTTTGGGAGTGGTCTAATGTTCACTATATTTACGCTTGACATTTGCTACGGTCTACCAAAAAACAATAATCGCTGCAGTTTCCAACTTTGGGGATTTTGGGGTTATATTGAACGTCATCTATCAATACAATTACCGTGAAATTTGGAGACTGAATATTTCAATTTCACAATGCGGTATTGAAACTGATCTTTAAATGAAAGATGAGGCATGACAAAAGTTATATGATGATTTAAAAATAGTAAAATAATAAGTTGATACTATTACCATTCAACAACTTTAATAAAATAATTTTATTTTACAAAAAAATATTAACTTACTGAATAAACATGATAAGCCACACAATATGAGTGGCTTGCCATGCTTTAGTAAATAATCAAGTATTTCGTTTTAATTTAGTTTGTTCAGGTTTTTCGTTGTTTTTTACCTTCCGTCACCTTTAGGTAAGGAAGGTATTGTCTTTGGCCAAAAAAATCGGTAGTGAGTTTTTGATGAATAAGCACGTTTTAGGGTCTCTAGAATACGATTTTGCGTATGCGTGTGCGTGCGTGCGTGTGTGCGTGTGTGCGTGCGTGCCTGTGTGTGTGTATGTGTGTGTGTGTGTGTGTGTATGTGTGTGTATGTGTGTGTGTATGTGTGTGTGTAACAAAATTTTCGTCTACGATAACTTCCATACTACAATTCTAAAAATTATAATTCATTCGTATTTCTCTTCGTTACATCCATGTGAAGAGCTGATTAGATTTTGGTTAGAATTGGACAACCGGAAGTACCCTCATTTGAAGATTTTAAATATCATTTTTTCACATTTAATGTTATTATAAATATTAAAGAATATTTTATTCTCTATACGATTTGAGTAGTAGCCATAGCTATGGAAGCAGCTACTATATTAAGAAAATTTTGATTGAAAGATGTCAGTGTCAAGTGAAATTGACATAGTGTGTTTGTCTTATAATTTTACTGGAAATATAAGATCTTTTGCTATAAATTTTCTGTATGGAATTTGCATAAGATACATGCAAATGCCGGAAGGTAAAGTACAAGAATTATAACCTTTAGCAAGGAACTTTCTGTATGAAATTTGTACAAAATACATAGAACTGACGGAAGGTAATATGCTGGCCACATCAGATTTTTTACTTATACCAAAGTATACGTATACGTGTTAGTAATCTACCTATAACAATTCATAAAAATAGTTTTAAGTTGAAAATTATTATTACCATATTTACCCTAATCTACGAATTTTTCGTTTTGTAGCATATCAGATTATTACAATAAGCCCTGCATTTATTGTAAATACAAAAATTTTATAGCATCGCTATGCGAAAGAATTATTACGAAAATCAACATAAATGCTATTGGTATTGGTATCATAAAAATGTTCACCTAAAAATCTAATACAAATTTACAAAAAATAACAAATATAATACAAGTGTAAATATATCATATTTATTATAATTAACAGATAATAAAAGACGTACGTATTTACATAAATATAGTGATCTATATTGTAATTATTGCACTAAATCCCTTAAAAGGCGCGGCGCTCATAGGCAATTGCCTAGTTTGCCTATTGGGTAATCCGGCACTGCTCACAGCCTTTAAGCACCTTAAACCATTAGCTGGTTACTGGTTAAACATCGGATATTTACCCAAAAATAAAATATAAAGTGTACCTAATAATAAGGCTTCAATGTAAAAAATATAAATTGCAAGCAAATTGCGAATTTCTCCGTGAAACGAACATAATAGTAAAAATATTACAAAGTTCTGTTATGTTTTATAATTTACCGCTTCTGAGTCAACTTTTCAGTCATCGTCAGAAGCTGGCCAACAAAATTGGTAATATAGATAAACTTTTGTGCATAGCTGTACTTTGTAAATGGTAGAATTCCTAGTCCATGGCCAGAGGTATTTTGAAATAACTTTCTAAAATTCCTTAAAGGGGGTGTAAACCAACAAAAAACTTGACTATTTCACTTCGTCCTGTCGTTCTCTGGTCTATGGTCTGTGGCAATTTATCATGTTTGTGTTGTATTATCTGAATTATTAGCAAATTAAACCATTTTAATTTACAACGTTGCCTTTTTATAACATCTAAGTATAACTGAAATTCAATTTTGTAAGTAATCTATTTATTGCAGATCGATATTTTGCATCTAAATCTGATGGTAGATCGATATTAAAAGTTTCGAATCGTATCGATTCGCTAGATTGATAGTCTCTTGATTTTTACCCATCCCTAACCCCCAGTAATTTTGCGCTAACAGTTTAATTATATTTTATATGTAGTAATAATGTCGGTCGATTAAAAAAAAAGTTATGAACTAATCATGGTCGTGACACCTAAATTACATAGAATAGTGGATCACTAATAATAACAAAAAATATCATCATTTCATTCAAATCGGACAAAAAGTTCTATTATAAACAAAATTATTTTTTTAGAAGCATTTTGAAGCAGAATTTGCTAAATGGAACACTTTCGGATATAGATAAATTTAGTTAAATCATGTTGTTTTTGGACCGGGAGTCTGTGGTTAAGCCATATATACGTATAATTTAATATGTGCATAATAAATTAACTATGCCATTTTTACTTTGCATTTATAAAAATATATACACTTATCTAAAATAAAAATAGTGCACACACAGCCAAAATTAAAAGTTTACGCCTCTGAGTATGGCAGTTATCGTAGACGAAAATTTTGTTACACACACACACACACAGACACACATACATACATACACACACACACACACACATACAGACATCATCGTAAAAATAGTAAAATCGTAGTCTAGGGACCCTGAAACGTGCTTATTCATCAAAAACTCACCACCGAATTTTTTGACCAAAGACAATACCTTCCTTACCTAAAGGTGACGGAAGGTAAACACAATTTTGCACTAAAAAATAGAAAAAAAAAAATCTAAGAGCAACAGTGAAAACCTCAGTTTGCTTCAGAAATACTTCTTGAGATACTCAACCGCGAATATGTGACGTCACACCGACACGAGTCGGTTGAACTTGCCCGCTGCATATGAGTGCAGTTGCGTAGTTTCGGTTGTGTAGACCTTACAAGGTTTACTAAAATATATTTTCGTCGTTATTTGTTGTCATGCCGCCTAATTGTAAAAACAACTTAAAGAATTCTACCGTAAACATTACATAATTTTCCCCGGAAAGAACAGGATCCCCATCGATATAACGCTTGGAAAAATCGTGTCAATCGGAAGCATTTTACTCCCAATCATAACCATGTAGTTCGCAGTTTACATTTTAAAATTGATAACTTTTATATTAACTCTGCAGTGATGGCGCTCAAAAATGTAATGTTACCGGTGCTGTGGAGTCTGACAGACTCCATTAATATATTCTCCTTTAATATTAGTGTCTAAAAGATTTTTATTTTTAAATATAGTATTTATATTGACATTACACCATTTAACATAAATTAAAGTTAAATATGAAGTTTGGTTGTTTGTTACATTTTAGAAGGTATTAAGTTTAAATTCACACATTTTTATAAACTGCATAATCCATATAAAATATACATAAAAAATAAACTATATTTCTTTTGAGTATATGCATGTACCTACATAAAAATAATTAAATTAACATATAATAATGTTTAATTACACAACGTTAATAAATCATATTTGCATGTTTTAAACACATATATGTACTTATTTGAACACTCCTGTGTCTATTTCGTTGAAAAACTTTTAAAGTTTTCTCTTTTTATCGAAATTCATATTTTTTATATAGAATATATAGTACATTCACAGAAAAGAAATATTTATAAACAAATAAAATAAATATATCATCACGGCATATTACCCATTGTTGGGTGTGCTAATCTGTTTTGTACGCAGATTTATAAGTAAGCAAAAGTAATCATCCACTACTTTGCGCATAATATTCTGTAGTATACTACAAAGTTAGGAAGGTAGAGAAACAAACATGAACATATTCAAATTAATTACCGAAGTAAACGAACAATTAAAATCTCTGGAGTCTCCCAGACTCCACACTACCACAGTAGGGTGAAATGTAGAACACACGTAATATAAATAACGCAAGGAGATTACTATTGTTAAGACGCATACGCATATTCTGCGTTACTGCCAATGCTGGTTCGGCCGGCTGATGTCGGTATGACGTCACAACCGGCGGACGCGTTGTTTAAAACTCTTATAATTCTTCTATCTTTAACAATAGAAATATGCGGTTTAAAAATTTGTTCTTTGAATTTTTCATTCTACAATTTTGATTTTTGGTTTACACCCCATTTAAGAATTTTTGAGGCTACGTACTCAAGTTTTAGTTTGTAATCACCGAGCGGCGGCCTCAAAAAGCCACGGCCTCTTGGGAAATTCCCGATTATCCCTACTGGCTAATCCGACCCTGTATGATCACTGCCAGCTCAACCAGTCGGTGCCTCTGCTCCAGGAGTCCACTTACTGTGGACCGTACAGAGGCCACAGGTTGCACCACACCTATCATCACCAAACAGTGCGAAACGCGTCTGTGGTTACTAGTTGTGCTGGTCAGCTTCTGACGATGATTGAAAAGTTGATTCAGAAGTTAAAAAATGGTGAAATATGGTGGAACTTTGTAATATTTTTACTAAGGTTTATATGGCTCACGTATTTTGAAAATTTACTGCAGGGCGTTTCGGGATAATGGTTATTTACGATACAAGTACGCACAGCTAGTCCTTTAGTCACGAATGTGTATCGTGCAATATTTTATCACAACTGCATTAAAATTGTTTGTTTACATCTTCTTCCACAAAGAATACACCCTGCGGGCGGTAAAGTAGCACATGCGGGTGGTAATGTAGCACTTGCAAACGATAAATTAGCCATGCGGGAGGTAAAGTAGCCAAGGATATGCGGGCGGTAAAGTAGAGCAAAAGCCCGGCGACTGGTAAATAAAACGCCAAAAATACAATTGGAATATATACGTAATTAGATCCCAGTTTAAAACGAAACTGACTGGCCTATGTATTCAGACTGCAGCCAATAAACAACCGCAATCTGGTATTATGGGATCTTAATTTCAGTTCTATATTTTTGGTAGGTAATACACTATTTATTCAAAATTCTTTACAGATATACAGGCAGTAACAGCTAAACGAGCTACCTCTAATAATTTCTATATTATTAAAGATACAATAAAATACTATAAGGCAATATTATAGAAGACCAAGGGGGACATCCGAATATAGAAGAAAATATTTTTTTAAACCATATGTTTCATTTTAATTTAAGTTCAATTGTTTTTCATACAGAGCCCACTGAAAAATATAAATATAAAAACGAAATTTATTTAAATTTCAATTGAATTTTTCTCAATATTTTTGTTATTTTTGGGATATAAAATGATTACATGGTTGAATTCAGAAAAAAATACTGTATTAAATAGGCCTATAGCTTTGTGTTGTAACTTGAGAACCACTGCTTTAAAAAAATATTTTCTTCTATATCCGGGTGTCCCCCTTGGTCTTCTATAAGATTGCTTTAGTATTTTATTGCATCTTTAATAATATAGAAATTATTTGAGGTAGCTCGTCTAGCTGTTACAGCCTATATTCGTATTCTCATTTCAGAGTATAGCAACCTCTCTTCAATGCACATGTTGAACAAGATACATATGATACCTATATAAACGAAAACAGCTGATTTCTTCGGAGATTTCGCAAATAGAAGTAAAGGTGAATAATATATATATATATATATATATATATATATATATATATATATATATATATATATATATATATATATATGGGGGTGTTGAGGTTTTTCGTTTTAGTCTTTTATTAGGTTCTTCCATTTGGTTCGGTCTTGTGCAATTTCATGGGCTCTTTTGGTTGTTATATTTCGGTTTGTCAGCGTTGTATTTATTTCATCATCCCACGTCTTTATTGGTCTTCCTCTGCTTCTTTTCCCGTATATTCGTGTTTTCCATATTTGTTTAACTTTCCTATGTTTGTGCAGTCTTATTAGATGGCCATACCACTGTAGTTGCTTATTTTCAATTGCTTTTTGTGCTGACTGTATTTCTAGATTGCTTCTAATATTACCGTTGCGTATTCTGTCCATCTTCGTGACTCCTTCTATCTTTCTCAGACACATCATTTCTATAGCTGTTATTTTACTTCTTTGTCTTGTGTTCAGTACCCATGATTCGCATCCGTACAAAAGTGTTGGGAGGAATATTGTTTTGTAAACAGTCAATTTGGATCTTCTGCTTACGTATTTATGTCCTAAAATCGTTTTATTGAGTGTGTAGTGAATAATATACCAATTGAAAATATCATCCTGAATAATTCCTGCTAATCAATAAACTCTCAACTCTCAAGATACTGTTTTAAATTTCCGATAACACCAAGTTAAATGAAATAGTTAGACAGTAAATTTTACTTTGAAATTAAGTTCTGGAATATTCTTAATACATGTCAACCGCTAATGGAAATGTTTCCAAACTTAAGATTCTATACGATTTTAATAATTTCAATCTCGGTGAGAATATAATAAATACGGGATATTGAATTATTCACGCGTTCATTAAAAAATTTAAAAAGTACCAATTTTTGAGAGATTATGATATATTATTTAAAACAAAACGTGAAATAATAATTCGCTACATATAATCATTCAAATGTAGAATTAAATCAACGTTATTAATATTATAAAAGAGAAGCTGAATAACATGAAATGGTTTCAGTTGTTTTATTCATGGTATTCATTTATATTGAACAGTTGAAAAAAAGAGAACAGAAGCAGGAACTACGTAGAAAGCGTATTTTAATAAAATATTGAGAAAATATGATATTTTTATTAATAAAAAAAATTGAAGATAAAATCCGATAAAAATAAAATACACCATTTTTTATATGTTTATCTTTATTTCTGAATATTTGAGTTTCCGGTAAATTGCTGGAGTTAACGATGTAAACCAAATACCTACATATAGATTTTCAGAAATTTAATTAAATTTTGCTAAATTACCGCTTCATAATAATTATCGACTCTTCGCAATAATCTATTCTAAACGAGTTCCAAAAATGACTAATTTTCTATTTTAATTCAGTGGCGGCTCGTGGAACATTTTGATGGTAGAACCACCACTATTTCGCCCATCATAGTTTTGGCCTGCCGTTGGCGAAATATGACTAACAAGAGCACTTCGCACTATATGAACCAGCAGGCCACATTCAGAACGCGATCTTCCCACTACTCCCTAGTCTCCCCACCTACCCGCGTATAGTATGACTAGCGAATGAAAGTTGACGTTTAGATTATTAGATGTGGTTTCTTTTGAAAACATTTCCCTATATTTGATTTGAAAGAAAACTGACTCTTTTGTTTTCCTTTACAGAAAATTAGAATTGTACTCAATACCAGAAGACATTTAAAGTGATCTTAGCAACAGGATTCAGGAATGTAAACCCCCTCTATATTTGTAAATAACGTATTTTGTATTACATTAATACGCATTAAATTAAATGTACCATCCTATGAACAAGATAAATATTTGACAAATGTAAAATAATTAATTTGATTTACGGTTTTGTGTGCCGTAAGTCCTGGAATTATTTACCGGTTTCTATTTGGAACGCGGTTCCTGAAAAAAGGTTGTAAAAAGTCGGACCACGGCAACCACAAAATAATCCGGTTTCTCTTTCAAACATCATTATAACAAAATCAAACGATATCCGTCAATGTCAAATTTCTAAACCGCATTTTTAGTGGTATTACTAATAATTATTATAGATGAAAATATTATTTATATTTGATGTATTGTAGATTGCGTTATTTTTATTGGCATTATTCAATGTTACCATTCATTTAGTTAATTTTTATTAGGTTGTGTCAATTTTAAATGTCATAAGATTCAATGTCAATCTGTCCCGAAATAGTTGAAAATATTCAGGAACTATGATGTACCCGGAATCAAGATACTGGTATTTTGGAAGATAGTAATAGTTGTACCTATCAAAGGAAAAATCTGTTGTTATAAAGATTTTGAATAGGGGAGACCGGGGACGAAAGTAACATTTTGAGTTTGAAGATTATTTACTCCTTTTTATAGGCATGTTTTGAAAAATAAAAATAGTCTGTAGATGGTTGAAGTATTGTTTATTGAAATAAATATTTGTTTTCTATTGATTTTACATACACACAATATAAAAAAATAAAATCCATTTCTTGGTAAAGTGTTACAACTTACCCCGGTGCAGTATTAATTGTAACACATATAGGGTACAATTGTAACAATAGCAAGTAAATTTTACAAAATATAAATAAACATATAAATTTTTAAACACAGATTATTTTAACGATTATCTTATATAATTAATCAGATTCACAATTAATACAATAAAAACTAGTCCGTCAGTACATGATATATGAGCCCAATTATCGCAGCCCCTGCACTTTAGCCATTCTTCCTTGCTTTCTATATATTTACCGTTACATACTGAACATAGCCATTCCACTTCTTCTTCAGAACTAGAATCAGGAATTTTTTCTTTGCGCGCTTTCTTTACATGCTTCTTACTTTTATTTTTATTTGGTTTTTGGACATCTTATATATATTTTGAGGTTCAATATTGTGTTTTTCCAAAATATTTCTTAGTTTTCCAAGAAACATAGATACATTTTCTCGATTAAAGTTCATAGCTCTTGACAAACTAGTTGCCGCTGGGGTTCTTAATAATAAATCTGTATGTCTTTTTAAAAATGACGTGAACCAATCTGGGCCTGTTAGTCCAGTTTCTGTCCAATTTTTTGGAATTTTAATTTGTTAGCAACAGCAAATTGGTATGCAAGTTTTCTTACTTCTTTTGCTGTTAAACCAAAATACATACTAGCTGATTTCTTTAAATACATTACTAACTCATTTTCCAAGTTACAAGTAAATACTCTTTTGTGTGATTTATACCCAACACTGGGTGCAGAATTATTTATTTTAAATGATTTGCAAAACCTCTTTAATGTTACATGACAAATATTTAACTGCTTAGCAACTGATCTTACACTTTCCTTATTTTCAAAAACGCGTTGCGCAGTATCTTCCATTTTACTTTGGGAAACATTCCCTCTGTTTGTCGTTCTAATTCTATTTCTGGCCATTTCGTTAATCTTTAGCAAAAAATATGATTACTTTTAGTTTACAGGATCAATTGTAACATGTTACAAACGTCCCCTACGTAAATGTTACAACTGTCCCCATAGGTTGATTTTGTTTTCAATTAACTGCAGTAGTAAAGCACGCAAAATAACCCCAAAATTATACATGGCTAACGAAAATATAATATTGATATTATTATAATATAAAACAAATACAACAAACTTTGCATGCATGTGGCTTCTATACCAAATTATTTTGAAAAAAATAATATTCTTTTGCTGCGAAAATACACAAAAAATTAATTTGCTTCCAAACAACAAGTCGTATAGATGTGAAGCTTAGTACTAATATCCTTCACTCATAGATGGCGGTATAGTCACAATATTTTATATTTTTAGTTAGTCCGTTGTGGAAATATTCGTGGTGTTACAATTGCCCCGTGTTACTTTCGTCCCCGGTCTCCTCTACTTAAAAATATGGTGTGGCCAACACAATACCTCCCGCCTGTACCACCCGAATGACAAAAAAGATTAAGCTAATCCTTATTTTTGGATTAGCGAATTTCAATCTAATTTTGGCAGTTTATTTCTTAAAATTTAGTCTAATCTAATCCAAGTAACTACCTTTTTTGATAATAAAATGAAGAATAAATTTTAAATACCGGGACAAAATAGAATTCACTAATCCAAAAATGAAAATTAAGCTTGATCATTTTTGCGAATCATTCATTTTTATTAATCTAAATACATACCTACATATATGCTGTATTGATTTCCTTTCCTATTGTTCTATTTACTCTTTTCTTTTTAAAACGTTACTATTATTAATTTGAAATGATTAGTTCTTTGACAGTGACATTTATCTGTCAGTTACATACATTTGAATAACTACGCAACCAAGGAGTTTTGTTTGTGTAAAGCGTACGCTCTTTAATTTTTATAATAACATTATAGTCGAAAAAATAACATTTAAAGGTATTTTTCGAATGAAAACTATTTTGAGCTTCTAATAAAGTACCATTTTCGGTTATTCGATTTACACCGATATCTAATGTGCTCTTTCCAGTACAGAAAAATTTCGAAATACAAGGTTTCAAAACTTTCTGAATGATAGTATTGAGTTAGAGTGGAGGATCCACACACACATACACACAGACATCATCGTGAAAATGTTAAACTTGGATTCTAGGGACCTTAAAACGTGGTCATTTACCAAAATCTCGATATGCGATTTTTTTTCACAAGTATTGAATAATATAAAATTATATTCTTTTCGCTTGGTAGACTGTAACAAAATTGAAGTTATGGCGTCAGGTCGTTACAGCACTAATAGTTTTTATTAAAATAAATAATGGAAAGTTTTATATTTAAAAAATATTTTGGTACAAAATCATTTTAAATTAGTCATATTTTCATAATATTATTTTAGTATCGAACTCCAATGTAGTATATTTAGGAAATTTATCTTTAAATATAATTGCTGGGTAATCTTATATGAGACTGGATTTCCTCGAAAATCTGGAAATAAAAAAGTCCGTAGCCGCCAATAATAATTTGTGCCTGAACGACCAGATAAATCTTACACATAGTCCATTACTAGAGATCCTCCTATGACAAACATCCCTATTGTTTACTAGTCCTTACAAGCAAACAAGTTTTTTCCTACACCCACTTGTCGGTTTTTTCCATTCGTTTGGGCGTTGTCCCCTGGTTCAGTTGCCAGTTTACTTGTTATTTAAAATAAATTTTTTATCAATTCTTTGATATTTCGTGATGAGATCTCGATCTACCATTTTTTCGTTGTCTCTGGCTTTTTTCCTGTAGTTTGTTAGTGTGAGTATTGTTCTGTATTTCTTTTTATTTTTTATAATTTATGTGATTTGTATTGTATTTTTACCTATATGTTTTTGTATCCTTCGCTCTGTAGTCTTCCGGTTTTCCTTGAAGATGATTTTGTAAGAAATCGAAACCGGTCGAAATAAATTCTCAAAAAGAACAGTGTGTTTAAGACAACCATGCCATCTCCTTTACCATTATATCAGACTAGTTGTAATATATATTGAGAAATAAAAAAATAAAGGTGTCTGGTTCAATCGATATTGATTCTTATATGCTCCTTTTTAATGAGACTTTGGTTTTTCTTCTACAGGGAATTTATTTTAATGTGCAACATATGGTCAATCACTTCCATGGTTACTACACACTACTGTCAAAAAATGACAGCAATGTAATATTTGTCCATTTTAAAATGCAACATACAAAAATTTGTAGCTACACTATTATTCACGAAAGATGACTATTCAAGGTCATTTGTTCGAAGAAAGAATACACTTCACTTTATAGCAGTAGCTTAGCAACATTTTGTATTAGAAAGAGAAAGATTATTTGACCTATGTCTATTTAATTTATGTGGTGTAACAGATATACGTAAGTAGTGACATTGCTTTCTAACACACTATAAATAATAATGATATATGTCGTAGAATTACAGACACCTAATTATCTACTACACTGCCCTCTGTGTTAATATTTACCCAGTGGCGTTGACGTTTAAATCAAATTATTATTCCTTGATTTATAAGTTAAGTCTATGTTTTCGTATTTTGCAAAAACATAAGTGAAGAACATAAATCTTTCAGAAAGACATTATTTAGAAAGAAACATAATTTTCAAATGAATTCCTCTTAGTTTTTCACTTAAAATGTGTCCATAAATATTTCATGTTGCACGCCTATGCATACGAATTGCAATGAAGTTATCTACAAGTAATATTATATCACACGGCTCACAAATGACCTTGAATAGTCATCTTTCGTGAATAATAGTTTATATATTTTCAATACTAATTTCCAATAAATTAGCCCACACACTAGTAACAAAAAATCAAAACTACTAATGTACCACATCGTAATAAACTTTGGCTTACAAAAATTCATAATTTTAATGTAATAAATTTTCTAAAATACCTCCATTTACACTGAGGCAATATCCTAGTCGCTCGTAGAAAGAATTGACACCATTTGTGATGTGTTCTGGAGGTATCTCCTGTGCTGCAATACTATTTATAATGTTGCATTTTAAAATGGACAAATATTACATTGCTGTCATTTTTTGACAGTAGTGTGTAACCATGGAAGTGATAAACCATATGTTGCATTTTAAAATATAAAAATATAGCGGCCTTTAAGCCGAGTACACATTAAATTTCATTTTGTTCAATATTTAAAATTAGTTGTTTTAATTATATGAAGATTATTTTTAAATTTTATGGACATAAATAGAATTATTTTCACGAATGTTTAATTCAGTTCACACATTTCACTTATACTCGCTTAGAATTCCAACTAATAATTCATCTCTGTTCAATGGTAAATTGAGTTGATTCTGAGTAATTATTCACTGGTTGTCTGTATTCTTTGAATGGGTCTATTCCGGAAGTTTTCTGTGAATGATCTGCGCGGCGCCTATTTGAGCTTGTTGTGAATGATATCGATCGGGGCCGTCGCGGGTTTAGAATACCGGCATTGTTCTATACTAAATTATCTTAATCAATCTAAAGTCAACCCTTTCTCAACATTGCCACACTCGCCGCAACGAACCAATAACTGCTGCCGCATCGTACGTTTACATTGCACTTCTGGCAGCGTCATAGAAATGGGTATTGAGAGAAGATGCTTATTTAATTGGGAAATAAGAGACTGAAGCTTGGATGATGAAGGGTTGTTGCTGTTTGTATGAAACATAATTGGGATTTTTTTTGCAGATTTTTGAGAATGTAAGTATTGTCTCCGAGAATTGATGGATGTAATTATAAAGTTTGTTTGTTAAAGAGACTAATGAAAAAATAATATGTGGAGTATCGTTTTAGCTTGCATCAAAGCAAATTAATAATTAATTAGGCAATAATGCATCATATAGGAAGAATCAAATGTGATAATGTTTCCATATTTAACTTAGAGATAACGTTGTTAGCATTTCTAAATGTAATGACAGCAGATGTTTTATTTTCTTAAAATATAAAAATTATATTTTTCAAATTATAAGCCTTAATTAATATTAATTAAACTTAATACATACAAACGGAAATAAAATTATTTTATGGTTATGACGGGATCTATAGAAATTCTCAAACTCCCGAGTAGTTTGGGGCTCCGGCTAGTAATCAGGGAAGACAGGGTGGTCATAACTGTGCCAAAAGAACTTTTTAGGGCGCCAATTACTTTACAAGCATTCAAACCGCTGCGTTTTAAGCCCTTGGGAATGGAAAGACAAAAATTGAAAGAAATAACTAGCTGTTAAACGTAAATTAAATGCGAACAATAGTCGTGTTCTTTTTACCACTTTTTATATGAGACCTTAGTTCATCTCAGCTCACCTCAGTTGCCTCGTTAATTTTGACCGTTCTTTTTATCCTAACAGAGATGAGATAAAGTGGGACCGAAGTGATAAGAGTTTCACCCCCCCCCCTTCCCGATTCTTAGTCACCTCTGGATGTTGTCCTTGTTGAATTTTTAATCTTAGATGAATGGTGGGGATAAATGTTTTACTATCACGGGCTGTTACATACAATTAGTTTGGTTATTATGATTAGTTTATTCCTTTAATAAATATTGTTATTATTTGAAGAATAAATAAATATGCAGACAATTCCGTGAAAAACAGAGTGAAGAGACGTAAACTTCATAGAATTGAAAATCATGTGGAGGTTATAGTACTGTATAATTGAAACATTTTAGAATGTGTCGCACTATATGTTATTATGTAATCAACAGAATAATAGAATCCTAAATAATGCCCACTCATAGTGGACGATCCAAAATAATACCTGAAAATATCGTGATTGACCGTTGAAAAGTATCACAGACATCCAGCGGACATCAGTCGTTTAAGTTACCAACAAAATTTGTCTTTTGTCGTTCTTTTTACTTCATAAAAATCTCACTTGATCTCAGTTCAGTTCATGTTAAACTCATCTTATTTTGAGATGAAATGAGATGAGGCAAATGATAAAAAGAACGCGATTTATATTGTTGTAAGTAGTGCAGGGATGAATATTCTGAGGCAATTGCCCGTGCGAGATCCATGGGCGTAACTTGAAATTTTTCTAGGGGTGGCCAGGCCCTTTGAGTTCGAAATGCAAAGTAAATAGGAAATTCCATTTTGTCGTATGTACGCATTAAAAAATGTGTTTTGAATATCACTGTTCTAGAATATTCCAAAATATTATTGAATATCCCATTCAATTCTACAATATTCTGGAAAATTCTAGAATATTATACAAATTTTTGGCAATTTTAAATAAGAATTTAAAGGGAGGCTGAGCTCATTTTAGTTTTAAATACACACAAACAGATAGAAACGTTGAAGAACTTTATGAAAAAGGAAATTCTAAAACGTTCTGAAACTTTATGGAAAATTCCAGAACTCTCTTGAAGTTCTGAACTTTCTGAAACATTCTAGAACTCTCTGGAACTTTATGAAAAACCTTAAACTTTTATGTACATTTTAGATTATTTTGGAACATGTAAGAAACTTCTCGAACTCTCCGGAAAATTTAAATATATTGCAGATTGTTTTGAAATTTTCTACGTGAAAACTCCCAGGCATCGCTGGTTACTTTAGCTTGTGATTAAATACATTGAATATAAGAATAATGTGGTTAGGATGTAAAGTACAAAACGCTTATCTTATTGTTTATAAAAGAGCATAATTTGTCGAATAATTATTGCTTAATCAGAATTTTTCAAATCGAAAATTACTAAATTATTTACTACTCACTTAAATTTTTGACGTTAATCAATTTACATCGCGCCATTCACAAAATTATATCAATAATTAAAATATAAAATAATTACACTAACATGTATTTTTTCCGAGGGGGGGGGGGCATGACCATTTTGGAAAGAGCCGCTCCCCCCCCCCCTGGCCCCCCCTAGTTACGCCTATGGCGAGATCTGGCTTACAAATATGGAAACGCCAATTTTCTAAAATGCCCCCTGTGGGAAAGGCGCAGCGTAGTTATGGACCCATTTAAAATTACATTATAATGTGTGGTGTCGAAACTTAAAAATAAAAATTTTAAACGTGACATTCAAGATTTTATTTTCATCTGTTTGCACTTTCATTCAAGAAATTTTTGAAGTTTTAATTTTATAATGTCTACCGTGACAAACCTATTTATATAGACGAAAACGCAGAGTAGCGCGCGCTTTCCTCATAGATATTGGTGAAACATAGAAGTTCAGACAGCACTTTTATTTTATGTTTATACTATTCATAAATTCATATATTCATAAGTATGTAAACATTTATCATATTTATTTTGCAACAATGGTATAAATTGTAAATATGACAGTTATATTTCCTCAATTTAATTCAATTCATAATGATCTATTGCCCAATTGGCCAATAAAATTATAATTGTATGGACAATAACTCTTATTCAAGTCATTATCAATTAGCATTTTCATATTTAAATAAAAAACTTCATACATATTTATAACTAAGGTCCAGCGATAGTGATGTAGGGGAGACGGGTGTCAATTGTAACAGGTGTCAAATGTAACAAGGGTAGGTAACAGGGTCATCTTTTTGAAGTAGATTAAAACGCGCTTGCAGAGTGAAGCAGAAAGAGTCATAGCTCTTTGGTATTTAGTTTAAGTACATACGCGCAAATACGGCGTATGTTTCTGACGAATGTCTGTAAATCGACAAAAAAGTAAATAGGTACAGGTAGTGACACACATTGTTTCTAAAACACTATAAGTGCTCTGCTCGGAAATATTTCAAGTTAATGATCAGCTTGTGAGTTATATCTGCTTTTATTTCTCATTAAAAACATTTCGAATTATTACCTAATAAATACAAAAAAGAAAATAAAATCTTTATACGTTAAGCGGTGTCAGTTATAACACATACCGTGTTTAAAAACCACTGCTATTGAAAACATAAAAGAAGAAGAGCAAAGATACGAAAAACAGTTCCGAAAGTAACAGTCGCAGATTACTCTTGAGATGGCTCCGATGAGGAAACTCTATTGGCCCATATTTTTTGAGCACAGGAGATTGTTTGCAGTGACGAAAATGTAAAATCTGGACACAGGGCAAGTTAAATTGTACGAAGAAAGACCTATTTTATGTTTGCCTTTAGTCGCTAACGGAATTGTCCAGATCACCAGCAGAATATATATTTTGTTTGCTTTTAGTTGAGTCATCTGAATTTTGTATTTTCTGAGGTAATAAATAAATGTTTATTTCTTCAATAATTTCTTCTTTTATCTGTTATTTTATCTTATTACATCACTGTTAAAATTTGTTACAATTAACGGAATTGTAGTTTAGGTATTGGTCAAAATGGTCCAGATCACCAGCAGAATATATATTTTGTTTGCTTTTAGTTGAGTCATCTGAATTTTGTATTTTCTGAGGTAATAAATAAATGTTTATTTCTTCAATAATTTCTTCTTTTATCTGTTATTTTATCTTCTTACATCACTGTTAAAATTTGTTACAATTAACGGAATTGTAGTTTAGGTATTGGTCAAAATGGTCCAGATCACCAGCAGAATATATATTTTGTTTGCTTTTAGTTGAGTCATCTGAATTTTGTATTTTCTGAGGTAATAAATAAATGTTTATTTCTTGAATAATTTCTTCTTTTATCTGTTATTTTATCTTATTACATCACTGTTAAAATTTGTTACAATTAATGGAATTGTAGTTTAGGTATTGGTCAAAATGGTCCAGATCACCAGCAGAATATATATTTTGTTTGCTTTTAGTTGAGTCATCTGAATTTTGTATTTTCTGAGGTAATAAATAAATGTTTATTTCTTCAATAATTTCTTCTTTTATCTGTTATTTTATCTTATTACATCACTGTTAAAATTTGTTACAATTAACACTGGCCCTATTACTATTGACACCAGTTAGGTGGCAATTGTAACATTTGTAATGCCTGACTAAAAATTCTTATACTTTTATATTTGTCACATTTTCAAAAGTTTAAAATTCAAAATATTATTCACTAAGGCGGGTAGGTTCTCATATAGGTAATTTTAAAATTTCGAAATGTAACATTAACTCGTGAAAAATAAAAATTTAAATTTTGTAACAATTGACATCGGTCTCCCCTACTGTATATTCTTTATTCATTAATTTATACCAATAAATAATATATGAAAATAATACATTACTCAGTATAAAGTCACGAAAATTATTGACCCAATATCATACAGCTTGTTTATACTTGAGTTGCATACAATATTTTTTATACGACCATAAATAACATTCCTGAAACAAATTAGAAATTTAACAGACGAGTAGACGACAATTTGAACACACCAAATACCGAATTCGCATTTGATAAATACCAGATCTGAAGTTGAATACTGCAGTACTCAGTCAGTATTACCAACACAATTGTACATAAAAAACTAAATTTAGGTAAGACAACTTAAATGCCGTATGTGTGTTGATGGTGGGGTATGGTGTGTAAAGTAAATCGAATAGAAAAATCGTTTATTTACACACTGTTTGCATTAATAAATAATAAAATAAGATTTGAACTTGTTTGGTTTTTAGAGGATTTTTGCATTTACCTGTAGAAAAATAAGAAAAATCTGACGGCCAGCACATTACCTTTCGTCAGTTCTATGTATTTTGTACAAATTTCACACAGAAAATTCCTTGCTAAAGATTATATTTCTTGTACTTTACCTTCCGGCAGTTGCATGTATTTTATACAAATTCCATACAGAAAATTTATAGCAAAAGATCCTATATTTTCAGTAAAATTATAAGACAAACACACTATGTCAATTTCACTTGCTGTTTCCATAGCTATGGCTACTTTATGAAAATTAATTTCTTTATAATTTTTTAACTCTATATCCATTTAATATTAAGTATAAAATGCAGTCAAATCGTACAGAGAATAAAATATTCTTTAATATTTATAATAACATTAAATGTGAAAAAATGATATTTAACGTAGTTTTTTCAAGAAAAACTGTTAAAATCTTCAAATGAGGGTACTTCCGGTTATCCAATTCTAACCAAAATCTAATCAGCTCTTTACATGGATGTAACGAAGAGAAATACGAAAGAATTATAATTTTTAGAATTGTAGTATGGAAGTTATCGTAGACGAAAATTTTGTTACACACACACACCCACACACAGACACATACATACATACATACATACATACATACATACATACATACATACATACACACACACGCACGCACGCACGCACGCACGCACGCACGCACGCACACACGCATGCACGCACGCACGCACGCACACACACACACACACACACACACACAAACACACACACACACACACACACACACACGCACGCACACACACACACACACACACACACACACACACACACACACACACACACACACACACATCGTCGTAAAAATAGTAAAATCGTATTCTAGGGACCCTAAAACGTGCTTATTCATCAAAAACTCACCACCGAATTTGTTGACCAAAGACAATACCTTCCTTACCTAAAGGTGACGGAAGGTAAAAAGAAGAAAAAAATGATGTTTAAAAAATTGAGTTAGGTAATTTTCAACGTTATTTTATTTTTTAAAAAATCAAACTCATTACGAAACTCTTTTCAAATATAGAGGGGATCTAATTTGGATCTCGCCAAATTACAAACGTACAGCTCAACCAGTCTAGTGACAGTCCTCGCTGGTGTGACTAGCATTGTTTTAGCTCTGTCAATCGTCTATAGATTATTTTTTATAGAAAAATATTTCAAAATTAATTATGCGCATTTTTTATTTGGGGAGCTAAAAACAATGCTAGTCTCACTAGCGAGGACTCGATCTCCAAAATAGTAGGAAGCACTTACTAACCTTAATACTTAAATATTCATATATTATTTTGCGAGTTGAGTTGTGTACATCGTCTTTTTTTGCGTATATTTCTTTTCTAAAATTTAGTGGTAAATTTTATTAAAATAGAATAATAAATTTTACATTATTATTGTGTCCAGTTAGTGCTATTCAGTAGTGTTAATTTTAACTACAGAGGATCTTTCCCTTGCTCTGCTTTTTAATATTAAAGTATATAAAACCGTTAAATAGGGCTAACATAATTAATCAATTAGTGCTTTGTTCCAACGTGTTCAAAATGCCTACCTGTAGCAAGTGTAACCGGAATATTAACAACAAATACCCTGGTGTGCGTTGCTTTAAATGTGCGCGCCATTTTCACGGTGCGTGTGTGGAAGTATCCCCGGATCAAATGCTCAGCAGCTTTGTTTGGCTATGCCCTCCATGTCGTCCTGAGAGGGATGTCAACACCCCAGTCGCTGCAGATGTGAATATATCTCCACCTTCACCGAACTCTCTACGGGATATACAATCCAGCATTAACTCCTTAAAATCGGAGCTTTTGGCAGCCATTGATATAAAATTCGATACTTTATTAAAATCTGTTAATTTTTGTTGTGACAAAATAACAGATTTCGAAAAAAACCTCAAAGATATTAATGAAAAAGTAAAAGAAATGGAAGCTTTTAAAAAAGACAATAATGAATTAAAACTTACCGTGAGTCATCTAGATACTAAGCTTCAGGAACTTGAACAGTATTCCCGTATTAATAATGTTGTTATCCAGAATATTCCAGAGAAAACTAGTGAAGATATTAATAGCATTGTCTCTAATATTGGTAATATCATTAATATTCCGATAAAAGTCGATGATATTGACGCTGCACATCGCGTACCCCATTTCAATAGGAATATTAATAATTTAAGACCTAAAAATATTATTGTTAAATTTGTATCTCGTGGAATGAAAGACAACTTCATGCGGGCTTTAAGGTTAAACAACTTAACAACAAAAACATTAGGTTTTGATGGTACGGAAGTCAAAATCTACGCTAATGACCATTTAACCAAAACTAACACGCTACTTTTTAAATTGGCTCGCGATGAACTGCACTCTAAAAATTACAAATATGTTTGGACCAAAAATAACAAAATTTTTGCTCGCAAAACAGACACATCAAGAACATTTGCTATAACATCTGAACAGAGTATTAAAAACCTAAATTAATATTTTTAAATAATTTATTATATTATAAACACGTTATTTTATGGGTATAAGTGTTTATTATCAGAACGTTAATGGTTTGTGAACCAAAACTAATGATATTAAATCTGCTTCGTTTTCTTGTGATTTCGACATTTTGTGTTTGATTGAAACTAACTTAAACTCGTCTGTTTTCGACCATGAAATTGTGAGTGATAGTTATTGTGTTGTGCGCCGTGATCGGTATACTACCAATTCTCACAAATATGACGGTGGTGGCGTGTTGATAGGGGTCAGGAAGAACTTGAATTTTGTACATCGTCCTGAGTGGTCCACATGTAGTGAAGATGTCTGGATCACGGTATACTTAAAATCATTTAAGTTACATATTTGTTGTGTGTACTTACCTCCTTTGTGTAACGACTCCATGAATTTATTTTTGAATAATCTTTCTGTAATTGTTGACTCTTCACCTGATGACAAATTTCTGATTTGTGGAGATTTCAATTTGCCATATTTACAGTGGAGCAAACATCATAATCATTTTATTGCAAGTAATGTATATAACACTACTTCTTCTATTGTTTTGGACAGTATATCTTATTGTAATTTGAAACAATTCAATGGTGTACAAAATGTTAATAAAAGATGCCTTGATTTAATTGTTTCAAACATTGAAAGTGTGAGTGTTAAGGAATGTGATCTCCCTCTAAGTAAAGTTGACAAGCATCATCCGCCTTTATCAATTGATTTTGAATGTGAATATAATTCAAATTTAAAATTTAATTATAATGAGTTGTTTTTATTTAAAAGGGCTGACTATGATTCCATTAATGAACATTTATCTAATATCAACTGGTCACAAAAATTTTCCTCTTTGAATACGGAAAATTCAGTCAATAAATTTTATGATATACTGCATAATGCCATTAACACCTTTGTTCCTATAAAGTTACTCACCAAAAGAACGTACCCTTGTTGGTATTCAAAAGAATTAATTTGCTTGATTAAGGAGAAACATAAGTCACACGTCAAATTTAAGCGTTTCAATAATTCCTGTAATTATAAGGAATTTTCCTCTTTGAGAAAAAGGGTTAAAGAATTAACGCGAACTTGTTATCAGATGTATATTAGAAATATTGAAGACGAAATTCCTAATAATATAAAAAAATTTTGGACTTATGTTTCTTCTGTCAAGAAACAAGGCATACCATCTAGTATGAGTTTTAATGGGATTAATTCAAATGATGGTGATGTGATAAGTAACATGTTTGCAAATTACTTTCATTCAGTCTTTTTAAGTAATAGCAACTCCAACACACATACATCTGACATCTCACACTTTCAAATTCCTAACAACAATATAAATCTTTGTAGTATATCTACTGATGAGAGTGAGGTATTGGACTTATTGTCATCCCTTGATATTAGTAAAGGTGCAGGCTCGGATGGGATCCCCAGTTTTTTTATTAAACATTGTGCTACTTCACTTTGTATTCCATTAACTCTTATTTTTAATAAATCTCTTTATGAAGGTCACTGTCCCAGTATCTGGAAAAAAGCCTTAGTAGTTCCCGTTTTCAAAAATGGCAATAAAAATGAGGTTGAAAGTTACCGTCCGATCTCTAAACTTTGCATTTTTGAAAAACTATTTGAAAAACTTATTTACAAAACCTTATTTGCTACATTTAAAAATATAATAAATATTGAGCAACATGGCTTTTATTCAGGTCGATCAGTTGATTCGAACCTTGTTGAATACACGGACTTCATTTTACAGTCAATGGATGATAAAACACAGGTAGATACTGACCGGATTAATCATCTTATCCTGATTTCGAAATTAGAGTTGTACGGTGTTCACGGTCAGTTTCTACAATGGTGCAAATCATACCTTACTGATAGACAACAATGTGTAACTATCAATGGATACACCTCGGAGTACTTTCCTGTAACCTCTGGTGTACCACAGGGATCACATCTTGGGCCTCTCCTTTTTCTAATCTTTATTAATGACATTAAGAGCTGTTTTACCAACTCCAAGTTCATTATGTATGCTGATGACCTTAAAGTATTTAACGCTGTCAAAACTGCATCCGACTGTTCTGCGTTGCAGGAAGATCTTGACAGACTAAGCTCTTACCTGATAAGGAATGATTTAACACTTAATTTTGGTAAATGCTCGTGTATTACTTTCACACGTAATAGAAAAATACTTACGTTCAATTATTCCATTGACGGTAATAATATTAGTCGTGTCTCTCATGTTAAAGATCTTGGCGTCATCTTAGACAGTAAGCTTTTGTTTGACTTACATGTCGATTATATTGTTAAAAAAGCTTATAAAATGCTTGGCTTTATTTTAAGAATTGGTACAAGTTTCACTAATTATAACACTTTCATATTTCTTTATTATTCTCTTGTACGATCTCAATTAGAATTCGCTACTGTTTGCTGGTCACCACATTATCATGTATATATATAAATAGAATCGAGAGTGTCCAAAGAAAATTTATTTCTATTCTGAATTTCAGGTATCCACATAATTCGATTCTGTTACTTTCGTTACAAAAAAGACGAATACTTTTGGATCTGTCTTTCTTATTTAAAATTTTAAATAATTTTATAGATAGCCCTGTTATTTTAAATAAATTTTCTTAACGGATATCTCATCATTCTACTCGATTATCTGATTTGTTTTTTGTTAAGCACTGTAGAACAAACTCTGCAATGAATTCACCGCTAGTTAGATTAGTACATGCTTACAATAATTTAGCTTCTGTACCAAATGTACCTGATTTATTTTGTTGTAGTTTACGTACATTCAAAATATTTCTTAAATTTTATTTGAGTTATTTGTATACTATTTAATACTGACTTTCTTTCTTATTCATTTTTATTTTTATACCACTGTTTTATATGTTTATTATTAATATTTTGCCTCGACTTCGCAATATGTAATGTTTGATGTTGTTAGTGCTGCACTGTTATTGGGACTTGTCCTGTTGTGTAGCCCTTCTTTGTAAAAATAAAAAATAAAATAACTTTTTCTATTGAGATAAATTTATAAATTTTTAAAATTGGGACTTGTCAAAAATATGACTTGGTCTTTCTTATCATTCATCTGTCAGTTTTTAAAACTGTCGTACCACCTTTAGAAAACCTTCCTACGACGTGTTTTCAGTGCGTTTATAGCTTCGTAAAGACACCGAAATAGAGAAATGGAATAATTCAAGGCTTGTAAGAAATCCCTCAATTTTAAAAAAAGAAAATGTTAAACTTTAAATATGATTTGAACCTAAGACATGTACTTAATCGTACATTTTAGAACACAATCTATAAAGATCTGAATAAGTTTTAAAAAATATCGTTAACGTAAAAATAAAAAAAAGGTATTGGCAATACGAGTATAGAAAAAATTGAAAGACAAACCAAATTTCGTAGGGATATAACTTTCAATTTAAAACAGATTGTAAAAAATACAAGTACTCTAATATTGAAGAAGAATAAAGAAAATATTTTCTTTTCCCATACGAGTATGGTACAAAAAAGTTATAAGAACTCTGTATGCATGAAAAGCAAACGAAAGAAAAGTCTCTGAAGTTTGGAAAAACTAAAACGTGATTGGAATAATAAAGAATGAATAATTAATTACGGAAAAATAGTGCAACGTTTTCGCATTAATGCTTTTTCACTAAAATTAATAATGTAGAAGATGTTAATGCAAATTACTTCATTAACAATGTAAGTAGAAAATTACAAATTTATAAAAAATAATAACAATATAATAAAATAATAAATAAGAGTCACGCGGCTGAGTGCGTTATGGGATCGATTGTAGTTCGAACAGCCCGAGTTCAAATCCGAACGGACTCAAGTTGCATAAAGGTCTTATCACACTATAATTGTATCTCTAAGGCAGTTGCATAAAAAATTGTTAACTTCACGTTGTAAACTTTTACAAGGTTTGTTTTCCAATATATTTTTATATGTATCCATGGTTACAATGTGGAGTTAAACATTAACAGCCGTATTCATAGTAACTGAGATAGACCCGGTTTAAACTAGGTCTATGTAGACTAGGTTTAAACTAGGTCTAACTTAGACCATCCTGGACTTATTCATAGTAAATTTTAGACCCAGTTTAAACCTAGTCTACGTAGACCGAGTTTAGCCCTTCTATCCATCTGGACATGGTCTGCGATGAACAGTGTAAAAATTAATACTTAATATTATGTAAAATAAGACTCGTATGTAGCACAAAAATAGGTTTATAGAAGCGTGTATTCATATGTACGAGTATATGTGAGGAAAAATGAGAAGAAAAAAATTTATAAATTAAAATATGAATATTTAATAAATAAAATTGCTCGAGGCTAACGGCGGTTCTGGTTTTAATAATATATTAGAACTTTTATTTGGGTATGAAACTGGTTGCAATTTACAGAAAACGTGTGAAATTAACTAAAAATCATTTATTTATACTTCGAATTTGTCTAACACATTAATTTTTATATAAAAATATTTGACAACTACATTTGATATTTTTAGTGTTTTCGTTTCCGGGCCTATTGGGATTTTGTCTAAATATGCTTCGTTACATATATCGTTATTTAATTCTGTATTATCTTCATCTGAATCTCTGTCTCTCATTATATTTACTAAAATTAAATACAAATTTCAATTATATTAAATTTGCAGATATGAAAAATAACTTCAACATTGACATCTGATCTTGTCTTCTACATCATATATGTTGCACAAATATCTTGAATATCCTCAATTTTATTCATTTAATATCAAAATCAAAATTGTTAATTTGACAATTAATAAAAAAAATTGTCTTACGAATGCATTTTTTTAAGCACACTATTTTTCGTTACAATGACAGGTCTTGACCTATTTTAACAAGGGATACGTTCGGTCTAAATTTTAGACTAGGTTTAAACTAGGTCTAAGTCAAGCGTTACTATGAATAATGAAAAACCTTAGACCTAAGATAGACCTGGTTTAAACCACGTCAGAATTACTATGAATACGGCTGTTAGTATTATAAAAGTATGCATTTTCTCTGTCTCTGAATGTTTTAATGTACTTTGTGAATTATTTATAATTTCCTGCAACTTTATTTCAAACTATAATTTAATTTTCCTGTCTAGATCAGTAATCCTAATTGGTTTTTATTTAATAAACTTCCAACTATATTCCTTGTCCGGAAAGTTAGTGCTAATAAACTAACTACCACCCATATATGAACAAACATAAAACTTTATCCAACAAACAAAAGTACGAATAAAATATATTTAATCTTGGCACGCAACCTCGTTATATTATAAAAATCACTTTGTTCTCGTTATCTATTTCCATTTTGTTGACAGTTAAATAGAATTAATTACTAATTGTTTCACTTTTACATAAACGTAGTTATATCATGCGATATGATATGAAATTCATCATCAATTATTGTGTAAGTTATTTTTATTGAATTGAACGAACAACTGAGAATAAGAGATGTTTAAGACCATACGACTTTGAATCCAGTAAAATGTCTTTTTGGATGAAGTGCTATTATAATAGACAATAATCTAAGATTTTTAAAATATTCCAGCGGTTTGAATTGTGATTCACAGTTCAAACACAGCCTGTGAGTGTTACGAGCACTTATTTTATTACTTAATTTGGGACAGTGGCTTAGTAACGGGACGCCACAGCTGCACTATCTCGCCGCCAGCAACTCCATTGAGGACTATGAAATTGACACCACACATATCCTCAATCGTCCCCTGCAGTTACAGTACTACATGTCTTTGGAAGAAGACGACAGGCTCAAAGTGAGGGATAGTTTTTGTATTACCAAGGCACCTCGTCTCTTCTTTGTCTTAATTCGATTTGATATTTGCTCTGTTTTATTTTGCCGTGGTGTATGACGTACGTATGAGTGATCAGTTTTATTATAACAATGATTCGTTAATTACTGATAAATTCTAAAAATAATTATAATACCGGAACAAAAAATTATTCAACACATTTAAATACTGTAACATTGAGAAATGTTGCGAAACATAAAGACACGCAATTCAACTTGGGCAAGACGTAAAGAGATGAGTTTTAGTACAGTCAGCATTTATCGCTTAGGAACTCTCTCGCCGAAGTCTGAAGCTTTAGTACGCAGATAGGCGGCTCAAAGTGAGGTTGTACAGATAATCAAATATTCGTACAAACTTAGCAAGTAAGCTAAAGTTTAACGCTGTACGAATAATATGTCGAAATTGTACGCTAAATGACATTGTACGTTGTCATAATCGCTTATTAGTTATTTACAAATGTTTAACCAAAGTGTATTTGTAATTGTAATCCAACATGTTTAGATATTTCAATATATTTAACCTTAAATTACATGGTGTTGGTATTAATTGAAATGAACCCTAAATAACAGTGAAAACTAGTGGAGTCCAATGTAGTGACGAAGAGGGTTCCAGTCAACAAGCTTAGCAGATAGTGATGTCAACTGGCACGATCAGTAAGTACCCATATTCCTATGTCAAATCGCTCCCAAAATAATGGCCACATATGTCCCGCAAATACGTGAGTAGGGGTGTGTAAACATCTGCCTGTTTACATACTCCCGGAAAAAGGGATTCGAATCATTTGGAACTTCTGATTAAAGGTTAGATATCGATTGACATACACGTTCTATATAGACAAAGGGCTATTTGTATCGTCATCGATGTTAGATTCGGAAGTTCAAAAGGTACAGTTGGCAGAAACTGTAAAAATACCGGTTTTCAATAGAAATTGTGCGATTTGTCGCAAGTTGTATATAAATAAACGCTTAGTAGCCCGACAGTCGGCAGAAAACGGTGATAATAAAAGTATGTATTAGTTTAACGGGAATCACCATAAACCCTAAACGAAAACGTAGATTCGAATTCCCTACCTTGTTACAATACTGTTCTTTATTATATCTAAGAGGTCATGGTAGTGCTTTACTGTCTATTTCTTCGAGCTTGTCGTCTTTATCTAGATAGGTTACTTCACAACTCAGTAGATGCGAACAGTAAAATTCTAAAATCATAAGTCCCGATTATCGTCTAAATTTCAATTTGAAAAATATTGTATCGTATACTACACATTTTTCAGCCAAATTATATGGATATAAGCTTAGTAAATAACAGGAAACATCGTCAAGATGTTTAAGGTTTAACTCCGAATCTGTGGAGCACAGATTATAAATATATTTTTTTGTTTAAGTGTTGAGCTGACAGTTGGACAATTTTTATGGTTACTACAATAAAAACCATATTGGATTTCATACGAGAAACAATTTGATATGAGTCGTGTATTACAGGCTTCATATTTTATTCTATCTTTTTAAATTGTAGCCTTAAAATATGCCAAGAAAATATGTATTTTCTAGTCGATCGTAGACAAAAGAATACATCTCATGTATGTCGTTATTCCATTAAAGGAAACTGTTGAACATAGACAGTTTGTTTGCTTTAATAAAACAATCTTTGTTTGTGCACCTAAACAACTGTTGGAAACAATGGAAACTAGCTGATCTGTTAAAATTAGGTTATGTTTGCAATTGCTCGTAATGTAATCATTACGATTTCTAGAGACCTAGTGACCATTGTCATAACCACGAGCCAATCGTGCTATCATAGATATATTACATCTTTATCACTTCTGAGTACCTCAGTATCATTATGAAGCATTGGGGTTGATTTGTGTAGATGTAGATGATGTATCTATATTATTCCTAAACCGGAATTTGCGGTTTCAACCAAACACAATATCAAATTATAAACGACAGGATGTTTAATACACACGAACCGAAGGATGTGTAATTAAATTTTACCAAGAATTTGAGAAAGGAAGGATGCGTAGGTTGAAACCTTTCAAATTAATTAAGAGGGAATATGAAAATAATAGTTTCCAATGACATTGTTGCTCTTTATTTTATTTACATAAGTGGTTTGAAAAGTAACAGCAAATTGACAATTTTAGAAATAGATATCACCCCAGTAGTGGCAGCACGCACTTTAGAATTAAGTCAGGCACGATTTTTCATTTTTAACTTTAATCGATAGAGTAATGAAAAATAATAAATCCGTATTTTTTATTTTTCCTCAAATCGATCTTTAATACTGAAAAAATTGCAATTAAAAATGACATTGTTCAAAATGCGCTTGATTTTTTCCGCCTCGTCCCTTGCCCAGTGACGTCACCGTTTCATCAACGCGGCCATTTTGATTGTCACATTAGGTTAAACGAAACAACTGAACACAGAAAGATATGAACAGTTAGTACTATGGTCAGTACAGAGGTTATGAATGAATAAAAAAAACAAAAAAACACAACTCGAAAAACCGTTACTGTTTGTATTGAGAAATACAGATTTGATACACAACAAAGCAACAGTAATGAAATTCTAATACACAACGAACAACGTAGACAAATGTTAATCAGACGAAAAGGTAAAAATGACGAATTACTAATGACCAGCAGGTGAGTGATAAGTGGATAACTTCAGGTCATATATATATATATATATATATATATATATATATATATATATATATATATATATATATATATATATATATATAAATGAATAGAATGATGTTATATTAATATATTACAGCATTTATATCAAATATTTAGATATGTAATTCTAAATTTATATTCTATATATTTTTTTCTTTTAGAAATTCTGTGTCGATATAATATGACTGTATGAAATGAGTCTGAACTTGCAGTGAGATACGCTGACGTCACAACATAGCTGGTTTTTTGCAACTTTTCATACTTTAAAACGATTTTATACAACAAAAAATGTAAATAAAAAATAAATTATTCATACAGATCGACAAATTAGGCTATGCTTGTTTGATTTAAACAAAAAACGATTTTTTTTGATGACCTTATTCTATCGTAGAAAACAGGTGAATGCAATTCTACTTTTAAAAATGTCGGTAGCATGCCCATTAGAATTCTATATTTGCTTTCTGTTACGGGAATTTTTAGTCTTTATACAATTAGAATAGAAAATATTGTGACAGTTGTATATAATGAATATATGAATTGTATTAAATTGAATTGTGACAAAAAAATTATCTTAATCCTTTCGTCTCGAATCGTAGGCCTGCAAAAGAATATTTTGAGACACGCATTCTACAAAATTTTTGCTTCGGGATGAAAAGCGAAAATTTTATAGAATTCGAAAGTGCGCACTACAGGTATTTCAAACTCCTACGCAGGAATAAGATATTCTTTCAAGAAGCTGTTAACAGCGCCCAATTATTTAAATAGGAGAGCTTAAGAAAAAGTTCAGTTTAAGATCGGGTCGTATACACTGTTGTAAACCGCGTGTCCGGGGAGTTACCACACAATAGTTTCCTTCCTATGTCACCTCACTGGCTATTCATTATTCGTTGGTTAACTGAAAATTTGAGAAATTGTGGAATAAGGCTAAATCAACGAATATTTGGCAATCTGGCCATACGGTTTATAAAAAGACTAATGACCGGTTTTATAAAGAAATTTAATATTCACTTAAAACTTAGCTGTCAATTAAATTTAATGAAATGAACAAATTCAAATTAGTTTATCTGTTCTTATAACCTGTAAACATAGTTTTATAAAAGAAAAGTTTCTTACTCTGCCATGTTAGTACATTTTAAATGTCATTTTATTTATTAGAAGAAATAAAGATCGAATTTTAAAATTTGGGAATTGTCATAGTTATAATACTAGAGGTAAAGATAATTTAGTGTTTCCAAAACGTAAGTTAAATTTAACTCTAAATGTTTCATATGTAGTAAGAATCAAATTATATAACCATTTACCACAACACATAAAGAACATTGACTCGTTTAGTTTATTTAAAAGGAAACTAAAATATTTATTAATTGATAAATGTTACTACAATATTAATGAATATTTTAGGGATAATTTTAAGTAGTTATTTTGATCGTTGATATTTCATGAAATCTTTGTATTTGTGACTATATATTTTTAACATTCCATATAGCAATGTAATTTTGGTTTTACTTGGCGAATAAATTATTATTATTATGCATTTATTTTCTCGATAAGGATGTAATAGTTTATACATTAAAGGTGCATTCACAAATGAAAATTAGGTTTAGATATATGGTTTATACTTTAGATTTAAAGACTTTGGCCGCATATTATGTAATGACTCTAAATCCAAATCATAAAGCTAAACATTGCAAGATCCAAACTTTAGGTTTATGATTTAGTTTGACGTCACAAACTTCACCATTGTGAACGAGTCTGAAATGATATAGATATATACACCCATCTTTATTTAGTATCCACTTGGTGGATTCGGCTTTTTATACAAATGCGAGAAGAACATGGAGACTGTCATAAGTTAATTGCTGTAATATAACCAATAAAGTCAAGCGAGTGACAGTTTCATGGCGTACAGGTGTCTTGTTGAGTACTGCTCTACCGATATTTTAATCTTGTTTTTGAAGTATTTACACAGATGTCTGTACATATCAAAAATAGTTTTCAGGTAATTTAAACTTACATTTATGAATAACTTACATAAACCTAAACAAAAACCATAAACTTAATTTTAATTTTTTTGTGAATGCGCCTTAAGCATTTAAAAACTTACGCACAATGCGGCAAGTTTGTAGTATAACTGTTTTTTTAAATTATTGTAAGAAGGTTTGGCTTCAGAATTAATAATACCAGATTCCTTAAAAAATTGCTGGTTATTACTCCTGTTACAGATATAATGATAGGTATAACTTGAACATTTGTAAGTTACCATACATGTGTAAGTTCTATGGAAAGATTTTTATTTGTAGAAGGGTGGAGGGTTATTTACTAGTATTTGGTTTAAAGCTAGGGCGATGACTGATTTTGGCAATTTCATTGTGTCTGCCAAGGTATACAGTGTCAGCTAATTCTGAACATCCAGCAGTGATATGATCAATTGATTCTCCTGGTTTACATAGGCGCCGACTTTTGGATTTTCGTGTGGGGGCTAAAACGAGGCAACAGAAAATTTACCAAATACAAACTTAATTTCCTAGAATTGGTACCACGGAACTCAACATAAGACAGATAGAATATAAATTTTAATATTTCACATGGGTCTACAAAATCTACAGCCGGTATCCCACTGTAAAATTTTTTATAAAAATTTCTGTAAAATTTTTTTTTATAAAAACGTTCCACGAAAAGTACTGTATCCCACTATAAAAAATTTTACGCGTTTTTATGGAGTGTTGCATAACTCATGAAAGAGAATTGGCGCCAAAGATACTACTAAACCTCATTTTGTAGCCGTTGTTCTGCAGAGGTAGTTGCGTTTCGTAATTTCATTATGAATAACGTCCATTCAAATAAAAAAAATGTTAGCTGCAATAATTGCTGGAGTAATGGGTTACACAGTTATACAAAAAATAAAAAATCAGAACATCGCTGGTGGACTAGTCTATGACTGGAGAAAAGAAATACAAATCGCAGTGTTTAATTATCACACACACCAAATTACGAATAGAAGATGAAATAAATTACAGAAATTTTCTTCGAATGAAAGACCATTTCTTAAAAATCATGGACATGGTTCGAAAGTAAAGTAAGAAACGTGACATTCAATTAAGGCAGTGTATTTCGGCACATGAAAGATAGGCATTGTTCTATCTAGTGTACACATAAATTTTGAAAAATTAATCCTTTTATCGTCACTACTTAAAGGGTACGACGCGAGTATACAGGTGAATAAAGTCCATCTTAAAATGCTTGAACGAGGCGGATTTGTATGGGCTTCTCATTTAATTCATATTTTATTTTTGTAAATTTGTATAGGTAATTCAAAATACACTTTATAAATTATAGATCAAGATATTTATACTAATACTACGTAAACTTATTGGTTGAAAAACTTTGTTGGTTACGATTAATGAGTATTCTAATAGGATTCGGACGGAAATTTAAAAGGAGAAAAAAGAAATGCAAAGAATAACGCATGTAAATATTAATTAACTTTAATACTTATTTTTTAATGTATTATATGATAATAACATTTAGCAGTTGAAAATCGCAATTTGCCTGGCGTATTTATTATAATATTCAGGCGATTTTGTGTGGTATAAAACTTCTTCATTTCTTTACAAATTTATTAAAACGCTGTCTGTTCAGGCAACCACACTACACATTTTGATTATTTTACTTCATATTATTTCCAATTTCAATATAAACAAACGATCACCACTGTTCAAATAATATCAGAAAATAACAACAACGCTGTCTCTTTAGAAAATGATTTTACACATGGTTCAAGCAACCGCATTGCGCACGCCCGCATCCACATCCAATCATAACGCAGCTTTCAACAAAATGAATACAGACTGCTGTATTCATGTGACATCACATCAAAATTTTTACATGACGTCATGTAAATACAGTTTTCATAAAAATTCTGTCAAAACGGTTTTTATAAAAATATTTACGTCCATTTTTATCAAAATTTTTACAGAGGGACACTGGCTTACTGTAATTTTCACTAATATCTGATAATTTTATTATTAATTTCTGACAATTCTACATTTTAAATCTGGCAACACTAATGGCAGTACTATTTGCTAGTCTGCACGCGTTACTTACCTATACTTTAGTTAATACAATGACAAGTTGAAAATCTTATATAATAAATAATAGAATAAGTATACATTGTTACTTTATATAAGTAATTGATGTATTAAAAATATTTCAAAATGAGTGTACTTTTTATTGGGATAAAAATAATTTGTGTAGGGGCAGAACCCCTTCAGATTTTCCGTGTGGGGGCTCGGGCCCCGAAGCCCCCACTTAGTCGTCGTCTATGCTTTTTTATTACAAACATCCACAGTGACTGCTAATTTCATTATGTGTTTTTCATAATTTCTCGTCCTCATTACTTGATCCTGAATAGCCATGACGAATCCTTCAGTCTCAGGATGTAGATACCCGCCATGTAGCCAACGTAAAGATGATGGTTTGTCAATCTCTTATCTCTTATTATTATTATTATTATTATTATTATTATTATTATTATTTAAATCTTTGTTGTCATAAAACGGGGTGCATTTTAAGTAAGTAAATTTTAAGTGAAAATTATTTTTATAAAACTGGCCCTAAATATTTTATAAAAATACGAATTTTATTATCTCGCTACGACATACATATATGTATGTATGGCGGCGATTAAATTTGTTTGTGACCAATCATCACATTTTGTGGTCAAAGGATATTAAGCTTTAAAACTCATTACAGCATGTTGAATATTTTTATCACAGAATACTTCATGTATACTATTATTCACGAAAGATGACTATTCAAGGTTATTTGTTCGAAGAAATAATACACATCACTTTACAGCAGTAGCTTAGCAACATTTTGTATTAGACAGAGAAAGATTATTTGACCTACGTCTATTTAATTTACGTGGTGTGACAGATATACGTAGATAGTGTCATTACTTTCTAACACACTATAAATAATAATGACATATGTCGTAGAATTACAGATACCTAATTGTCTACTGCACTGCCCTCTGGTGCTAATATTTACCCAGTGGCGTTGACGTTTAAATCAAATTATTATTCCTTGGTTTATAAATTAAGTCTATGTTTTTGTATTCTGCAAAAACGTAAGTGAAGAACATAAATCATTCAGAAAGGCATTATTTAGAAAGAAACATAATTTTCAAATGAATTACTCTTATTTTTTCAGTTCCATAAATATTCATGTTGCACGCCTATGCATACTAAATGCAATGAAGTTATCTGCAAGTAATATTATATCAGACGGCTCACAAATGACCTTGAATAGTCATCTTTCGTGAATAATAGTTTAAGTGCCAGACTTACAAATAGAAAATGATAACCTCCAAATAACTTTATTTTGCGGACTTGTACGTAACTTCAATTCACTAGTTTTGTGAAAAATTACTCGATATTCAGACCTATTCTGTAACAATTGGTATAAACAATAAAATATCACAACCGACTATTATCATTTTATTATTTGCTTTATTAACCATAATTTAATGGTAAAGCCCTACTTCTTATATTTATACACCATTGTAAAGAGAAATTGATTTAGTACCTTATTACGCGAAAATACAGAGTGTTCCATTTAAAAAATCAATGTAATAGTTATTTATGTAACAAGTGTGTAAAGTAGTACTTTTTTGGTCGAGTGCGATGTTTTACGGAAATTGTAGCACGAGACAAAAAATACTATTTTACACACGTGTTGCATACAACATTTTTCCTACAGCCGAAATGGTATTGATGTCTCTCATTATACTGAGTGTACAGGCATCCAGCAGCTTCAAATACTGTTAGTACTCTTTCTCATAACACTGTACAAAATGTAACTTAAACACTTGGAAGAATCACAGACAGACGATGATTAGTCTTTTATAATGTACATATTGTATATTTAATATTAATATTAAAAATTAGGTTAGGTTAGAATACATGTCAAAAAATGTCAATGTTCTTAAAAAATAGATCAGTACTCAATCTGTTAAAAAAATTATTAGATTTGTTTCATTTACAGTGTATATTCATATTTCTTAATAAATTCTATTTCTTTTATTATTATTTACTACCTAATTATATACTTGGCAGGTAAATTAACTGAATTTTAATGTTGCCTAACAACGCTTATTTACTTTTCAAGCACTAGTGCTTGAAAAGTGACACTTTACACACTGTAACTTATCACGCACGGTTATAGGAAAAATATTTTTCCGGAAAATTAATCAACTCTTACATTAAAATTTTTCTTGTATCTCTGTATAATTAACTAAATATAGCCGTTTCGTAATTTTACTTACAGTACGAACACAAAAGCACAATATCAATATTTGCATCACAATTGTTCTGACTTTTATTTGTATAATCATTAAATATTTGATCTTTTGGTGGCATTCCCATTTCATTTCCTCCATTTGTCATATTTAATTTGTGCCGAAAGCGTCAACAATAAATCTAACCGCGGTATCTGAGAATAATTCGTATTTAAACGTCTGAAACAATCAGAGCGCTCCATTTATTTAGCATGAAACGATGAAGCTCCTCTTCGTCATCGTGGGTGAGGTTAGGACGGGTAAATTGAAAGATGTTTATCAACGAAAGCGGCGAATGAATAATTAGCGAATGAAGCTTCGTTGACAGTCTCACTTGCAGTATCTCGCCGTCTTATTAGAGAAGTTAGTGTAGTGAAAACTAACTTCTGACGTACCTGAATATAAATAGTCTCATTTAAACTTCTTTCTCAACCTCAACGAGCACAACACAGAGTGTGATAATGTTATTAATTTCGACCTAGGATTAAACTTACATTACACATTATGTAGAGAAATTACAGGGATTTTGAAAGTAGTATTAGCTACGTTTTTTTACGGAGTAAGCGTAATGAAACTGAGATATTTGATAGAAATTTTATTGGAGAGAAGGTTCAAACGTTGTTTTAATTGTTTATTGTTGGAAATACAATTAGGTCTAAACAATTAAAACAATGTATTAAGCTTCTATCTAATAAAATTCTTATCAAGTAAACTTCACAGCTTCAGAAACCTCATCGAAACTGAGAAATTAGTGATGCACGACGAGGCGAGAGTACTATCGCATCTCTTCTCGCCTCGTTGTATTATTCGAGACGAGAACGAGAGCGAGATTGCAGTTTAAAATTCGACGCGAGATCGATATAACATCTGCGAGAAGCGAGAAATCTCGTACTTTGTAGCTTTGATTCAAAAATTCAATGAAAAATGCACCGTACAAGGAGTAGAGTCAACCCTAATTCAAGCATAGAACACGAAATGTGAAAATTATAAGAATTCACAATATTTTTTGAGTCTATTTAGAGTCGATTAGTATCGGTCTCTGAGCGAGAAAATGCAAACATAAAGACAAAATCGGTATTGCATCCAATAGAACTAGTTTTCTCTAATATTTCAGCCCCTAATTCACCCCAGTTAAAACGGTTAATAAAACCCTTGTCGCCCCTGAAAAGTAATGGATGTTATATTAAGCGTCGATGGGAGCCAACAGGGAGACAAGCGGAGTGATTGGTTGCCAGCGGGTTACCAGTGTATCGATTTTTATGACTTAATCTTACTTAAATAGTGGTATATATTTAATGAAAAAGTGTAGATACTTTTAGTTACAAAAAATATTTTTTAATGTTTAATTCGTTTTACTGATGACAAAGATAAATTAAATTATTTACTAACTTATCACATTTTCTGATGACCGTAAATGAATAAACATTAAGTTCGTATTGAAATAATTTGGTCACCAGAATTTAGTGTTTCGTCTCTTTATTATAGTTATATGACTGCAAATACATGGAAGACGGTACTATTGCTGCGAACTTGTCTCTTGTAGTTAAATAGTTACGTCAAGACGTAGTGCGCAAGTGCTTATTTTTATAGCGAGATTCTCGCGAGACTCTCGTGCGAGAACGAGATGAGACCCAAAAAAATGTGTGAGAACGAGAGCGAGATCGAGATTACAGATCCGAAAACGAGACGAGATCGATATTTTATATATCTAGTCTCGTTCTCGCCTCGCGTGCATCAGTATGAGAAATAGTTAAATTATAAATTATTTTTTCTGAAACCAGAGCGAAAGTACTATTTTCGCGCAAAAATGCGGCACGAAAGTTGTATTTCCCTGACTAGTCACGAAAACATTTATGCCCGGTTTTTCCACAGCAACTTAAGTTGTTGATTATTGAAGTGCTACTTAATTAAAAGCAGTTCTTATATCTAAATTGCGTTGCACCAGCAAATTTAAATGCGAACTTAACTTTTGTCACAAATTATATTGGCAACAGCGTAAAATACGTCAAATCTGTCATTGTGTTTATCAGTGTTTATATGCTTGTATTCGTTTCAACAGTATTCGATATGGATTTACTTGATTTCCCTAATTTTGGCTACGTTAATGTCGTGAATAATGTGGACGAAGTTAATTTTGTCGAAATTGTCGAAAATGTTAGAATTCCACGACAAATATGTAACAGAATTGTTGATGAAAAATTGTAGGTCTTAATGTTCCATACATTTATTTAGAAAGATATACATTTGTTGAACGTTTCGGGTTCACATTAACCCATCATCAGCTGAATAAAAATTTATACAAATATAATAATTGTTTATATATGATACAATGTTTTCAACGCACCAAAAGATGAAAAGAATTTTATACAATTCAAAATCCATTGATTATATATTCTAAGTTACATTTTTATATACATTAATCCTTACAGGATCTATTGATAACCATTGAAGGAACGAAAACTAGAAAAACTAAAGCGTTCACCATGGCGACAGGTGAAGCTCTGACGGAAGATCAAAATTGCAAAAATGTTAAATGTATAAAAAGGCATACCAACATGAAGAAAAGGTTATGATAAAGCACCAAATTTGAAAAAAAGGGTGTGAGATATAACCAAAGCAAAACAAACAAAAACTTTTAATAATTATTTAAAATTAATGAAATTATTTAAGTGGTGCACATTATTATTAAAATCTGTTTGATTGATTTGTTCCAATTACATGACAACAAAGATTTTTTGTCAGCCCTATAAACAGAAGCCCTTTCCTTCGCCGACGTCCTCCTGGTATCAGACTTCATATTTGTCCACATTTGTCGTAGGTTTGCCACATCTCTGTATAAATTTAATAAATTTTTATTAAATGTTGTGGCAATTAAATTCCAAGTACATATTGTCGTTTTGTATATTTGACACCGCATTACCTTTTTATTTTCGATGATCTCTTTATACTGATCCACAATTTCCAATAGCAATTTTTTTCTTCTTTGCTGTAATTTGTACGTTTCTTGTTCATTTCGCTGCAGACTTACAACGTAACTCCACAAAACGAAACAAATTTGCCGTGAACTGGTATGACAACTGACAAATATGACTCATAAGTCACCGTTTTTTCGACTTACATTTAAGTGCTACTTACGACTCATATTTTGACATTTTTGCGTGGTGCAACAATTTACGGTGGAACTTATAGGAATAAGTAACGACTTAAGTCTTAAGTTACTCTGGAGAAACCGGGCGTTAGACGTTTTATTTAGAATTTTATTGAATATTAATATAGGTATACAGGGCGTTTCTCGGATACGGAACACCCTGATTATTTTCTTTATTATTGGAAATTCAAGAAAAAATTCAAATAAAAGTTATCGAAGAAAATAATTTTTTAAATCAGTGGTTCTCAACCTAAAACATAAAGTTATATTTTAATAAATGGGATTGTATATATTTTTTAGGCCCATTCGATAGAGTATTTTTTCTGAATTCAATCATGTATACATTTTATATCCTTACATTACAAAAATATTGAGAAAAATGCAACTGAAATTTAAATTTTAGTTATTTTTCAGTAGGCTATGTATGAAAAACAAAACTGCTATTTGCCAATTTGAATTATATAGGGCCAGTTGTATAAACCGTTGTTAGCTGATCATGTATTTAAATACACGTTGAAACCATGGATACGTATCAAAAATACATTGGAAAAGAAGCCTTGTTAAATTTAACAACGTGATTAAAGTTAACAAAGCTTTATGCAACTGAGCCTTAGTGTATAGTTCCATGTTCTTGCTATTTATAAAGATATAAACAAATATGTATGTTTCGTTTTAATATAGGTTCAATTTTACATGCATAGCATTTCCCTCTTAAAAATTGCAATAAAAGAGCTAAAACGCATGGGGATCGAAGCGCCAGAGTATAAAATGAAGAACGTACATCGATATGCGCATGCAATAGCTTGGTCAAATCATTTATGTTCTCTACAAGCTTTGTTAGCTGTATCTCTGGTTATCTGATGATAAAATCTACTTATTAGATATGGATAGCAAACATTAATAAAACTACCAAACGACGCAAAAAGTTTGGACGAAAAAACTTAGACGGAATGCCATGAACCTGTTCAAGTTATTCTTGTAAACATTTCAAATATTATATGAAAGATTCGAAAACAACTTATATGCGAATTCAAAAAGTCTCGAAATTCTGCGATGAATAATCTCAAGCTTATCTTGCATCATTACCCCACATCTATTTTTTTTAATAATCATTTCCGTTTACTCACATTTCTTAAATTTGAATAAAAAATTAGGTTTTTGTAGCTGAATTATTTTTTCCTACTAAAACTAGCATAACGTTGAATTTCAAAAATATGTGTGTTCATGGACCTTCATTATTTTTGCCTAGTAGACTCGACCCATTGGTGGGTATAATAATGTTGCGGTATGACCAATTTGAGTTTTGGACTAAAATTGAATACATGACACTTCAAAAACATTTCAATGGATTTTAAACTTTAAAAATCGCGCACTGTAAAAAACACATTTTGTGACATTCCTTTTTTTCCCCTGGATCTTATTTACAATGAATTGAATATAAAGTTATTATAATATTTCATTTTCCAATTATTACAATAAGTAATACAGAAATGAAGATATCATGTTCAACTTGAACGCTTTTAACTATTTTAATATTCTGAGCATTAGCCTGTAATGTTAGTAATTCATAGTGTATCTTCATAAATTATTAACTAGGTGGATTACGCTAACAAAGAGATGAAAACCCTCCTCTTAAATTATGTTATTCTGCAAATTCCGATCAATAACAATTCTGCATTATTATTTAAAGAGACAGTAGTAGATTCATTCAGAATACTTATAGGTAGACATTTCGTCAAAGGAGTGCCAGCAATGGAGATATTTAATTTTGCATAATCTGTATCAGTGGGAATAATAGCCACATTATCAATACTGACCTAATTTGTTGATGAAATAGTTGTCAAATCATATCTATAATTATTACAGACTGAATTATTTATAATTGTATTGATATAGCATTAGCAAAATAATCCATGTATAATTTCAGATTTGTAATAATATCAATATTTAATATTCCATCAACCGTAGTAATTGATTTTCAAGTAATTGAATTAATTTCCCAAATATGTAAATTACTTGTAGTTTGTTTCAAGATATATTGAACTGAAATAAATTCAGTACAAGCATTAGTAATGATTGTACAAGATGAGTAAAAGTATCGTGATGCTAGATAGAATTAAAAATGAACAGTGACATAAGGGAAGAACTAGGAACGAATCCGATAATATACTTTATGAGGAAAGACAGCTGTGATGATGTATAGCCAATCTCAACCCAAAATTAACCAAATGAATGATAACGTTGAATATGACATCGAAATTGAACATTCTATTACATTTAATGCCAATAATAATAACATAACCAACAATATATCAAATATAAATAATGTTTTTATACGTACATCTACGAGTATAATAATTATTAGTAATACTACTAATGCGGTTTAGAAATTTGACATTGACGTGTATGGTTCGGATGTTTGAAAGTAGTGATAGTGGAGGTAAAAATACCAGAGAAACCAGGATTATTTCGTGGTTGCCGTGGTCCGACTTTTTACCAACTTTTTTCAGGAACCGCGTTCCAAATTGAAACCGGTAAACAATTTTAGGACTTACGGAAAACAAAACCGTAAATCTTATCGAACCATTTGCTTTACGGAACATACTATGGTTGTAATATAATCACTTTGACACTTGATATACGATGAATAATGACAATGATGTTTCTAAAATATGACAACAACAAATTTCTTGGTTTGTTTTTTGAAATAAATCCAATAAATATTGTAAAATAATTATAATAGTAACAGTATTTACAGGCTTATTCTGTAAAAATATCGTTATATAAAAACTATCGTTATTTATAAATGTAGCGATGTGATCCTGAACGACATTTTGTAAAAATCGTATTCTCTAAGTAATATCGTTATAAATGTCCTCATACCGTTTGTCACAACGACTTTAGCCATTTTTTTTTTAGAAAAGTTAGTAGCTATTTTTGAAAATTAAATTGTCATTGTAATTTCACTTTGCAAAAAAATATTAACATTATTATTTTAATTATTATTCCTTTATAGAGTAAAGAATATTTGTAAAAAACGATTATCAAATGGATTAATATTATCCCATAAAAGACTTTCACGACCACAAACATTTCTTCTAAAATGTAATTATGGTTTTTAATTATATATTTGATGCATGAATAAATATTTGGTTACCTATTTTCCATTTCTTCCTGCCAAGTATAAATAATAAATTAATTAACCCTTCCATTTGCTAACATTTGACATTAACGGACTGAATAACAAGTGAATCATAAGTGGTAAATTTTTGCCGGAAACATTTTCAGATTATTACAAGAGCTGGTTGCCTAGCAATTTATTGAGTGGCATTGACAAAAAAATCACGAGTTATCCAACGAGTGATTTTTGATCAATGTCACGAGATAAATTAGCAACAGGCTCGAGTAAAGCAATCGGAAATTTTTTCCAGGATAAAATTTAACCACGAATGGTATTCAAATTATTATTTCTAAAATAAAATCAGGTAATCAATTATATATTTTTTTTTCTTGACAATAATATTTTAATTTTTATTGTGGGTTTGAGGTGTTATAAAACGTTTCTAAAACGTCAAAAAAAATTCGCTATCAAAACTCACTTGTAAAAAGACGAGATCTTATTGGCTTAAAGGGTGCAAAAAAAATTTGTGACGGTGTTTTGTCGAAATGAAACTTGGTAACTAGGTTGAATCCTGAATTTCGATTGGCTTATAAATTTATGAGTGAAATAGTCAATACTAATTGTTTTGTTTATCAAATGTCAATCCCATCATAGCTGCCTTTCTGTTCTAATAAATTAAAATATTTAAATACAATAAAATTTCTAATTACTTATTCATTACGGTTGCACAAAAAATTGTGTGTACACCTTGCCCGGGAAATTCTTTAGTGCCCTCGAGTTTGTCCTGCTTCGCCCGTAAGCTGCCTCGGTGACAATTTTTCTCTTTTTTGACCAAATATAATACCTTCCATAATAATGACGAACGAATATTATGTTTATTCGTTAAATTATTTGAGTTTTTACTGAAAAACATTGCAGTTTTAAAAGCTGCTGCAATACAGACTGCGAAACGCCAGCCTTAAAAAGTAAGACACATAAAATTGAAATTTTGTTCCTTGTAGTTGGTTTCACCGGGTGCAACTGCATATGTTTTTTTATAGCACAAACATAAAGATAGTCTGCCATAAACATTTGACATGTTTTTCTTACATATGTTCGCTTCGAGGTTCGTTTACATAGCTGTTGCAGCATTTTGGATGCCGTGCCTTTACTGATACTCGTAACGCTGTGAGAGCGAATCGAATACTAATGTTTAGTGGAGTTCGCTAATAATTGGAGTCACGTAAATATAAATTTAATTTTTCAACACAAAATGTTTTGAAATAACTTTTGTCTTCAATAATTGGAAATATGCGTGGATAATAAATAAAAAACTAGAATACTACGTATACGAGTGAATAGACCAAGTTTTTATTGTCAGTGCCGGCCTATGTTAGTCAACATATCTTTCACTTTCACGCCCATTTTGGGCCTTATTCTTGCAGGGCCGTAACTAGCTATTCTTGCGCCTGGGGCGGAATATAAAATTGCGCCCCTTCCTCTTTATTTTTAGCAAATTATCCTCTTTTGACCAGCATAACGATTTATGTCTGTTCAAGAATTATATCCATATTCTCTCGTCTTAGTTCCATATTCTCTCGTCTCGGCGAATGGACTATATAGTTTTAGTATTAATTAACAGTATTTAATATATATTTCAATTACAATAATTATAAAAAAACAAAATAAAGACAACATTATGTCTGACGCATATCAATTGGACCATAACTGGAGCGCAGAATTAGAATTAAATGTTTATATCTTGATCACCACAAAGATGCGTTTTTTTTCTTCAAATATATTATTGATTTTGCGTTAAGAAACCAATTAAAACTTATTATTGACAAGTCAATGTAGTACGATTGTTAAAAAAGTAGGTTCGCGAAAGTCTTTATTTTTTAATATACGAAATTCTATTATTATTGCGCAACTAGGCTTTCTAGGCAAAAAATTGTAAAAAACTTAAGTATTCGTCAAGAATGACAAGAAACTTAATTTTGCAGTTTAAAAATACCAGAAATATTGAGACAAACGTTAAAAGTGGGCGTTTTTCGATGATTATTATAGAAGATCGCCGAGTGTCTATCCCAGATTTGCTTGTCAAATGGGCAAATGTGATTGGCAGATCGATCATTAAAGACACTTGTCTGAGAAGTATAAAAAAACTGAGATATGGGTTCTACAATGTAAAATAAATCATCTACAATCCAAAAATCCAAAAAAATGTTTCATTTAAGCGATGGAAAAATCTCTACTCGCACAAAAACAAAAGCAAGCCCGATCTTTAGTCCTGGGATTCAATCTCTGTGTTCTTTTGCCGATACATTCACTGACTGGATTGCCACGCGCTGGGGGTGCCTTGCGCGCGATCTTTAAAAGTCACAGTGCACAGAAATACAGTATTCATTCGGAAAGTGTGCAATAAGAAATCCAAGACTGTGCTTGGCTTATATTTAAGAATTTTTCTGAGAATTATAAATGAAGAACTTATTTCTGCGCCCTATAAACAGCTGCGCCCGGGGCAAGAGCCCCGCTCACCCCACCCTAGTTACGGCCCTGTATTCTTGCGACTAGGCGGTGTGCACAAAAGTAGTCAGCGCCGACAGAGGACAAAAATGACAAACTGGTTACTCATTGAAACATAGCAAGGTTATGTTTTATGTCAGAATAATTTTGCAATTTCTATTTTATAAAATATTTGTAATAAATGCGAATGAAAGGATGTCAAATATTATGTGATTTTCTTTTCCGAGCTTGTGCAACTGATTCTACTTAGAGCCTGGTATATTTTCAATGAAGAATCTTCTTCATTTATTGCGAGTATTAAAGAAAGATGCTAACATCATAAACTGATAACGTGTTAAGTAGAAATATTCTTCTTTCCAATCATTCAAGTTTTCCAACTTTTTAATTTCAATTTCCATGTATTGTGCATCTTGTAACATTCAACTAATATTATAAATTATAATATAAATTGAAATATAATAAAATGGTTCACAGAAATCACATATTATGAGAAAAAATATATTTTCTGCCACAGTACCTTCGCTAGTATTTTGACTTTTTTGATTGTCATATCACATATATAGCATTTTCAATATTTTCTTCATTCATTTCAATATATAATGATGTATAATATTAATGCACAATAGCAAAAACTCAAAATAAAATTGTAAATTGTATCACTTTCTCGAAATGTCAAAATTGATTCGGTAACCAAAAATGTCAATGAAGCCGTTAGAGGCGCTGACGCTCAAAATGTGCACATCGCCTATACCAATTGTTATGTGACAATATTGTTAATATTACAAATTACAATACAATGATGAATTTGTATTTACGTAATCGTTGTTTGTTAGCAATTGTCTACTGATTAATATTGTTATGCTTGATTACAATATTGTACTTTTGGCAATCTCCTAATTCTTGTGACCTTTATTATCTTGACATTGACATTTATCTGTCAGTTAATAACAACTTATAGTATGTTCCGTAGCGCAACCGGTTTGATCAGATTTACGGTTTTGTGTTCCGTAAGTCCTGAAATTATTTACCATTTTCTATTCGGAACGCGGTTCCTGAAAAAGGTTGGTAAAAATTCGGACCACGGAAACCACGAAATAATCCTGATTTCTTTGGTATTTTTATCCTCACTACCGCTACTTTCAAACGTCGCCATAACAAAATCAAACGATATACGTCAATGTCAAATTTCTAAACCGCATTAGTGGTATTACCTACTAATAATTATTATACATGTAAGTAAGAAAACATTATTTATATTTGATGTATTGTTCGTTGTGATAATATTGGCATTAAATCTAATAAAATGTTTAATTACGTTGTCATATTCAACGTTATAATTCATTTGGATAATTTTAATTTTTGTTAAGTTGTATCAATTTTAATGTCATATGATTCAATGTCAATCTGTCACGAAATACATGAAAATATTCAGGAATCATGGGATACTCGGTAACAAGATACTGTTTTTTTTTTTTTTTTTTTGGTTGACTTATGGAACATTGTATTAATTAAACGTTAACAGCCGTATTCATAGTAATTCTGACGTGGTTTGAACCAGGTCCATCGTAGGTCTAAGGTTTTTCCTTATTCATAGTAACGATTGACTTAGATCTAGTTTAAACCTAGTCTAAAATTTAGACCGAGCGTACCCCTAGTTTAAACTAGGTCTAAATCCTGTCATTGTAACGAGTATACAGTGTGCTTTAAAAAAATTGCATTCGTAAGACAAAAAATATTTATTAATTGTCAAATTGACAATTTTAATATTAAATGAATAAAATTGAGGATATTCAAGATATTTGTGCAACATAAATGATGTAGAAGATGAAGAAAAAATCAGATGTCAATGTTAAAGGTACTTTTATCATATCTGCAAATTTGATATATATAATTGAAATTTGTATTTAATTTTAGAAAATGAATGGGAAATGAAGATAATACTGAATTAAATAATGCGGCTAAAGTGCAGTTTATCCAGATTTCAAGAATTTTATATTAATGGTTATATATACTTAGTAAACCATTAAAAACACTAAATACTGCTAAAATTTGGCTTCGGAAAGCTATATTTATAGAGATTTTGGCATTTTTCCTGAAAAAAATTAGTTTAGATGAACTACATATATTTGCATGTTTAAGTAGGTACTTACGCTTTCATATGAGTTATACTGTTTCAATTAATGTATACTTGCAAAATTATGTCTTATTTTCCTTCTTTTCCTACGTTTTATTACATTTTTATTTATCATTTTGCGATCATCTGTCAAACTATTATAAACTAACATGAAGATAGTGGGTATTGCCAAGATATACTTCGATATACAGTGGTGCTAAAACTGTTTTGTTCTTAGATTCAAAAGTCTGTCATCCCGCCAATTTCACTTTTGTTTCTTTCAAATTTAACGCTTTATTTGTGTTATTCGCTATGGAGGTTGTCAATTTGTTGTCCCTTCACAAGTTGTGTGAAGACAAAGGGGCTCTTTTGGAGAAGTTGCAAGAGTGGAATTTAATTCCACGAACCTTGCAGTGTCGAAAATGTGGGGGCAGCCTTACGTTATGTGACAATTCTGGTCCTAACGGCTGGATTTGGAGATGTCGTAACAAAATTTTCCCAATGAAACAAAAACCTAAGAGTTGTAGAAATAAGGTGAGTTTGAGAACTGGCACATTTTTTGCTCATTCACACTTATCTGTTTTCAAAATACTCGCTTTCGTTAATTTATGGGTTGGGAATGTTTCGCTTCTTGTCATTCAAGAGCAACTTGAAATCAGTAAGCATACGGTTGTTGACTGGTCCTCGTTTTGCCGTGAGGTTTTGCTTACACATTTTATTGGTCATAAAATTAAGCTAGGAGGGCCTGGAGTTACAGTTGAAATAGACGAGTCCAAGTTTGGGAAGCGGAAGTACCATCGGGGAAAACGTGTCGAAGGTCAGTGGGTCTTTGGTGGGTACGAACGAGGGACGGGCAGAGTTTTTATGGTCCCGGTTGAAGATCGCGGTAAAGACACTCTCGTTTCTCTAATTCAACACTGGATTGAGCCGGGAACCACGATTATGTCGGACTATTGGAAGTCCTATGATTGTCTTGGTAGAAGCGGATACATCCATTTGAATGTAAATCATTCTATTAATTTTGTGGATCCTATCAGTGGTGCTCATACTAATAGTATTAAGGGATCGTGGAGAGCTGCTAAAGCGGTTATGACGTCAGCGGGAAGGAAGAAAGCTCATATACCTGGTAATTTGGCCAGGTATATGTTTAACAAGAAGTGTGCTGAGCTACAGCTAAACAGAACACTTGAGTTCTATCGTGTAGCTGGCGAAGTTTATAACGCCTCTCGTCCTGTCCCGGAGGAAGATGAAGAAGAAGAAGAACTAGATATGGAGGATTTAGAGTAATAAGTTCTTTCTATTTTACTTTTTAAAAATCGGTTCTTTTCAGAAACACTAATTTTATTTGTTGAAAAAGAATGTTTTACTTTCAGTATAGTGCGATTTCACTCAAAATGAGTTAGGTACATTACTGTAAATGCCGGCTTTTGCTAAATTTGGTTCTGTTACTTAGGTTAATGTTACAGTCAGGTTAATGTGTGGCTCGTCCAATGTGTACCATAACCTTATTTTTTTATGTCCCATTGATGAATCTTCATACTTGTATCTCGAGCAATTATTAACAGATAAGTAAAAACTTTCTATTCTGTGCATTGCATGGAAAACACGAGAGCGACGCGAAAAATAAAATCAAATAAAATTTAGTTCGTAAATGAATGGCGCTCGTGTTCGAAGGCACTGACCTTCGACACGTTTTCCCCGATGGTACTTCCGCTTCCCAAACTTGGACTCGTCTATTTCAACTGTAACTCCAGGCCCTCCTAGCTTAATTTTATGACCAATAAAATGTGTAAGCAAAACCTCACGGCAAAACGAGGACCAGTCAACAACCGTATGCTTACTGATTTCAAGTTGCTCTTGAATGACAAGAAGCGAAACATTCCCAACCCATAAATTAACGAAAGCAAGTATTTTGAAAACAGATAAGTGTGAATGAGCAAAAAATGTGCCAGTTCTCAAACTCACCTTATTTCTACAACTCTTAGGTTTTTGTTTCATTGGGAAAATTTTGTTACGACATCTCCAAATCCAGCCGTTAGGACCAGAATTGTCACATAACGTAAGGCTGCCCCCACATTTTCGACACTGCAAGGTTCGTGGAATTAAATTCTACTCTTGCAACTTCTCCAAAAGAGCCACTTTGTCTTCACACAACTTGTGAAGGGACAACAAATTGACAACCTCCATAGCGAATAACACAAATAAAGGGTTAAATTTGAAAGAAACAAAAGTGAAATTGGCGGGATGACAGACTTTTGAATCTAAGAACAAAACAGTTTTAGCACCACTGTATATCGAAGTATATCTTGGCAATACCCACTATCTTCATGTTAGTTTATAATAGTTTGACAGATGATCGCAAAATGATAAATAAAAATGTAATAAAACCTAGGAAAAGAAGGAAAATAAGACATAATTTTGCAAGTATACATTAATTGAAACAGTATAACTCATATGAAAGCGTAAGTACCTACTTAAACATGGAAATATATGTAGTTCATCTAAACTAATTCTTTTCAGGAAAAATGCCAAAATCTCTATAAATATAGCTTTCCGAAGCCAAATTTTAGCAGTATTTAGTGTTTTTAATGGTTTACTAAGTATATATAACCATTAATATAAAATTCTTGAAATCTGGATAAACTGCACTTTAGCCGCATTATTTAATTCAGTATTATCTTCATTTCCCATTCATTTTCTAAAATTAAATACAAATTTCAATTATATATATCAAATTTGCAGATATGATAAAAGTACCTTTAACATTGACATCTGATTTTTTCTTCATCTTCTACATCATTTATGTTGCACAAATATCTTGAATATCCTCAATTTTATTCATTTAATATCAAAATTATCAATTTGACAATTAATAAATATTTTTTGTCTTGCGAATGCAATTTTTTTAAAGCACACTGTATACTCGTTACAATGACAGGATTTAGACCTAGTTTAAACTAGGGGTACGCTCGGTCTAAATTTTAGACTAGGTTTAAACTAGATCTAAGTCAATCGTTACTATGAATAAGGAAAAACCTTAGACCTACGATGGACCTGGTTCAAACCACGTCAGAATTACTATGAATACGGCTGTTAACGTTTAATTAATACAATGTTCCATAAGTCAACCAAAAAAAAAAAAAAAAAAAAAACAGTATCTTGTTACCGAGTATCCCATGATTCCTGAATATTTTCATGTATTTCGTGACAGATTGACATTGAATCATATGACATTAAAATTGATACAACTTAACAAAAATTAAAATTATCCAAATGAATTATAACGTTGAATATGACAACGTAATTAAACATTTTATTAGATTTAATGCCAATAATATCACAACGAACAATACATCAAATATAAATAATGTTTTCTTACTTACATGTATAATAATTATTAGTAGGTAATACCACTAATGCGGTTTAGAAATTTGACATTGACGTATATCGTTTGATTTTGTTATGGCGACGTTTGAAAGTAGCGGTAGTGAGGATAAAAATACCAAAGAAATCAGGATTATTTCGTGGTTTCCGTGGTCCAAATTTTTACCAACCTTTTTCAGGAACCGCGTTCCGAATAGAAAATGGTAAATAATTTCAGGACTTACGGAACACAAAACTGTAAATCTGATCAAACCGGTTGCGCTACGGAACATACTATAAGTTGTTATTAACTGACAGATAAATGTCAATGTCAAGATAATAAAGGTCACAAGAATTAGGAGATTGCCAAAAGTACAATATTGTAATCAAGCATAACAATATTAATCAGTAGACAATTGCTAACAAACAACGATTACGTAAATACAAATTCATCATTGTATTGTAATTTGTAATATTAACAATATTGTCACATAACAATTGGTATAGGCGATGTGCACATTTTGAGCGTCAGCGCCTCTAACGGCTTCATTGACATTTTTGGTTACCGAATCAATTTTGACATTTCGAGAAAGTGATACAATTTACAATTAAAATCGGATAAAATTTAATTCGTAAATGAGTGGCGCTCGTGTTCGAAGGCGCGCGCGCGCGCCTGAGGACACGAGCGCGGTGCGAAAAATAAAATCGGATAAAATTTAATTCGTAAATGAGTGGCGCTCGTGTTCGAAGGCGCGCGCGCGCGCCTGAGGACACGAGCGCGGTGCGAAAAATAAAATCGGATAAAATTTAATTCGTAAATGAGTGGCGCTCGTGTTCGAAGGCGCGCGCGCGCGCCTGAGGACACGAGCGCGGTGCGAAAAATAAAATCGGATAAAATTTAATTCGTAAATGAGTGGCGCTCGTGTTCGAAGGCGCGCGCGCGCGCCTGAGGACACGAGCGCGGGAAAAAAATCGAATAAAATTTAATTCGTAAATGAGTGGCGCTCGTGTTCGAAGGCGCGCGCGCGCGCCTGTGGACACGAGCGCGGTGCGAAAAATAAAATCGGATAAAAATTAATACGTAAATGAGTGGCGCTCGTGTTCGAAGGCGCGCGCGCACCTTAGAACACGAGCGCGGGAAAAAAATCGAATAAAATTTAATTCGTAAATGAGTGGCGCTCGTGTTTGAAGGGGCGCGCGCGCGCCTGAGGACACGAGCGCGGTGCGAAAAATAAAATCGGATAAAAATTAATTCGTTAATGAGTGGCGCTCGTGTTCGAAGGCGCAGCCCGAAAAGTAAAATAAAATTTAATTCGTAAATGGATGGCGCTTATGATCGAAGGTACGCGCACGCCGGAGAACAAATATTGTGGCGTGAAAACGAAAATAGAATAAAATTTAGTTCATAAATGAAATAGCGAGCGGGTGTGGCGCGAAAAATAAATAAATATATCATCACGGGATATTACCTATTGCTGGGTGTGCCAATCTACTTGTACACAGATTTCGGTAATGACAATGACATATTTGTACCATGCGGGCGTTTAACAGGCGTCACCTCATGGGCACTTATTGCTGGTGTGGAGAGTGCACCGCAGTGGTAAATTTTGTGGCATTTAAAATAGAATAAAATTTCATTCGTAAATGTAGTAGCGTGAAAAATGAAAAAACAGAACTGAAGAGTTTTGTTTGTCAGGATTTTTTCAAAATTTCTTTAAAAAAACGTGTGCGTTAGGTATAGGTTTTGTTGGGATTTTTTTAAAACTTTTTACAAAATACGTGAGCGTTAGCTATTGTTTTTGTCAGGATTTTCTTAAAATTTCTTAAATAATACATGAGCGTTAGGTATTGTTTTTGTCAGGATTTTTTAAAAAAAGTCTTACAAAATTACCCTAATTTTCTACTCGAGAGATAATTTTGTCGTCGCGCAACTGACCCATGATCGTCATCTTCATAAAAAACAAAAAATTCATATTTTACAAATGAAACCACTGTTTTAGTTTCACTGGTTTACCCTATATTACCGACTTTCAATTTGAACGATGTTCGTGTGCTTATATTCTCTTATCATTTTAGGTTAAACTCCATTTCTTGTAAAATATTTATTAATAATTATTTTTCTAACTCATTTTCTGTGTTTTCATGTAATATTTTACTTAAAAGTGTATTGTGTCTTATTAACAAGCAATTTCAGTGTTCATTTCATTGCAAAAAACATAACTTCATTATAGGTAAAGTTATACTTTATTTTACCAAAAAACATTATAAATACCTGTTTCCGGGCTCTAATTTTATGTTTCCTCATTATATTTTAGCTAAAATAAGGCATTACAACAAAAAAAAATCAATTTCTACTAATCTGGATAAACTGCAATCCAGCCAATAATGCTATATGCAACGAAGCATATTTAGACAAAATCACAATAGACCCGGAAGCGAAAACACTTCAAACCTCACATGTAGTTGTCAAATATTTTTATATAAAAATTAATGTGTTAGACAAATTTGGAGTATAAATAATTGATTTTTAGTTAATTTCACATTTTTCCTGTAAACTGCAACCAGTTTCATACCCAAATAAAAGTTCTGATGTATCGTCAAAACCAGCACCGTTTGCCTCAAACAATTTTATTCATATTTTAATTTATAATTTTTTTCTTCCTATATTTCTTCATGTATACTCGTACATATGAATATACGCTTCTATAAACTTATTGTTATACTACATACTATTCTTATTTTAGATAATATTAAGTATTAATTTTTACACTGACAACTAAATGACATTTGAAAATATTCGAATATTTATGTCTGAAACTTACTTCATATTCATCGCAGACCCTATCCAAATGGATACAAGGGATAAACTCGGCCTACGTAGACTACCCAAGCAACACAACATCGACGTGTCGATGGATGACGTCTAGGCGACGTGTTTTTAACGTAAAATTTTCGACGTTTCTGGTCGATGCGACGTCGTTACTTGACGTCATTATTTCAACGTTGAAGAAACGTTCGACACACGTTTAATATTGACTTCACGTTATAGAAACGTTCAGCGACCGTCTCAGTCATTTGTAAATTATATGTATAGCTGTTTTATCCAGAAAAAATATAAATAAAATAAATACATCATCACGTCATATTACCCATTGCTGGGTGTGCCAAAAAAATATATTAGTTTAGTATATTTGATAATTGCCTTTATGTTTCTTGAACCTGAAAGCAATGATAAGTTTTAAAAAAATTGTAAAATGTACTAAATCTTCCTTGAATATTGTGCCACGTGTGTAATCTTCGTCTCTATAACGTCTATAAACGACGTCAAAATTTCGTCGTTAAACCACGTCGATTCGACCCACGCATAATCGTTTTTGTGACGTCAACAAATAAACTGGGTCTAAAATTAACTATGAATAAGTCCAGGGTGGTCTAAGTTAGACCTAGTTTAAACCTAGTCTACTTAGACCTAGTTTAAACCGGGTCTATATCAGTTACTATGAATACGGCTGTAAATGAATAATATTTTCAGTCAAAGGGCTATGTGACTATTGTCGTCTTGAAGGAAATAATGTATAAAAATTAAAAATTAACCATTGTGACTAGCAATAATAATGATAAAAACTCTATATTATCTAGTAATTTCACTGAAATTAGTATTTGAAATTAAAATTTATGTAACGGCGCCATATCTCTGACGTCACGTAGAAAAATGAGAGTGCAGTTTACAAAATTAAGAGTGGGTGTTTAATGATCCGAATTTTTTTACTTAATGATGTTGAATAAGTGTTGTCAATGAAAAATTAGTCAAAATTATTGAAGAAACAGTGTATAAGATATTAAAATACGTAATTCATAGAATAAAATAAAAATATTTTGATATTACACAACCGATTGTTTTGGTTTTAATTTGGTTTGCACTGAAGTGTCAATGTTATATCATATGACATTGACACTTCATCATTGACATGACATTGATCTCCAAACCATATTACTCATAAGGTTTACAAAGGCTGTTTACATACATTACAACATTTTAAAAATGGAACCTGACTTCTTATAGTAGAGTACGTGACGTCACATATCCCCTCTCCAAAACTTTATTATCGTTTTTCTCGGGAATCAACAATAATTAAGCGATTTAAAAAAAATATGGGTGTTTTTATTTTTCGTAAATAATCATAAAATGGATGTATATAAAATTGGTCATATAACCCATTGTCCAATATCCCTAGTTTCATCAAAAATTTCCATAAATTCATTGATAACTTAAAACAATTGTTATGATACTGAAATTTTTGAACGTCAAAGGTACCACCTAAATACAAAATCAACACAATAGGGGATTCCACCATTTTTTAAATATAATTTCGTCTGAACGTATAAGTAAAACAAAGACTGTCGGTGAATATCCGGTGAAAAAATCCAATTAATAAGCGAGTTATAGTCGTTCGAAATTTGAAAATATAGATGTGACGTCACGAATATGTTATTATATCAAACTATTTTCTTCGTGGACCTAAATGTTCTTGAAATATAAGCTATTTCTAAATTATATTTATAAAAAATGAATGAATATTATTATACTGTACAAGTCTACATGATTTATAATTGGAAATTTATTTTTAATTATTAAGTTTAGTGCAAAATATTTATATTCAAATAAAAACTGTTTGAGAATAGCACTACGACTGATAGCCACGCCTCCGCTATTTGAATTTCTCTACTTCCATTGGTAGTAGGCTCCGCCCCTAAGCGGGTATTCGTTATATATTTATAGGCTATCTTTGCGTCGCCAATCAAAATACTCTATATGGATTTCATATGAGTGACAAGCTGCTATAACAAAAATCACCTTATTTCCAAAGTATTTCAATTATGTAGTTTTATTTATTTATTTATTAATATTTATTATTAAGTACAGTCGAACTTCAGTAAGACGAACTTCGATAACTCGTATTTTGGATAACTCGAATCAAACTGGTTGGCAATAGCGCCAAGAGTGAGAATTATGGGTAATTTTTACTTGATAACTCGAACTTCGATTACTCGAATATCTTTATAATTCGAACAGAATATTTGGCGCCAGCTTCAATGAGTCGAATTCTGGGGAAAAAAAATACTGTGCCTACTTGATTTATCACGTTTAAGACATTTTCATTGCTGATATGTCATTAAAACGTACTTTAAAAACTTTATCTATTGATGAAAAATTTAGACTGATCAAGGAAGTGGAAAGTGGTTCACGAAAGAAAGATGTAGCTCTGCAATATGATGTTCCGGCAAGTACAGTGTCTAATATTTTAAAAAATAAGCAATCAATTATCACTGCAATTGAAAGTGGTGGTGCAAGTGGAAGTTCTAAGAGGTTAAGCATTGAGTTTCCAATCTCTCTTTAGATAGTTGTCTCTGGCCCATCCTAAAGACATCCAACAAAAATTAAAATTTATCAAACTTGCTTTTTTCCCCCTAATATGACATCTAAGTTGCAACTACTTGATCAAGGTGTCATACAAAATGTGAAATGTCATTATCGCCGCAGAATTTTGAAGAAAGCTATCAAATGTTTTGAAGAAAACAAACAAACTAACATTACATTAATGGACTGTGTTAATATAACCAATACATGGAATATCGACGTTAAGCCTGAGACAATTTCTAATATACATATATATATATATATATATATATATATATATATATATATATATATATATATATATATATATATATATATATATATATATATATATATATATATATGGAAGGAATACTTCGAAACCTTACTAGAAACTACGGACACTGAACCCATACAAGCGACACTAAACACCAACAAAAATATGAACGACGAAGAAGAAATCACAATCGATGAATTAAACAATGCAATTAGAAAAATAAAAATTGGCAAATCCCCAGGATTCGACGACATCAAATCTGAACAAATAAAATATGTAGGGGAACAAAGTATCAAGTTTCTACATATAATCTTTAATAAGATATGGAACGGAGGTGATATACCATCGGACTGGGAAAAAAACAATCATTATGCCCATTTACAAAAAGGGAGATAGCAGAAATTGTTCGAACTACAGAGGTATATCCTTATTGTGTATAACAGCCAAACTGTACGAAACAATTCTAACATCTAAACTGCAAGGAGAGTTCCGACTTGTCTATGACAGTGAATAAGTCGCGTACCAAATATTGTGAGTTTTTTCGTTCAAACAACGGATCCAACAGCGAGTTCCACCACCAAGACGACACCAGACGTCACTAAGGTAGTGCTCTCTCTAAATCCCTTTCCGGGCATACCCAATATGCCCAAAATTCCCAAAAAAAAATATAACCTCCTAATTAAAAACTTTGTCGTTATTTATATCCCATTATCTCCATCTATCAAAAAGTAGAAAAAACATTACCCAAAACGTAAAACAACAAACAGTAAACTACCACTGCAAACCGATCTTAGCCAGCAGATGGCGGCATTTGACTACAGGCGCCCCACGCTCAACACACCAAGCCAGACAGAACGTGAAAACGTAAACACAACAAATACAATGACTAACTTAAATAATTTAAACAAAACTACATTCGCAAATATAACGAAGAGACAAACACAACCTACCTCTTTCCCAAAAAAAGAACAAGCCATTCTAATGCAAGGAATCGAAGGACTAAAAATTCGCGACTATATATTATGAATAGGAAACATAGTTGGACCTAAAAACGTTCTATTTGCATCTCGAATTTCAAACAACCGAATATGTATATATCTACAGAACAAGAACTGCGTAGACAAATTGATCGAAACACATCCAACGACAACAATCCTCGACCACGAAATTAGCATCAGAAGACTAATTACACCAGCGAAAAGAATAATCTTATCGAATGTATGCCCATCCATCCCACACGATACAATAGTAGCCTCATTAAAACAAATGAATATCAAAGAAGGAGAGTATTCTCATGTACTAAGCTTTAGACGATCATTATATATACGACAAAAACCCTATACCAGACTCCCTAGTAATAAATTACGAAGACATACAGTACCGTATTTTTATTACTGATGAAACAACAACAACATGTTTCATCTGCAGAAAAACGGGGCACAGTACTAACCAATGCAACCAAACACCAGAAAACAACCAACAATTAAACACTCTGACAGAAACTACTATAGAAAATACAATGAATATTGACATATCTGAAGATACGAACAATACTGAAGACAATAATAATCAAAACACACAGAGAAAAAATATAATAACTGAAGAAAATATACTCACACAAACAAACACCACTAAAAGAACACATTCAGAAACTACAGACAACACATACAGTGAAACTGATACTGACAGTATCGTGCAGGAAATAAATACAAACCCTAACCCACATGGCAGCTCAGAAAACACAGAATCTTTACAAGAAACAGAAAAAACATAAAAACAAAAAACCTAAGCAACAAGACCATCTCGAACCAATACAAATAGAAATAAACAAAAACCCATCAAAATATGTACTAAATTACAACCAACTCAAACATTTTCTAGAAAACGTTCACGGTTCCAATGAAAAACTAAACATAGCTGAAGAATATACGGATGACCCTAGAGAACTACTAAATACGTTGAGCCAATTATACACATTTCTAACAGACGCAAACACAAAAAGGAAATTTACAAGAATACAAAGTAAACTTAAAAGAACAACTAACAAAACGACTGCGCAAATCAAACAAATAGTAAATAAATAGGAAAGAAAAATGTCAATACTTCAGTGGAACCCAAACGGATTTTACTCCCATATAGAAGATATCCAAATGCTAATTAATAGTCACCAACCAGAAATTCTTTGTATACAAGAAACTAGATTTAAAGAACAACAAGAGACCACACTAAAAAATTACAACTTTTACAAAAAAGACAGACGACGTGACCACGCAAGTGGAGGGGTGGCAATAATTGTAAAAAATTCTGTACATGCCGAACACATAATTTTAAATACGAACCTAGAAGCAGTAGCTATAAAAATTTACTACCCACAAAAACTAACCATATGTTGTATATACATCCCTCCCGATGAAAATCCTGACGAAAATACCCTGACGCAGCTTATCCAACAACTTCCACAACCAAGAATTATATTAGGAGATTTTAACGCCTATAGCTACAGCTGGGGATCTAGGTACGAAAACAACAGAGGAAAATCGGTAGAAGCAGCAATGGAAAATTTTGTCCTTCTTAATAATGGAAGCCCAACCCACTTCGGCACAAGGTCAGGAAATGAATCTATAATAGACCTTACCTTTGCCGAACCACCAATTGCAGCAAACTTCATATGGGAAAATAAAAAATATTGGCATAACAGCGGTCACTATCCAATCTTAATATAACATATAGACAAAATAACACAGGATCCCAGAATTTCTGGATCACAAAAATGGAACTTGAAAAAAGCCAAGTGGAACTTATATTCTGTAAAAATGGAAAATATGGACACCACATGGAAATACGAAAATAGTGAAACTGCAATCGATGAACTAAATAAAAAAATAATAAATGCTGCAGAAGAAACAATAGGCTACGTAAATTGCAACAATAAAAAATATGTTCCTTGGTGGAATGACAACTACCGAAAAGCAATAAAAGAAAATAAAAAAGCCTTTTACAACTATAAATACAATAAAACAACAGAAAATCTTATAAACTACAAAAGAACTAGAGCAGTAGCACGGCGAACCATCAAAACCAGTAAAAAAACATCATGGGAAACATACGTGTCCGAAATTAACACTACAACTCCTATAAATGAAATGTGGAACAAAATAAGAAAAATTAGAGGCAGCAAAACAACTAAACCAATAACAAGTATAATACAAAATGACACCATATATACAAAACCAGAAGAAATAGCAAACATACTGGCCGAAAACTTTGAGAGATATTCCAGTGACGAGAAATACACTGATGTTTTCAAAAGGCACAAACAACAAGAAGAAAAACAAGCGCTAAACATAACACCTTTAGACAACTCACCACTAAACGACTTAATAACTAAAGAAGAACTTAGAACTACAATCACAGATTTAAAAAACAAAAGTACACCCGGCCCTGACAACATTCCGTTCGAACTAATAAAACACCTTCCAGACAAAATACTAGACTTTATTTCAGAAATTTTTAATCATATATGGACTTCCAACACCTTTCCAACACAATGGAAAAACGTTACAATAATACCCATACCAAAACCCTACAAGAATTCTACATGTCCTGAAAACTACCGTCCTATTGCTCTCTCAAACAGTCTATGTAAAATATTTGAAAAGATAGTAAACAAACGACTAGTCTGGTACCTAGAAAAGAATAATATATTAACAAATACGCAATGCGGTTTTCGAAGCGGGCGAACAACAATAGACCACGTAATACACCTAGCCTCTGAAGTGCAAAAAACATTCAAAAATAAACAACATCTCATAGCTGTCACGTTTGATTTACACAAAGCTTATGATACAGTATGGAAACAACTGATACTTAAAACCCTTAATGACAATGGTATTTCGGGAAACATATACTACTTCTTAAAAAACTTTCTGACAGATAGAACCTTTAACGTAAAAGTGAACGGCTGCATATCAGAGACGAAACAACAAAAAAAATGGTCTGCCTCAAGGTGCAGTACTATCGGTAACCTTATTTTTATTAGCCATTAACTCCGTTAACCAATACGTCCAAAATCCCACTAAAATATTACTTTTTGCTGATGATATCCTAATAATGTGTAAAGGAAAAAACTTAGAAAATGTTTGTAAAAATCTACAAAGTACAATTAAAAATATGGAAAAATGGTCACAAAAAACTGGATTTACTTTTTCAAACGGAAAAACTAAAGCCATACATTTTACTAAATTAAGAAAAATAAATCACCAATGCCAATTAAAAATTTACAATACAAACATAACATTCACTGACAAAATAAAATTTCTAGGAATGGTAACTGACAAGAAACTAACATAGAAACATAATATAATTGAACTGAAACGAGAAAGCCAAAAGAGAGTAAATATATTAAAAGTATTAGCAAACCATAATTGGGGTGCCGACAAGGACTCGCTAATATTAATCTACAGAAACATAATCAGAGCTAAACTTGATTACGGCTGCGTAGCCTACGGAAATGCAAAAAAAGGTCACCTAAAACATATTGATACCATCCAATCTAACGCTTTGAGAATTATTACTGGAGCTTACCGCACTAGCCCAGTGGAGAGTATACTAAATATAACAGGCGAGGCATCATTAGAAACCAGAAGAACTCAACTAACTCTAAATTACGTACTAAACATGACAAGTAATAAATCCCATCCTACCTACAAGCACATAAACCCTACAATTCTACCAGACACTACACCTACCCCGCTACAGCTAAACATTAAAAACAAAATCACCCTCCTCAATATCAACTTTCCCGAAAACTCTATACAACAAAATATTCCTCAAACTCCTACCTGGCACCCAATATCCGCACAATTCAACATAAACCTCACACAGTACCCCAAAGAGAGCACTAGCAGACAAGAACTCTTATACCGTTTCAACCAGATAATAGCAGAACATCCACACCATAAAATCATTTACACCGACGGCTCATACAACAACAACAAAACAGGAGCAGCACTCATCACTGAAGACGGGCCATACAAATATCGACTACCCATAACATCAAACATTTTTACCGCAGAGCTTTTCGCTATCCACCAAGCACTGGACTACATCATACAACACCACCCACATACACCATACATCATATGTTCAGATTCCCTAAGTTCCATAACCAGCATTAAAACCCATGTACCACCCACCCAATTTGCAAAGATATCCGAGAGCTGCTACAAAACCCGTCTTTACAAGACATTATATTTCTGTGGAGCCCTTCTCACGTAGGAATTCCATGCAATGAAGAAGCAGACAGAGCAGCGAAAGAAGCTACGGAAATGAACAACATAACAAACATAAAAGTGACTAAAGAAGAACTAAAAAACCATGTGAAAAAACAGACTCAAAAATTCTTAACAAACAAATGGGAAACAACCACTAATAATAAACTAAAAACTATTAAAACCGACACTAGAGACTGGAAGACAGCAGGGACAAGAAAAGAACAAATAGTAATAACTAGACTGCGCATAGGACACACCAAACTGACACATAGCTACCTACTTTCCAAAACTGACCCACAACAATGTGAAACTTGTAACAACAATCTTACCATCAAACACATAATTGAAAACTGCCCAATATACACTACAAAGAGACAACTACACAACATCCCCCCAGATGTACGAAGTGCGCTGACCAATAACCAAGTATGCGAAGAAAACATAATAAAGTTTCTAAAAGACATTAACTTATTTAACAGCATTTAACACATCTATCAATTTCACCATTTATATGTATGTAATTATTATTTTTATCCTTTGTAAAATAACCACAATGTAACAAAATTGTACCAGGGTTCAAATGACCCAAGATGTTGAAGAACCCTAAAATAAATAAATAAAAAAAAAAAACTGCAAGGAAAAGTAGAACGTAAAATAGGAGAAACACAAAGCGGATTCAGAAGAGGTTATTGCGCACAAGACCATATTTTCACCCTCAGACAAATCCCAGAGAAAACACTGGAATATAATAAGGAAATTTACCTATGCTTTATCGACATAGAAAAAGCATTCGACAGAGATGACAGACAGACGCTGTGGGATATTCTACAAAGGAGGAAAGTAGGAAACAAACTAGCAAGGGCTATAGAAAATATGTACAAAAACACAAAAAACTACGTAAGATCATGCAACAATATCTCCGATGAATTTGTAACAACCCATGGACTAAAACAAGGTGGCAACCTAAGCTCGCTCTTATTCATAATCTACATGGATGAAATAGCAAAGAAAACGACAGAAAGAATAAAAAAACAAAAATTGGAAACTTAAACTTGAGCAAAGTAGAAATATCTGAACTTCTCTTCGCTGACGATATGGTAATATTTGGAAATACAGAAAAGACACTACAAGACAACTTAGACATCTGGAATGAAGAACTTAAAAGATCTAAAATGAATATAAACATAGACAAAACAAAAGTAATGTTAATTGGGAAAGAATATAAAAACATAGATCTGTACATCAACACAAAGAAAATCCAACAGGTACATAGCTTTAAATATCTAGGAAGCATAATAGAGACGAAAGGAGGCCACGAAGAAGAAATCAACAACAGAATAAAAGCAACTACGAAAACTTACCAACATCTTAGAACAACTTTCTTAAAGAACAAGAACATGTCCAGGTCGTCCAAACTAACAATTTACAAAACAATATTACTGCCGATTCTCCTCTACGGAAGCGAAAGCTGGACCACAAATAAAAGACAAGACAGCAAAATCCAAGCTATTGAAATGAAACGCTTGAGGGCAATAGCAGGAACAACAAAGCTAGATAGAGTGAGAAATGAAGAAACTAGAAATCTGCTTGAAGTCAAGTCCGTCAAACAAAAAATAGAAGAAAAACAACTACACTGGTATGGACACCTTGAAAGATTACCACAGTACAGAACAGTAAAAACCATACGGAAATCGCGCACTACAGGGAAAAGAAGTAGGGGAAGGCCCCAAAAACGATGGGACGACACAATAGAACACATATTAAAAAAGAAAAAGACGACAAGCAGACTAGCACACCAACTAGCCAAGGACAAGTTAGCATGGAAAAACTTTGTGGAAAATTAATAATATGATAAAAAACTCGACACCCATAGAGTACAAGAGAAATAGACTATATATATATATATATATATATATATATATATATATATATATATATATATATATATATATATATATATTTATACATATGCATTTTAATTAATAACCCGAAATCTTGATAACTCGAACTTTTTTTGTGGCAAGTCATGGTTTGAGTTATCGAAGTTCGACTGTATATACTTTCAATATTTTTTCCTAATTTCTCTTAAATCAATTGCGCTGTAATCCCCTATTTTGCTAACAGCTTTGTTAGGAAAATTGTTATTTTTTCCGTATTGCTACAATTACAAGGATCACAAGAATAAGGTTATGTATCTGGCGTAGCGTTATAAATACTAGTGTTTTTTTGGTTTACTGTCGTTATTTCATTATTTTCTGCGTTCATTTACTTGAAAATAAATTTCGGATTTCAAAATTTGGAATAGAGTAAATGTGTGACGTAAATGTAAAAACGTGTCATTAAAAACTGAAATAATTTAAAATTATTATTTTAAAAAAAACTTTGATAATTCCTATTATACAGTTTTAAGTTTCAGTTTTAATGTAAATTATTGTTGGTATTTCAGGATCCCATTTTGACCCCAAGTCTCCTTATTAAAAATAATCATACGTTCTGAGTTCATTATGTAAACAACTCTGGAAAAACAAACTGTAATCCTATCATGTCAATTTTAAAGCAAATGTATTTCAAACATGCCATCATATTTGGCAGAATAAATAGCTCTCTCACAATAATTTGTTAGATAGACAAAAATTTAATTAAACCAAATTAATTACAATTGTAACCCAATGATTCGAAGAAAATACATGTATGTAGTAAAAGGGACTGTTATAATATTTACAACTACATGACAGGTTACAAACATGTAAATAGAGACAAAACCAGAGCAAAATGAAATATTCCCTGCGGTATGCTGTCCACCAGTCCGCCTACGAGTACATAAATCTCAAATACCCATGAGCTATGGATACGGGACAGTAATCGTCCTGTAGTTCGACGTATTAGTGTATATTGAAACTCCTATCAGATATGTCAAGCTCATTATAATGCGACGACAACGATAATGTTTACATGTTTACAACATTGTATCAGTTGCACACAGATACATTCGATCTCTGTTATTATGTGATTTTTTGGTTATTATATTTTCTTTTATATTATATACATTATTATAAATGAAGATTTTATCTGCTGCAACTATGAACATAAATTATTGTCTTTTATCTGTGATCTTGAATAAAGTATCTATATAATTATATAGTATATAAATATGTACATATCCGTAAATATTATATTCTAAGGCCGTATCCGATGTCCCATTTTGGCAGTTAGTCATTAGTATTTAGGACGACTTCCCAAAAATACAATTCTGAAGATATACTTTTATTTTGGGAAATCAGAAAACACTAGGGGTCAGATCTGATGAATACGCAGGATATTCTAAATAAGTCATGGTAAAATTAAATAGTTTTATTAGTAGCTTGTTATCGTACGTCCGCATTCCTAAAAATCTGATGTGGTCAGCACATTACCTTCCGTCAGTTCTATGTATTTTGTACAAATTTCATACAGAAAGTTCCTTGCTAAGGCCCGGGTGCTAGAAACACAGTGGTATCTATGTGTTACTTAACAGCCTGGTACCTCCTAACATGTCGGTACCTTCTTAAGGCGTGCTAGAAACGAATGTTGGCTGTTGCTTCGATGAAAAAATTCCTATTAATAAGCGAGTTATGGTCCCCCGAAGTTTGAAAATATAAATGTGACGTCACGAATACGAATATAAGTTTTTATATAAACCTGTTTTGTGGATTTAAAATGTTCTTGAAATATATGCTATTTTTAAATTATATTTATAAAAAACAAATTAATATTATAACACTCTACAAGTCTGCATGCTTTATAATTGCAAGTGTATCTAAATAAATCAGAAAAGTAAGGTTAGAATTTGCTTTTGGCGCGAGTTCATAGTTTGAATTCCCTAGTACAGGTTTCTTATGGAAGTGTGATTTTGCTGCCAAAAAAAGATATTTTGTAAAAGAAATTAAGCAGTTCTTGTTAAGGATTTGATAGTTTGTTTATTCAGTAATAGATTGCAACTATTTAAAATCCTTGAAAAGGTAGATTAAGAAAATTATTAGAAAATAAAATGTTACGTGTAAGTTAAAATTCCGTATGTCGTGGATAGTCCCTCACCCGCCTGTAAATACGTTAAGTACAACACAAGCTATGCTGCGATTGGCTGCGTACCGAAGTTGTAGGACCAATCGAGATATACGTTCATTGTATTTTGTAGTGTTGTATTTTTATTTAAATATTCAAAAACTGTGCACAGTTCATGTGAATATTATTGTACGAATCAGGAGATAAAGGATCTTTCTAGGTGGTACATATAATGTTTTGCATAAGAGATTTACTTTTATGAGATTTCTGGGCCTTTAAAGTTGAGGTAAAATTTCCTTAGTAAAAAATACACGGCGATTAAAATTATGGTCTCAGCGTTATGAACTGAGTTTGAATTTGGTGCCTAAATTTGACCGTTACACTTTTCTGGTCTATTATTAAGTTTAATGCAAGAAATTTATATTCAAATAAAGACTGTTTGGGAATTGCAGTACTGGACTTGTAGCCACGTGTCCACTATTTGAATATTTCTACTTTCATTGATAGTAGACTCCAGCCCCTAACTCGGTATTTGTTATATATTTGTAGGCTGTCTTTGAGTCACCAATCAAAATAATATTCATTATTAAGCATATACTTTCATTATTTTTTACTAACTTCTCTTAATTCGATTGAGCTGTAATCCCCTATTGGATATATGCATGGATAATGCGAAATTTAATAAAATAATTTATAAAAAAAAACTAGCTATAATGTGGTCCAAGTTTTGATTGCCACTGGCAGCCTGTACAAGTATCTTTGAATATCTTTTATTTTCATACAAACGCATGTGTTTTTATCTGGTGTGGCACTATACTCGTATATTCAAACAAGTATTACTCAAAAATGGAGTCAAAAAGGCGATAGGAGCAGGCTCGAAAGTAGTAAGAACTCGAATATTTTAAAAACCAATGTCTTTTTTACTTCCTTGTATGAAGTAAAGGAAGTATTGTAATAGCGAAAAATTTCGGTTTCCAGATTTCAACAGAAATATCCATTTTGACCATCCTTGAATCCATTCTGACAAATTTAGTCGTGACGTCTGTACGTACGTACGTATCTCGCATAACTCAAAAACGGTAAGCCGTAGAAAGTTGAAATTTAGTATTTAGGACTTCTATAACATCTAGTTGTGCACCTCCCTTTTTGGTCATTACATAATTTCCAGAAATGGTACTTTATTTGAAGCCTGTAATAGATTTTAATGAAAAACTATATTAAAATATAAACCAAAACTTTTCAAATTTGGTATATAAGACTTTTATATCAATTGGAATAACATAGCAGATTTTAGTTAAAACAGGCTAACCGGAAGTGATATATTACCTGAAGTTATTAACAGTTTTTCTTGAATAAAATAGTTTCATTTTGATTTTAGAAATAAATGCTTCAAATAAAAGTTTTAGAGAATTAAATTCTGCGTCTAGCACATCAAGTAATATTAAATTAGTCCTTTGTATAAGCGAAATATGTAAATTTAAAACTTATATACTTTTTGGTTTTTTGTAATGAAGCTTGCTATGGATTAGGACAAAAAATAACAAAAAAATAAAAAATAGATGTTAATGTCAAATTACGTCAAACACGTGCAATTTTATAATTGGGTCTATACTACATCTTCATATTGGTCTTGCGTACAAGGAAGTCGTGTGGTGTCCACATCAGATTTTTTTAAAACTGTAATTGTCGTAATCATACAATTTTAATGTTTATGAGGAGTTTATATATAAATGACCGATGTTCTCATGTTCTAATTTGTTATGGTGACGGGTCCCAGTGAACCAATTTATAGTATGACTAGCGAATGAAAGTTGACATTTAAATTATTTTATAGATGCGGTTTCATTTCACTTTTAGTTATGAGACTTTTGCAAGTGTCCGTTCAAATAATATACTAGGAAATCCTAGAAATACATTAACAAATATTGCTCAAAATAGATGGGAGTCTATGGTACAAACAAGATAGCAGACTAACAAGACAAGGGTGCATTTAAAATATTACATCATTCACAGTAAACCATCTGTTACGGGAAAAATATGCTAATGTATTTCTAGGATTTCCCAGTCCAGTATTTGAATGGATATTTAAAAAAATTCTAATACCTGAATTTGAAAAGAAACATCATATATCATTTTTCGCGACAAATACCCTAGATAACCATGTTTACTATGGTTTGCGTACATGACGTCATAGTTTGAATGTAGTTTGGTATCACGAAAATTTGTTTGGTTAACTTATGTTTCCTACGTCTTTTTCTTCTATTTTTTCTGCTAATAATTCATTTCTATCCAGTTTATTTTGGATGTACGACAAAAGCATTATCTAAAATTTTTGTAAAACTGTATTAAAATTCATTTCGTATTTGAATTTATTATTAACCTTTTAATAAACGTTCAATGTTTTTCTTACGGTCCTTAAAACTTTATTATTTATCAAAAAAAAGCTTCCATTTTCTTTGTTTACACATGCACAAATGGCACAGTGCTTCTGATAGATTTAAGGTTATACTTGTAAGAAAAGGATAGAAATAAAAACTCGTTCAAAACATACTCTGGAGGATGGTAAGATGGTTTGGCTTACTACAGCTAACGACGTTAGCATATGACGTCATCGTTTTCATCGCGTGAATATCAAACTACAGATAACCACACATAACCACAGTTAACTACTTGTCGCGAAATATCGCCTATAATAATTTAAATGTCGACTCCCATTCGCTAGTTGTACTATAACTAGTGATGTGCAAATTTTGGAAACATATTTTTGAAAGTTTCACTGAAAATTTTATTGAAAGTTTCACAAAATGTTTCACTATGAATTTCAATGAAAGTTTCATATAAAAATTTCAGTGAAACTTTCAATGAAAGATTCATGTAAAAATTTCAAGAAATTTAACATTTGTCAATTGAATTTGAAATATTTGGATCTCAAATTAACTAATTTAAAAATAAGGAAGAAAAACAAAAGCTTCAAAACAAAATAAAAATTGATTATTCAAAATGTAATACCAAAATATAAAAAATAAGTAATAAACTATTTGAAATAGAAAGTAACTTGTCTTTTGTATTTGTCATTAAAATATCGCCAAATTCTACGTTTAATTTCACCATATTTAAATAAATAAATAAATAAATAAATATATCATATTACCCATTGCTGGGTGTGCCAATCTGCTTTGTACGCAGATATCGGTAATGATGATGACATATTTGTACCGTGCGGGCGTTTACCAGGCGTCACCTCACGGGCACTCATTTCTGGCGTGGAGAGTGCACCACAAGGGTCAATTTTGTGCCATTTAAAATTCGAAATATTTGGTGTCGGTCGGGATCGAACCCGGTTCCCCAGATTCGCGACTAGACACTCAGGCACGCGGCCACGAGACCCCATATTTAAATTGTAGTGAATCCCGAATTTTATATTCGAAAATTATACAAGTTCCAGCATGTAGATTAACCAAATATTACTTGCATGTAGATAAGTACAGGGTACAGGCGCATGTATGTCATCTGTTCAAATCTATTGCAGTTGGGCGGCGCATGCGCAGTGTAGCTTATGAACCTTCATGAAACTTTCATTTTTGAAATTCTTCAATTGAAACTTTCAAATGGCACATCACTAACTATAACATATAACTACAAATTTTTAAACCTTTAATGTGTCCAACTCGGTATTCAATTGTTTCAACTATTATGCCAGAGCCCATAAATGATCTTCCATCGTATGAAAATCATTATCCAATAATTTTTACCGGGCATTTTCATTTTATTAACTGGTCGCAATCTTAAGGACAACGGACCACGAATGTTTATTAGACTCACTATATTCAGAGTAGACATTTTTTCCAATATTTCTTATGCCTCTGTTTATTTATCTTGCTTAACAATTTTTTTGATTACAACAATATTATGTATTTTTACTTTAATCTCGTGGGATATGAATGTATGTACATATTTATTCTCTTTGATTACTCGTATATCCTTTCATTTATTAATTTTTTTAATAACAAAAAAGAATGTTGATTACAATAAAGAAAATTGATTATAATAATAATTCTTATTATTACTGTATCTGCATGCTGCAAGAAATGTCACAATTACAACTGATAGAAGGCACAATATATTTTTGAACTTAAACGCTCCAATTAATTTCCCATTATACGAGCTCGTATATGCCTACCACATGTTTATTTCATTCCCGCAAACACAGCAATTCAATCAAACTACATATCATCCCATAATAACTGTAAGAAACTTTGCTTACTAATTAGCAAACAGATAGGTCAAGTGGCTTACCTGTAGTCCTTCAATGGTTCCGGGGTGTGCGGGCGATCCGGGCGGTCCGGGGGGGCCTCGAATGGAGTCTCCCGGAGGACCCTGGAATATTCACATGCCATCTCTTTACAAATTCATTCACTCCCAATACTCACAGGAGCATAGTATTATACTCCTATGTTACGCAAAGTTGATACTTGATACACATCTTATTCTATTGTTGTATAGTACAACTACATGTATATTGATCGATACAGGGACTGATAAGAGTGTGGTACAATAGGCAATATGTTCAACAAGACGTAATACAAATTGGAGAACAATTCAAATTGTGTGAAACACAAAATCTGACGAGTACAGTGTGTTTGAACGAGTGGTTACACCCATTTATCTGGCTTATTATTGCAGATACGCTTATTTCTTATAGGATATAATTTATTCAATACAATATCTGCGATTATATTATATGAAAAGTGTAATTCTGCGACTTCCGGTATAACCGGAAGTGATATCAACTTTGTAAATTTAAATACAACCTATACAAGTTTTTTTTAAAAATTTAGATTGTATTTCTTATTCTCTTTACGACCATGCCAAATTTCTTAGTATTTACCATATTCATTTGTTAAAAATAAATACTTTCTTTTGCTGAAATTTTATCATTAATGGATGTAATTTAATATGTGAACAGGCTATGACAGCAATTGTTTTCATGTTAATCTGAAATAAATAATATGAAATTCAAAATTTACAAGTAATAAAATCTTTATTCAATATCATGAAAACAATCGAGAAAACAATTGCTGTCATAGCCTTCTCACATATTAAATTACATCCATTAATGATAAAATATCAGCAAAAGAAAGTATTTATTTTTAACAAATGAATATGGTAAATACTAAGAAATTTGGTATGGTCGCAAAGGGAATGAATAATACAATCTAAATTTATGAAAAAAACTTGTATAGGTTGTATTTAAATTTACAAAGTTGATATCACTTCCAGTTATACCGGAAGTCCGAGAATTAGACTTTTCATATAATATAATCGCAGATATTCTATTGAATAAATTATGTCCTATAAGCAATAAGCGTATCTGCAATAAGCCAGACATATAGGTGTAACCACTTTTTCAAACACACTGTATTAATTAGGGTTTCACGGGCTTGGCTTGAAGCTTGAAAGCTTGGCTTGGCTTGGCTTGAAAAAGCTTGAAAAATCAAGCCAAGCCTGCCGTTCAAAAAAGCTTGACTTTTCAAGCCAAGCCAAGCTTCTGTTCCACCAAGCCCAAGCCAAACCAAGCCTAACATTTAAAAAAGCTTGAATTTTCAAGCCAAGCCAAGCCTTTGACTGTCAAGTAGCTTGGTTGAAAACAAGCTTTTTCAAGCTTTTCTTAAGAAATGTTGTCGAGGCCGACAAAACCGTAATTTTATGGTGATAACGTACTTTCTCACTGCTTCGGCACATTTTTGCGAACTTCTAAGAATTGGAATTTCCAAAAGGACCAGCCTTCATTACCTGCCAGTCCAGTATGCTTCAAAACTTTGTAAATAGGACACTATACCCTTCATCATTCTTATTATGCAAAGACCACTTATTTTCTCAATCTGAACCAACTATCTGTTTTAACTATTGAGTGATGGGAAGATAGGTGCAGTTTGATCTTTTTGTTTGATTGGATAATATCGGAATATTATCCAATCAAAATAGATATAGATAGTATATAATCAATATTCATTTAAATTTTAACTAAGTTGAGTTTAAATACCAAGCATCAAGCTTCAACACATAATATTTATTACTCGAATTTATTGCAATGCTACAAATAGATAATTTTGCTGCAGAATAAAAATTATAAGAAATAACAATATACTCTACACCGTAAGATAAATTGAGTGACAGACTACATAAATCATGATAATTATTGCATTTTAAAGTTTCATTTTGTACAATGTTTTGTTATTCTGGTATTTCCGAATCATAGAGACGAGACAATTTCTGTTTGTGTATATGTATATATTTATATTCAAAGATTTTCAATGCTATTTTTAGCTCAACCCCTAATGTACCCCTAATAAACCGTAAAAGGTATAATAGACAATAACAATGTACCGACAAAGAGAGCATTCTCTTTTAAATATTACCTTGATACAAGTTTTCATTGATCCAAAAATATGTGTTAATAAATAAGCAAATAAATATATAATCTCGGCTTATTACCTAGTTCTGGAGGTTTTTAATTTGCTTTTATTCACAAATTTCAGTAATAACGACATATTCGTATCGTTAAGCATATTAACTTTTGTATTATTTGAATTTGCACATGATTACTTTAATTATATTTATGTATTTAACTTTCATGATTCTGTACTCAAAAATCAGTAGAAATTTCATAAGAAGAGGCGAGTAGGTATTTGTCACGAACAAACAAAATTTCGGGGAAATTTCCGTCTGTAGGGTTTTATGATTTCCAGATGTATTTCAAGTAGGTTTAAAAGGTCAGTCTCAGGTCATTTACATCCCATTGTACATTCCAAAATATTTGTGTATTTATTTGAATACTGTTATTGCGTATTTGGTGTCTTGAGTTTTTTTTTTTGTTTATATAGGGTGCATATGAACTAAATAGTATAACAAACTTTAACAGTTGGGAGGACATTTCGAGTTTTTAGTTAAAATACAATACAATAAAGTCCAACTAATGCATATGCCTACTTGTATGAATACAGTCAACGAAAATAATAAAAGAAACATGAAAATTGAAGGGTAAATATTTAATAAAAGATAATAAATTTATGCTGATTGTTTACTCTTAAAAATAAAATAAACGAATAAAATATACATTTCAATATTTTTATATTTTACTAATTACAAAGAAAAAACACTTGGTGTAAGTTTCATAAATTTTATTTTATCGTTTTGTTTATCTTTACGCATAAGAAGATATTTTTCATTTGTACCACAATAAATTTATGTAAAACAAAACGTGATTTGTACATTATTACGATACAATGAAACATCGACATAACATCGATATATTGATACATCAATATTCCAATACATCGATATATCGGTATATCGATATATTTAAATTCACATCGAATATTTATATTAAAATCTTGATACCGAACAGCTACTACTGGTTTTCAAGACCTATATACCTACTGTGCGCATGAGCATTTATAAAGCTTGAAAGCTTGAAAAAGCTTGAAATAGCTTGAAAAGGCTTGAAAAAGCTTGATAAAGCTTGAAAATCAAGCCAAGCCTAAAATAATTAAAGCTTGAAGTTTTCAAGCCAAGCCAAGCTCTGTTTCCATCAAGCCCAAGCCAAGCCAAGCCTAACATTAAAAAAGCTTGAAGTTTCAAGCCAAGCCAAGCTTTTTTATTTCAAGCCAAGTAGCTTGGCTTGGTGAATCCCTAGTATTAATATATATATATATATATATATATACATATATATATATATATATATATATATATATATATATATATATATATATACATATATATATATATATATATATATATATATATATATTTATATATATATATATATACATATATATATATATATATATATATATATATATATATATATATACATATATATATATATATATATATATATATATACATATATATATATATGTGTACAGGGTGTTCATTTTATTTTGTCCACTATTGCTATCTCGAGAACTATAAGAGCTACGAGGTCGGTTAAATTAGCAAACAATTTCTATTTTACAAGACTATTTTAATAAGCATAAAAATTATTTTTTTCAACCAGTGGTTCACAAACTGTGCATACCAACTTTTTTTATTTTAAATGGAACTATATTTTTTTTATTTCCTTGTTCGATAGAGAATTTTATTCTGAATTCAGTGATATAATATTTGTCTACCCTTAGATATGAATTTTTATAAGAAAAATGCATGTTTAATTTTGAGAGTAAAAACATTACTAAAAATTCAAACAAAAGAGTGTTTTATTTCGAAATGGTTCGTTTCCGGACATGGGTATATTAGGATTATTTTCTTGTTTTGGTTTGATTAATATATTTTCCAAATTTGGTCCCCTATTTTTCGAAAACCCTGTATATATATATATATATATATATATATATATATATATATATATATATATATATGTATATATACAGGGTGTCTTGGAAATATGGGGACCTGGCTTAACCACAGAAATTAGTTTTGCTTATAATAACGAAATGCTTTGTTTGATTTGAATAAAATTTGGTATGATAATCCATATAGATATAGTTCATCTTTTAAGATTGTACTTGTTATTGTTAGTGAACCACTGGTGTATGAAACTTGGGTGTCATGACCATGATTAGACCATAACTTTTTAATGGCAACAACAATAACGTAAGATTATTGTTTTTCAGAAAGATACATTCAACATTCAACTTTTACGTCTCTGCGTAATTTCTGATATCGGTAACGATTTAGACAGAAGAAAATAAAATGTGACTGCAGCGTGTAATTTTTAAAATAAATTTTATCTAGCACTACTGTCATTAAAAATTCGTTGTTTGACATTTGGATAGACTGCTAGATAAAATTTATTTTAAAAATTACACGGTGCAGTTACTTACATTTTATTTTCTTCTGTCTAAATTGTTACCGATATCACAAATTATGTAGACATAAAAGTTTAATGTATCTTTCTGAAAAACAATAATCTTACGTTATTGTCGTTGCTATTAAAAAGTTATGGTCTAATCATGGTCGTGATACCCAAGTTTCCTACACTAGTGGCTCACTAACAATAATAAATACCATCTTAAAAGATGAACTATATCCCTATGGATTATCATACCAAACTTTATTCAAACCAAACAAAGCATTTCGTTATTATAAGAAAAAATTTTTTTTAGGACTTTGAAGCATAATACTGGCTAAACGGTGCACTTTCCTATGAAGGCAAGTTTAGCTAAATCGTCTTATTTTGGGCTCAGGAATCTGTGGTTAAGTCATGTTCACCTGTATAATATATATATATATATATATATATATATATATATATATATATATATATATATATATATATATATATATATATATATATATATATGAAATAACGAAAGTTACATTTGGTCATTCAATAAATGATGGTTTAATTTCATAGATATTAATAACATTAAATATGATATTTTCAAGAAATTGTTGTATTAGGGCCAAAAAATTCGAAACGTGGTTGAAATTTTAACAAGATGTGAGTAGAGATAAATTTACATGAGAAAGTTGAATGCATAACTTGCGTGATGCAATAGATTACGTTTGTCTGCATTTTACGTAATTTTATAAAAGTTACCAGATCGAAGTAATGTAACTCAGAAATGTCAAAAATTGACATACGAGGTTTTTACTTTACAAGGTCGATAGTTATGTGAACCACATTTTTGTGGAAATTACTGGAATTTTTCACGATAGTATTTGCTGACATTTTTGTATGGGTACCTAGCTGAAATGAAGTATAGTAAAGAAAAATTATTGAGGGTACCTGAAATAGAAGGGACAAGGATCAACGATGTGTGTGCGGCGTAAATTTGACTGCGGACAATTTTATAAATTATTCCTAAAGATGTACGGAAAGGTTAAGGTATTTAAAATAACGTACATCTTTCTAAAGTCCTACAAGTTACAGGCTGTAGGCTACAGTTAGTCTACACGTTTACAGGAACTTGCAAAAATAATTTTGTTTAAGTGCGTTACTTTTCCAAACCCTACATTCAACATTTATGAAAGAATTGTTTCTATATCTTCATCCCAATGAAACTTTTATTTTCAGGAAAGCTTTAAGCCGTGATGATATATTTATTTATTTATTTTTTGGCCTCCTAAAGTGTAAACATAACAATCACACATCGTTGGCGTCCATGGTAGTTGCGATTTTACACATGCCATGACTTTACCGCACCGAATTAAGTAATACACACCCATATTTTTAAGTTTTAATAGGCCACTAATAAAGAAATCTACTTTGTAATAATAAAAAGTGCCTACAAAAACGCTAGCTACCGCAATTTTCGTACAATAATAGTAAATAAATAAATAAATAAATAAATAAATAAATAAAACTGAATTTCTTTTAATTTAATCCGCCAGCGCCATCATTTGGCATAAGTCTCAGTCGGCAATGTCAATATGTCAAAATTGTCAAATGATAAAATAAGTGGAATGATTGATGAGAATTATTTATTTTATTTCAAATGTTTGAAATTAATTTTAATGAAGAATGTCGAAAAGGGTAGGTAACATTAGAATCATTCATGTAGTCTGTAGGAACTACGTATGTAGGAACTAATCTACCTAACCTTAATTTCCTTCCAGCATAGCAGCATAGACAATAGACATCCCTAATAAATAAAATAATCAAAGTGCAAATTCTTGGTCTTGTCCCAACCCAACCTCTCAATTGTTGACTTTTTTTCGTCACATCACCGTATGAAAACTTGATAATATCTCTTGTAACGGGCATTTGATTTTTCAAGGAGTAATTCCGATGAAACATTTTTTGCTTGTTCACGTAACTCTGGCGGAGTAGATGTTATAGATTCGTCACTGTCTGACATTTTTCTCTTTGATAGATATGATTACAAATATAACAAGAAATACAATTTTTTGATTATTTTGACGTTTCGTTGGTTTTCAAAGCGCCTTGATGCTGAGCCTACAATAAATTGTTTTGATAGCAGCTCGCTTGATGACTACAATAGTTTAAGGTTAACAAGCAAAATTTATAGAAAATATATATTTTAGTAGATATCTCGGCCAAAAAATTTAATACATAATGTGTGCGTTAGGTATTTGTACAACGCTCGGTTTTATTGCAGCACTCCGCTGCGCGTCGTGCTCAATATAAAACCTCGCGTTGTAAAATAACACCTACCGCACGTATAATGTAAATAACTATTTTTTATTTATTCTTTATAAAATAATATTATAAAAAGAAACAGAATTGAAAATATATGGCTTTATTAATTAAAATGTTTTCTGTACCATGCATATTTTAAAATCGAAATAAGAAATAATTCAAAATGATACTGATACTCAGAAATAGTGTTATTCCACTGCGAGTATAATGGACTTTAGGACAAATAAGTAAGTAAATTAAAATTATAGTTAATAGCCGTGGTTGGAACAGACTTGTAAGCAATTACAAATTAATACGAAAAAAGATTTCTGTGAATATTCAAGGAATTCAAGAAGATTTGAACCCAAGAACTTCTTGTAAAGCAGCCTACTGGATAACTAGAGATAAGAAGGTTCAAATTCCGGTAAATTCATGATTTTTTTACAAATATATTTCTTCGAATTTATATAATTGAATCATTCATGGCTTTGAATGTTATATAGGGTGAACTCGCCGAAGTGTACTACATAGCTTTTTAAAAGTTTGGTATTGCGGTTCATTTTATTTTTCAAGTTCTGAAACCAATTTATGTATTATTTGTTGGACCTTAACGGTTGTATTAAACTATTTGTAATCTTAATTGGATTCACCAATATTTTTTTGTGTGTGATTTTTAAAATGTCGGTGACAAGAACGCACTTCCACTCTGATGGAGGGTAAGTGTGGAACACATTTGTAAATTCATACTAAAACGATCGGTAAGGTATGTGCTAAAAATTCCAAAAAAATATGTGCTATTAGATTTTTACAGAAAGTAAATATCTTTATTCTCTCAAATTTTACAAAATAAACAAATTTGACTGACGCCAAAACCCAATAGGTAGCATAAGGATAATAAAATAAAAACACTACTGAATGTGATAGGACGAATTTATAATTTCTCTTAATTCGATTGAGCTGGATTGGCCTATTCTGATTTTCGGGAAGTGCGTACTAACAAATTTTTTTGTCATGTTCGCATTATTTTTCTAATTATGGAATTAAAATACAAAAATTAGGTCTCGTGGGCGCGTGCCTGAGTGTCAGATTGCGAATCTTGGGAACCGAGTTCGATCCCAACCGACGCCAAATATTTCATATTTTAAATGGCACAAAATTGATCCCTGTGGTGCACTCTCCACGCCAGCAATGAGTACCCGTGAGGTGACGCCTGGTAATCAAACTTACAAAAATATACATATAAATATATGCAGATGATTTGAGCATCAAACAAAAGTCGGCAAACTTTCACTTTATCATCGTTTTAATCTGATGTAGGGTACCTTTATAACCAGGGTATGGCCATGGGCCAAGATCGCCGCCATTGTCGGTAATTGATTTTCCTATTTATTTGTAATAAATGGGATATTATATTATAAAATATTATTCAATAATCACACTGTGAGTTTATAAAGGTAATAAAATTTAATTAATTTAGAGATACACAATTATTATTAAGACATACATTTAGAGGTTATGTAGAATATATGACATGGGTTGTTATTATCACATCTAATTTAATACCTGTAGTTCTTATTTACATAATAATTGTATATTCTAAACTTACCTTTTAAAATTTAAATGATTGTGCTTAATATTGGTAATTTATAGTTGTTTTCAATATGTCAGTAATCGTGGTGAGTATCTTAACAAACAACACAAGTAAATAAAATAAAATATATTACTTACACTTTAAATACATATTAAAATGATAATTAAATGTGTTTTTCATTAAAATAAAACAAATATCCACGAAAATACATAATACTTTGCGCAAGAACAACACATATAACAGATGTCCCGGTAATGGCGGACGAAACGTGAGCCACGCCATGGCCATACCCTGGTTATAAAGGTACCCTAATCTGATGTGTTGAGCGATGCCATCTATGTACGGGTAGTTGCAAACATGTTGAAGTGTGTGTGCTCACCATATTGATAAGTACAAAATAAAAGAACTAGAGACTAAAGGACATGAACGCATTAACCCGATTTACGCACTTCGGTGAGTTCATCTTACAACATTTGTAGGAGTATACTTGAAAAATCCTTCATTCATTCAGATTGCTTACAAATCTATTCTTCTATATCAGAAGGTCATATTTCTTTCAAATTTAAGTGTCATTCTCTGTATTCCCCTTCTTACTCCTACAACCTTTAACATTATTCTTTTTTTATAAATACTTACAAAGTTTAATATTTGTTCTTTTATTGTGCTATAACGCAGTATTTAAATAAAATTAATAGTAGGTGTATCTTTTTAAAATGTTACAAATGTTCCTAATAAATTGTGTAAATTGAATACTCTTCCTGTTATATTGTTAAAGTCAGAACGAATGTGAAAAGTCCTTCTGGAGTCCTTAAAAATCCTTTCCAATTCCCTGGTCATTACAGTCCATTCTAATCTCGTCTCTAAAGCTATCCATTTCGATTGTGAAAATAAAACTAAACGGAAGAGAAGTAAATGCATTCAATTCAAGGCATTATCATGCATTAGAATTGTAGAAACTTTAGAAAAACTTTTCTCTATTTCCCAGGAGATTAATCAGGATTTTATTAAGTGTAAATATATAATCAGTTGCTCGAGAAACGATATTTTCAATATTATTAAATTTTTCAAATATAATTCCTCATTATTAAAATGTTTTTTGTTAAAAGCTTTGAAAGGAAACGGTTAAAATAAATTCTATTGAATGCAAAGTTAGTTACAATAGATGGGTAAGGTAAGGGAAAACCGTTTGTCTGAGTTCAAGGATAAAGCGGGTAGTGAATTTAGTCTAGAAGTAATTAATCAAATTGATTTAGTGACATCCGCAAACATCTGGATGTTTTAGTTTGAAATTTTGAACTAAAAACCACTATTACACTTGAGTGGAACTATAGTTTATAATGAAGTTTGGAATAGTCACAATTCGATTGTCATTATTAAAATGCATTTAGGTAGGTACCTATAATAAATCAATGAAGTAATTGGGGAAATTTAACAAAAACTGAATATGTCCAAAAATTCAAATATTGAGAACACAAAAAATTCTTTTCATTTCAAATATAGCAATTTTTCTCCATATATACAGGTCCCAAAAGTGGCGATTTTCCTTCTGGGATTTAATTCAGAGAGTTAAAATAATTCAAAAATTAAGAATAGAAAATTTTCTGTTTGTCCTTCGTTATCAGATTATTGATATTATGAAATAAAAGAATTAGGCCTTAGGTTTCAAAGAATTATGACAAAAAGTTATATGTTAATTTTATTATAAAAATTGAACGTTTCGGACATATATTTGTCCATTGTCAGTAAAAGAAATAGGGTACAATACCATAGAAAAATTTTAACTATCTTAAATAAGAAGACGAAAATATACATAAATTAATGACTATTAGTGAAAAAATATTTGTTTCAATATTGATTAGGTTACAACTACAAGCGATTAAAGTTGATTACTAATTACATATGACGCGTTAGGTACTAAGAATTTGATTGGTCGTCTGATTTTAAAAACAAGATTCGTGCGTCTGCTGTGGTCCCCTTTGAAAGGTTATGAACTATCACGTTGTTGTATAAACCTAATAAAAAAATTACAATTTCATGTTTCCTGAATTTGTTTAATTATAATATCCAGTAATATTAACAATAATAATATATTTATAATTAAATTAATTTGTAATATGTATTAATTAAATTAATAATAATATTAACTAATCAAAACAAACACTAACGCCATCCGCCGTCATACTTTGTGTCATAATATTGTCAAACTGTTTCAATGTTCTATAATTTATTAAGAAAAAAGTGCTTATTATTTATGTTATTTATGCTTAATAATAATTTCTTCGTGAATATAACGTCTAAATTTTTATATAAAAATGTTTCAGCTATGCAAACAAGAAAAAATCTGTTTTCTCTAGAATTAACAGTTTGTCGACCACTGGAAGCACCAGCTACGTCACCCAAGAAATTATTAACTTTAAAAATTCATATCTCGCTTATTACGCAAAATTTTTAAGTCGCGTTTGCCCTAAAATTCTTATTTCGTCCTGTTCTTACAGAAAACATTTTTTTTAAAATGGTATAGGACCCTATTGTGATGAAAATTTGTGCGTAGGGCAGCAATCAACGGCCTGGAGGGTATAGTTTTAGGGGTTAAATCCTCCTTGCACATATAAATAATATTTAATAAACCTAAAGAAAAATTATATAATTTATTTTCATCGTTTATATAACTTTTAACAATCACTTTTTTTGTAGGGGTTATAATTATAATACTTCTCTGAATCTAATTATTGAATCATTTCTCTTTTTTTTCTGAGTACCCTATGGGTAGCATAGTCGACCTAAAATGGTTTATAACGATTCCAAATCCAAAACCTGCCAAGTGCGGGGTTAGTTGAGTAATTCGATTTTATTGGGAAAGTGAATAAAAAAAAAGTTTATAATATAAAGTACACCTACATAAAGTACGCATTCCATTTTTTGATATAGAGGTTTTACGGTATAAATTTTTAGATTTATAATTTTACTTTTACAAGGCCTTTACATTAATATAAGAATATTTAGATGTTTGGGACCTTCGTATGCCAAAAGAGTATTCGCAATCGAAATTATCAATAGAGGCGCTGATTTTCGAAACAAGATGGCCGCCATACGATGGGTTTGACATATGACAGTTCACATTGTTCACTGTGTTTTATTGAATGTGTATACAAACCGAGTTTAAAAACTTATTTATATGAAGACGATAAGTTTAAATATTCAATTATTAATTACTCTTACACTACTCACTCAGTTGTCACTTATTCAATATGGCGCTTGTACGATTGATTTCCGTAGTACCGATTTGCGCCACGAGAGGGTAAATTTTATCTACGATTGCGAATAAAGACTTTTCTGTTTTTCGTTCTGTATTATACGTTAGAACCATAGCTACATATGTAAAAAATCTGATGTGGCCAACACATAACCTCTCGCCAGATATTTTACCTGGTTGTACGCATAAAACGAAAAATATTTTTAAATAAATACATATATTCATGACTCACTACAAAATAATTCTCACATATATTTGCAAAATATATGGGATATTTTAATATAAATTATGTACAATACATACATTTTCTTTATATTCAATATCCTGAAATTTTCTTTTTCTACTTTCCTTTTCTTTTTCTTTATATTCGTCATTTTTTCGCAAATTCCTTTTATATTCTTTTTTACGTATATTCTTTTGCGTTGTTGACTTTTTTTTATTTTCATAATCTTCATAATAATGTACAAATATTTTTGACAGAGGCATACAAATATTTTTGATAGTGACCTTTATGTGTCAATTACAAACATTTGAATTTCTTGCCTTGTAGTAGTTTGATCTGATATTTTTTACATCAAGTTATTTTATATGCCTTTCTTTATCTCTAAATCTATAGAAGATATAATACTGAATTTATATTTATCGAATAAAGAATTTAACGTTCTTTAATATAAGTATTTACATAAATTTTCGATAAATAATATTTAGATGATTTTTTTCTTGTAACTACTACTTCCGGTTGTCCAATGTTACCAAAACTGACTCGACTCTTCTTATTATTGTTAGATTGAGGAATCCGTTGTTAAAAATGTCGTAAGTCTTATAGTATTTGAGATATAGAGAATCCAACATCCACACACACACACACACACACACACACACACACACACACACACACACACACACACTCACACACACTCACACACACTCACACACACTCACACACACTCACACACACTCACAAACACTCACACACACACACACACACACACACACGCACGCACGCACACGCACGCACGCACGCACGCACGCACGCACGTTAACCCTTATTATCCATAAACCCTTCAGTAAATTCCAGTAACTTCCACTAGTCTGTCAATCAATTAATCATCATACAAAAACTTATGCCTTTAAACTATAACCTTTAATCCTTGACTTTAACCTATATCCTTACCCTAGGTCCTCTGTCCCCTTTCTCTCCTTTCTGTTGTCCTCTTCCCGCTGCTTGCCACACATCGTCAGGTTTATTCAACAACTTACAGCAGTCGCCACGGGGGCACGGCGGGCAGTGCTTACCGTCACCAGGCGGTGGGGGCGGAAAGGGGGGAAGGGATTCCTGCCCCACCCCGCTTCCGCTTCCGAACTCGTCTCTCTCCACCTAGATAAAACAGAAGTGAATAGTGGCCTAGGTTAGGGTTAGTATTCGGGGGGTATATGTACAATGGGGGACAATCCACAGACCATTATTCCGAAAAAAGGATTAAAATTATAATTTATTTAAAATTTATTTTCAGCACACCATCGACATTAAACGGTATTTAGAAATGAGACTACGGGAAAGATACATTTAGCATAATGTTTAAATAATCATGATATGAATCTGTTTGAGAGGATGAGTTTGAATATATGGGAAGCATGATGTCGAGGGATGAACAAATTGATCAAAAAATTGAAAAGAAGTGTGTGTAGGATGTAAGGTACTGGTTGCTCTATTGCTCTGAATAGTCAATGTATCTAAACAGTTTCCACTTATTGAAATTCAAAAAGCGTCACTTTTAATTTATAATAATCAATTTAATTTCAGAACTCGTCAAATTAAATTCAGAAAAATTATTTTAATTTCAAAAAGCGTCATTTGTATTTCCGAATTAACAGTCAATTTAATTTCAGAAAGCGTCAAACGTAATTCAGAAAGCATCAATTTGGTTTCAGAAAACGCCAAATTTAATTCAGAATGCTGAAATACGTGTTAGCCCTGATTTACATGAGCGATTTTAGAAGTTAATATTTGTAATTCAGACCAATGGATTATTTATTTGTTATACAAAGAAATTTACATCGGAAGGATTCTCATAAGTGAAGTAAATAGCATCAAAAGGATAAAGTAGGTGCGCATTGGTGTGTTCCTGTGTTGCAGATATAAAAGTCATAGCGAAATTTAGTGTTTCACAAAAATCAAGATATCTTGTCTTGATCTTGTCTTTAAATCAAGACAAGACCAAGACAATCAGTATATTTTATTTCCTAAGACAAGACAAGAAAGTGCCAAAATTTCTTGTCAAGGAATCTTGATTTTTTGACAATTAATATTGCAAATTTACATTTGTGTGTTGTGTTTGTGGGGCCTCTTAACGCTCTAAGTCAAATAATATTATTCAGAAAATTTCAAAACCATGTACTCTATTCTAATATGGAAAGAAGAAAGCAGCCATTAGATTTTAGGGCAAATAGAGCAACCAGAAATGGCAGTTTCCGTGAAGCTCAAAATAATTTTTCATAGAAAAATACGTTTAAAGTTTTAAATGTCATTTTTTCGCGATTTATGTTATAATAAAAATTAAAGATTTTTAAACTTTCTATAGGTATTATATTGATACTTTTTCTTTATATTTTTTAATAAATTTATAAAATTAAGCCCGGCACATCTTGAAGACCAGTAGTTACACCACTGTTTCTTGTGTGAAATTAATGAAATATAATAAAAATGAAATGACGAGAGGTATTGTGCTCTGCTGGTCACATCAAATTTTTATTAGATTTGAGAGGGAGAAATATTATTTTGGGATAAAACCGATCCCGAATCTGATTTATTTTTCTTTGACCACTCATTGTTTTAAATTAAATTGCGGAATATTGAAATAACACAATAAATAAATAACCAATGAACAACATCTAGTAGTCCATTGCATGCACGACGCGACCATCAAAATAACATTATTTGACTAAAAGGGGCAAGGGCGGACGCAGACGCCAATGTTTGAGCGATCGGATTGGATAAAACGATTGAGAAAGGGAATTCCCCTAAAATGTTAAGAAACAAAAAATATCAAGCTTTCTTGAAACTAGACAAGAATTACGTCGTCAAGGAATAAGCAAGACAAGAAATTTTTATTTTCTTGTCTTGAAAATCAAGCCAAGACAAGAAACGATCATCAAGACAAGATTTCTTGTCTTGATGAAACACTAGCGAAATTAAATTTTGCTCATATCGAATTATAAAATTATAAAAAATAATAACTTCTGAACTCGCTATAACAAATCAAAGCTAGCATGTTTCTCGGTATAACGTTCTGAATTACAATTGACGCTTTCTGAATTACATTTGACGCTTTCTGAATAAAGACCATGTCTGAAATACAAATAGAAAAGGGATAGAGGTTCCCGGTTAAGTATGCATGGTATTCTCTACGTAAGGATGGCATTATGCAATAATATTTCCTTTATAGGTAGTTCAGAAATATTAAATTATACACGCAAGAGAGAGATAGAAGATCTTGCTTCCAAACAGGCCCCTCTCGTCGTCTTATGTCTCTCTCCTTGGTACTATTCCTGTCAATCTGTTTGCATCTGTTATTCTCTATTTTGATTTGTTTTGTTCGTTATGTTTATTAAGAATGAGTTTAAAACCAGAAGATGTGCCTGGGGCAACTTTTTTGTTTAATGATATTGAATATCATTCGATAATATAACTAATACGTTGGCTGAAGTGTAGAGGTAACAGTTCTTTGTTTGGAAGTCGTAACCATGGCAACCATTAGTTCTATAGTTTGCCACTAGAGGTGCTCGTGCTAATTGCAAGTGTCTATTGGCTTTATAATCTGTGCTGGCACCTACTTACTGTTTATGCTACTTAATAGTGCTAAAAAAAAAAGTTTGGTTAATTTTTTCTGATTCAAATAACTCGATTATTAATAGTTTAGTTATTTTAAAATAAAAAATAGATCATATCAATTTTTCGGCATTATTTAGAAGATTAGAAGGCGCACAAAAAGTCCCAATTAACCGAAAACCTAGTTCTATTAATTTCCGAATTTGCAATGGTAGCACTTTAAAATGGGGAATTCCGTAACATTTTCTTTATATTTGGAATATGACGAAAACAAAATAAACAGTTGAAGATTTAGGCTGAATGAAATAAATAGTAAGAAATAATGACAAAAAATCCTGTTCACAACAGATTCAAATCAATTAATTCATCCTTAGTTTTATGCAAAATGGAAAGTACCTACCTACTATGAAATTCGACAAACTGTTCGTAATGTTAAACACTGTCCTTTCCGAAAAAATGGTCTATGGATTTAAGCCAATGTATTTAAACTCTCTTTTTAATTAAAACTTTACTCAAAGTTAAATCATATTATAATAATAAGCTTAGAATGCTTAGTTGAAATGCGTCTAAAGTAGTTTAAGATAAAGTGAAAACTTAAAGAAGAATAGTTACTTAATTACTTATACGAAAACTTTTAATTTTATTAAAATCCATAATTCGTAACAAAAAAAGAGAGTTTAAACACATACATATTGGATTTTATTCATAACATGGCTGTTATAGTAAATTTATACTATTTTTATAAATAAATGTTATGAATGAAAACCGCATTTATTGCAATATTTGAAAATATTTTACAAAATATACACCTAGAATAACAGTTTTATCATAATCATAATAATTCAACGAATTATTAAAACTGATTCTAAAACTGGAAAAGAAAAGTTTTGATTAATCATGCTTTGTGAAATATATTAGGTGTTAAAATCAAGAACCACATCACATGTTAGAAGAAATACAAAATTCAAGTGACTCATTGTACAGAGTAACAATAAAAAATATGAAACGAATAGAGATGGTATACGTATACACATTTAATATAGAACAGTATAATATATCAATCATATCATTTCAGAAAAAAAAATAGAAAACACACAAAGTCTTGTGTAAAGTGCATTAGTTATTATTATTAACTTTATATATACTTACGAGGTAGTTTGCGACATCATAAAATACTCGATAAAATATTTGATTTTAACAATAATCGGCCCCCTTTAAACATGAAAAAAGCCTTATTGCCACATAAAAGTGGGAAAAATGATTTACTACGCTTATTGAAAATCGGTTACATATTTCATTTTAAGTGTCCATATACATAAGTTGTCAAATTAAAGTCTGTGCAAGAAATTTATTGTTATAACTCCGTTAGAACCTTATAAAACTCTCAAGGTCATCGTTGCGCTTACAATATAAGATAGGGGGGACTAAGTTACGATCATACTTTATTATGAATGGGGGAAAGGTATTCAGCCATATTATGAGCACACTTTCATAATAAAAGTACTTTTATGGAGCGCGCTTTTACGTTATATTCTTTAGACGAGTGTGCTCCATAAAAGCGTTTTTATTATAAAAGTGCAATCGTATCGTGTATTTGGAAGTTGGACGAGATATTAATAGAATAGTAGTGTAATGTGCAGTGCCCGCCGTCGCCGCCACTGTCACCGCCGCTCTCCCCGTCGCTGTCGCCGCCACTGTCGCGGGGTCGTGCGAGCGTCTATAGACCAAAAGAGTGTAACGGTCAAACTTAGGCGCGAAATTCAAACTCAGTTCATAACGCTGAGAACATAATTTCAATCCCCGTGTATTTCTTACCAAGGAAATTTTTGCTCAACTTTAAAGGCCGAAAAATCTCATAAAAGTAAATCTCTTATGCAAAGCATTATATGTAGCATCTAGACCGATCCTTTATCTCCAGATTCGTACAATAATATTCACATGAACTCTGCACAGTTTATAATTATTTAAATAATAATACAACACTACAAAATTCATTGAACGTATGTCGCAGTTTGATAGTGCATGCTTCAACTTGTATTGTGCTGGAGGTGCTGACCTATTTACTGGTGGGTCAACGACATACGGTATCCTTGCACCAAGCATTTTAATTTCTAATAATTTTCTTACTTAACCATTTCTATAGGTTTAAACTGTTGCAATCTATTACTGAATAAACAAACTATCGAATTCTTAGCAAGAGCTGTTTAATTTCTTTTACAAAACATCTTTTATTTGTCTGTAAAATTAAACTCCTATATGAAACCTATACTAGGGAATTCAAACTATGAACTCGCGCCAAAGGCAACTTCTAACCTAACTTTTCTGGTCTATTGTTAGCGATGATACAACAGACCTGTCTGAACCTGCTTAATTACGCGGTTGATGTAACCTATTGTGTTTTATCTAGAATAATACTCTCGAATTCTTTGGAATAAAAATGCCAGGGTATATAAGCTCCGTTAGCGAAGGCACTGGACAGTGTGATATAAATAAGCGTTACGTGTTAAACAGTTGGTGATATAAACAGATAGTAGACAAGTGGCAAATATAAATAAATATAATTGTATAAATAAATAAGTGATCTATATATTGTTTAAATAAATAATCTTAGTGTTTAACCCTTTATGGGGCAAGTTGCTTAATACTTGTAGGAAATTTTTTTTATTTGGTATACAGTATCTGAGGGATAAATATGAGTCCCTGATGGTATGATTAGGTGTCTAATTATACGCATTTAGTAATTAGATAATGTAACCATATGGTTACATTGCCCAATAAGGATCATACAAATTATATAAATACTTTATCTAATTTATTTATTTTATTTTTCTAACGGTTTATTTTACATTATAAATAATTACAAAATTCATTTACGGAATGATAAAAAACAATTTTTTGATTCAGTAAGACACAACCTCGTATCGCATTTTTCACATTTTATGCGACTCGTCCCTTTCGTACAATTCCTACATCTTCCTTTTGTTGTGTGGATGGGCCAATGTCCATAACAATCCATTCTGGAAGTTTCGTTTGGTCTTTCCACAACTGGATGTTTTATCTTTGGTGGAGTAGGTAAATCCTGCGATGTTCTTGGCCTTCCTCGACGTGTCTCCTTGCCCGTTTTTGCCAGAGCTTGTGCAATATCAGTTCTAAAATGTTTAAGGGGTTTGTACCTTTCCTGTAAGGAAGTGCAGTCCTGTCTGTTGATAATCCAGGCATTTACTACGCATATATCGATTAGGTAGGCGAATATTGGGAAATACCAGCGTTTAGCTTTGCTAGGAGTTTTGTAAAGTCCCATCAAAGCATTTGCCTTATCCACACCACCCATATGCTTGTTGTAACTGTTTATTATACATGGGCAATTAATGTCTACTTTTCTCTTTTCTGTTTTATTGTATCTTTTTATTGCACTTGTGGGACTTACTCCATATAAAGTGCTGCCTATCAAAACGCATTTGTTGTCTACCCATTTGACGACAATTATATTTTTAGTAACGTCTGCTTTATAATCAAATGTACCTCTACCCTGTTTAGTCAGAACTTTGTCAGTATCTATAGGACAGCCAGCAATTCTATTGCTACGCAATGTGCCTAGACTAAATATATTCATTTTTTCCTTGAGATAAATAAACAAGGGCAGACTAGAAAAATAATTGTCAAAGTAAACTATCGCAGTATAAGGATTAGGATTAGGAATAGATTTACACAAGGAAATCACAACAGAAGCACCCACCCCCATTGAAATTTCTTCGTCAGTAAGTTCATTTTGAGAATCCTTTAGTTCATCAAAAGTAGTTGAACCCTGGTAAGGAATAAAGTCTCTAATAATTCCCGAAACTCCAGCAAGTACAAAAAAATTATACCCCCATTTGTGTGGCTTGTTTTTTATGTACGGTCGTAAGTTGCCCGCACGAGTACCTTTGTAAGCCACCATGGTCTCGTCACTAGAATAATCATTTTCAGTATGATATTTTCGACAATTTTCGCGTATCTTCTCAATAAGAGGGCGTATTTTGAAGTATCTGTCCTTCGTATTTTCTGTTATAAGCTCATTATTATTGAAATGAATGAATCGCCTCAAAATTTTGAAACGTTTCAGTGACATTAGTTCCGCGATTTGTTCAATTCGACTACCGGATGCCCAATAATCTTGATAAGCAGGTAAATTTATTATGCCCATCATCAGAAGGATCGATATAAAATCAGTCATTTCTTGATTGTTGGTGGCAATACATTGCCCTTTCACCTGCGTACTGTACAGATTTGTCTGCGTAACTATATGTTCAAAAATATCCATTGAAAAAAATTTCATGAAATATTCAAGCGGAGATAGCAGTTCCTCATTAGTGTCAGGAATAAAGTTATTTCTGCTTTCAAAGCTGTGGTCTACAGACAGATCTTCTTTTGCCCAACTAAAAGATATTTCTGTTTTTTTCTTTTTCTTTGGTGGTTCAGGAACTCTTGTTTGGGCAGCAGTACTAGTAGTAGATTCATCCTCAGAGCTAGTAGAATCGAAAATATCTACAATATTTATTTACAATAGCATATTCATTTCATAAATATTTATAAAAATACCTCTAGATCCGACTGCCTCTACAACAGCAATTTCCTCATCATCGGAGCTGTCTGATGTATCGGAGATGTTCGGGTTTGGTGGTAATCTAAATTTGTCTCTGTCTCTTCCATAAAAACATTTCGCCGATATACCATCAAAATTTTCACTCATTATTATTGCTAAAAATAAAAATTCAATATAGCACTTATTGGCCAATGTAACCATATGGATACGTTGATTTTATATGCATATTACTAAACAACTATACACCTGTTAGTTTATGTAATGAATGAAATAAGTTAATTATTATCTAAACAATCACCAATATAAATCACGAACACGGTATAAAAGTTTTACTTACCAAAACATACAATTACGTTTCACTATGTAATGCCCTTGTCTGGTATGATGTACACTGTATAAAATTTGCGCCGAAATAAAAATTCTGAGCTTATATTTTAACACGTTACAACTCGCAACCAATCAAAATAGACTGTTACCGTATGGTTACTCTGCACGGTACTGTCTAATATATAAGGTACGCGTAAATTTAACATTTGAAATCAATGTAACCATATGGTTACAGAAACTCTTAAAGGGTTAAGTGTTTTATAATATTCTTAGTCTTAATTAATGTTTAATATTTGTTTAATCGTAGTGTTCGTTATATTTATCATCTTTTAATTATATTTAATATATATTTATCGTTAGAATAAACTTTTATTTTAATTAATAATAATTGTCTAATATTTACACTTCACCCAAATAAATAAAAACGTTACAGTAGTATACCTAGCTAGTTATGTATAGGTATGAAGGAATTGAAAATATTGAAGAAGCAGGCTTTGTTGAAGTTATAACAAAAGAAACATATTATTTATTATGAAAGAGGACGAAGACAATGTCGTCGTCAAAAATCGATAAAAATTCGTAAAATTGTGTATGGTGTGACTAGCGAATGAAAGTTGACGTTTAAATTATCTTATAGATGTGGTTTCTTTTGAAACCCTAGAGAACAATAGAATTGTACGAAATATTCAGGTATGAAATTTTTGCATGAACCCAAATACTGGACTAGGAAAGCACAGAAATACATTACTATGTCTGACTGAAAATAGATGGCCGACTAGGGTAACTGTATATCAAAACAGAGGTGCGTTTAGAACAGGAATTTGTTAACTACTGAATAGAGCAAGCGTATACCGATACACGTATTTCTTGTGTACCCGGCCAGATTAAGAGAGAACACAGGAAGTGTGAGTGATAAAGAAACGTGAGATAAATACGAGTACGATGCTAAATTAGAACACGTACAATAATATAAATTTTACAATTAAATAATTAAATTTCAATGACGATAACAAGAATAACTTAAAACTATCAAACCTGTGAGACAAACGAATGACAAGTAACGGAAATAACACAAAGGTTCCCAACAAATTGGAATTATGTATCACTATCTCTGTAGATCTGGCCGGGTACATACGAAGATTCACTTATTGCTTCATCCTGTAGTTAACAAATCTCTGGTTTAAAATATTTTAAACATTTTTCGTTTATGTTGATCTTTAAACTATTTAGTTTGGCAATTTTATGAAATAGGATTATTTTTAATTTCCTCTAACAGTAATTCCGACTCGAGGTTTGCTTACACTTGAAATGAACGAACTAGAATTTGCGGTATTAATTTTTTTTTAATACATCCCTAAATCCTGTTGCTAAAGTCATTTTAAATGCCTCCTGGTATTGAGTACAATGGACCTTTTCAATTTAACGGCTATCTCTTTCTATCGCTAAAATAGTAAGAAAATGGCGCAAACAACTGCCAGGGCCCTGTTTCATAAAATTTCTACACTTGTAAATTACCACTGTAGAACTTGTCCAACGAATAATTTGACAAGTTTCTGTTTCAAGAACCTACAAGTGTAAATTATAAGTGACAAGTAAACTAGTCCGTTTCTATAGTTTACAAGTGTAGCGTTTTAAAAAAATATTTACTGATTTTTACTACTAGTATTTTACAAGTAAACGGTAACCATGAATGAAAGATTGGTCATTTGAAAATTACAAGTTGACAACTGAATTCTTTATGACAATTAATTATAGGAATTTTCTTATGTAATGTAAAAAACATGTGGTCCAATGATTCAAAAGAGGAAGATGTTCATGTTCATTTTCGACGGGCTAGAATTTTTATAAGAAAATTCTGCTATGAATATAATATTAATCTAATTAAAATTTTAAAAGAAAATATGAAAATGAGTTTATATTTAAATAAATAGAGAAAATGTTTTATTATACTGCAAAGTGAGAATATGACAAAAGCATTTACCACTGTTCATAATATATCCTGGCCATTTAACAGCATTTTTGCCATATTAAATATAATTATAAATCATTATAATTTCATCTGCTTTAATTTCATTGATTGCAAGAGTTGAATTCCTTGGTTGAATAACAAAATGTGTATAAAATTAAATTATTTTAAAACGCATACTTTTTAATGTGATTAAAATATATATTTAAGGCAAAGGTGGCTGCATATTACATTTACTATGAAGCCATGGTTTCAAACTTGTCAACTTGTAAAAATACACTAGTAATATTGGAAAACTGACAAGTAGTCAAAAATTATTCTTGAAACAGAAATTACTAGAACTTGTCACTTGTACACTTGTAACTTATCGACCAGTAATTTTATGAAACAGGCCCCAGTTGGGCTGTCAAAAATATTGTAGTCATTAAAATACCTGTATTCTCAGTGAAAATGTGCATCGTTAGATATTTTAATTTCAATAAAAGCTTTTGTAACTTATTTCGATAAGATTTTTTAAAGTTATCTAAGATATTATCACATTTTACGTCTAAATTTTTTAGAAACAAACGCCAAACATCTCTGTTGTTCTTACTATGCGCAGATCCCCATTGCGCATATCTTCTATCTCTTTAAATTGAAAAGGTCCATTCTAATCTTCTGTAACGGAATACATAAGAGTCAGTTTCCTTTCAAATCAAATAAAGGGAATTTTTTTCAAAAGAAACCACATCAAATTTTAATAAAACCGACTAAAATATCCATTAGTTAGCCTATGCATTTTTTTTAACAAAAAACAAAATATATTTATTATTATACATGTTGTTATATGGGTATTATGAATATATAGTTGTTGGGAATTGTTTACTCTTCTGTGGGTTGTAGTAGGTAAATTTTTCTGTATGAAAGGCCGGAATTTTTGGTTAATATAATATGTTTATTATCATTCCACGTTCCATTCTCTAGCCTCTACATCTACACCACTCTGCTCTCATCTACTTCTACGCTCTGGTTTTACTACAACAGGAGTGGGACGAACAGTGTTCTCAACAATACAATACAAATTCTCACAAAGGTTGGCATTATTGCGTGAACAATAGTTTTCGTAGTTAAACCGAAAAATCGTAATTTACTGATTAACCACGGTTAGTAATCGCCACGAAATATAATCACCCAAAATGTAACATGAAGGACAGACAGGGTAGATAGAGAGATAGGTTGAGTCGGGCCAACATGGCCGGCGGTGGCTGACAGCTTACACAACAACATGAAATAATAAAATGGGAAGAAAGTGTTTTGTGACAAAAAAAGTTTCTTTATTTTCAGTCCCTAAAGTTGGGAAATGTTAAATAAGTGGTATTATGTTATATCACGAAACGACAGAATTTTAAACATGAAAGATTATGTTTGTAAGACACATTTTAATGAAGAGAACTTTATAAAAAAATGGAAATCGGAAGATGTTAAGATAAATAAAACATTTTTAATATCATTTATGTACAGGGTGTCTCATTTTCGATGTTTTCTTAAGGTATCTCGGGTAATATTGATGATAGAGCAAAACCGTTTGCACATTACAGGGTCAACATTCCGAGAAAAGTTTAATAGTCACCACAGGAATTTTCGATCTTCTTTTGTTTCTGAGATACAGGCAAAAACTCGTTTTTCGCTAATTTTGAAAATATATAATATCTTATTTATTATGATAGTTAGAGAAAAAATGTTTTACAAAAATTTTACCGTTTTTCAAATAGAATAAAATGGCGTAATTAAATTTTTGAAAAACTTAATAATTCTCGAGATATACCACAAACATATAATTTTTTAAATGGGAAGATTTTCAATGATATATAATTGTTTTAAACATTAATAAAAGACGAATTATTAATTTATTGAGTTGAAAATATTGGAAATTATTAAGAAACAAATGAAAAAAATTATTACAAATCATCATTTATTTTGATTCAATACTTATCTATTAATTATGTTCTCAAAATTATTCTTAACCAATTATTTTCGGGATAGTTAAATTATTAGTTATCGACGTTACAGTTAGCTTTGACACAATCCGAAAAAGATGGTTTAATATGCTTTGGAAGTAAATAAATTGAAAAAAATGAGTAAAACTGAAACAAATACTATTCAAAATATGCAAATGATGATCTGTAATAGATTTTTTCATTTGTTTCTTAATAATTTTAAATTTATTCAACCCAATAAATTAATAATAATTATTTCTTATTCCTATATTCCTATATCCTGGTAAACGGATAATTTTCTGGCATTGTAATGTTGCAAGCTGTAACTGTAAAATTGTTGATTACAACAAACGATATGACGCTCAAAAACATTAAATTCATATATGAACCAATAATACTAATTTAATTAGATATAAAAATATATATAAGTATCTAAATATTACTTATAACACAATAACTCCTCAATATAATGTAAAATAATGTGTGATTTGCTATATAATTGTATATGTTGTGTGTTAAACGCGGCCTAACTATATCTATCCCTCTCTTCACTCGCCTGTTACATTATGGGTGACGTTTTTTCTAACCTTTTGTCCACTCCTTATATTATACTTCGTAGTGATCACTGCTAACCAGCTACTATTTTCGTCAGATTTTTAATAGTACTTTCATGTACGTAATTTTGTATTGCTACAGAACCAAGGCCGTCGCGCACTTGAGCGAGGCGCAGCGCGGCGAAGCGAAGAGCGGCGAAGAGTCATTTTTAGAACCAACGCTTGCGACTGCGAGCAGTTTTCAACGAGAAACCTCCGCGTTTGCTTCAAAATATGGATAGCTCGGAGGAAACGCAACAACGCAGGCACTATCAATACGAGACAAATTTATAAATTATTTTGTTTTATCCGTAGGTTCAGTGCAGTTTAAATTTTTTGATATATTCTACTACATTCTGTAACCAAGTAGTTAATCTCCCTTTTTGTTGAGTCTGCAATACTATTTTGTACAATAGAAATCGTTTAATATGTAAGGAATTTTCAGAACTAATTTTTTTGAAAAATTCTTCTACATTGTATAACTAAATAGATAATCTCTTTTTTAATTGACTTCATTTTTATTTATAATAATATATTTAGTTTTTTTTTTTTTGTTTTAAGTAGTAGTACATATTCAGTTGTCATATCATATCTATTGGATCAAATATTTAATGAATTGCTTAAAATTCAACATTTTGTAATGTACATTGTTATATTTACAATTAATAAACGTAATATACATAGCATATCATACCGGTTATATTCATTTCTTCTGCTACTTCTAAACAGCAGTTGTCTTTCAATGTTTGATTAGAATACTCGACACATCCTATATCGTACAGATCTTTATGTTTTGAAACCAGAAGAACTAATTTCTCTTCTGTGTTTGACATTTTCATAGAACCTATACGTATTATTTGATATGAAACGTGTGAAATTTAATTCTAAACCGGCTATTTCCAATGTGTCTCGGGCGTATTCGTTCTGATTTAGGTAGCTGCGCTATCGCACATTTCTGCTCAGCGAAGCGAAAAGCAGAGAAGAGCAGAGAAAAATATTCTCCCCGAAGTATTCCGGCAAGTCGCTTCGCTGCTCTGCTCTTCGCTTCGCCAAAGTGCGCGTATACACAATAATATATTGAATGAAAAAACGGCTCTTCGCCGCGCTTAGCTTCGCCTCGCCCAAGTGCGCGACGGCCTTCATTGTTCCATTACAGCTAGTTTAAATATTAATTTTAACAAATTAGTACTTCGTATATTATAAGAGTATTATCATGAAACGTATAGTTTCTAATGTACACTGAGAAAAAGATATAATTACGTGAATTGTAAATTTATTTGTTACAAACAAATCCTAAGCTTGAATAGATCCAAATATATCTACAATTGAAGCAATGTAATAATTTATTTGAAGCATTTATTTGTCTCAAATAAATATATATTGAGATCAATTATATCTTCTATTTCATGAGAACTATGCATTTATTTACGTTAAGAATTATTTTAATTGCGCTAAATTTATTGCATTACTATTGGATATACATATAATAATTTATTTGAACCAGGTTTATATACTTACATCTCGCAACCTGTCCACTCTAAATAGATTAAAATTAAAGGAAACCAATTAAATAAAGACCAGTATGTGTAATTTTCGTACACCATATTTTTATTAACTCACAAATTACATCCTTAAGAATATTAATATATATTGGTACCGGTGCATGTGTCTTAGCATAAAAGATACAGTGAAAAGTGCAAAGCAAATATCCAAAACTCCACTCAAATAGTATATATTGTTTACTGTTTCGTCACCCATATTCACTACTTTTTAGCACACGTGAAAAACAAATCGCCAGTAATGAACACTGTCAGAAATGAGCACCACAACAAGATGCAACGTACAACAAATGAACTAGTCCATACAAAACATTTCCCTTAAAATCGCCATTTGACAAATAGAACATTGTTCACTCAATGGAAATATTATTTTGCCACAAATAATATTTATTTTTGACAAATAAATGTAGATTCACACAATAAAAACTATTTTTCAATGCAATAAATAGAAAATTTACACAAATATATTATGAAATTAATTCAAAACAATTACTTATTTGTAGGAAACAAAGTAAATATTTCAGAAAATTATAAATTTATTTATTAAAAATCTCAATCTAAAATACTAAGTATAAATATATTAGTTTATTTGAGAAAATTAAATTAAATTTAAATGAAATAAATCACGGTCAAATAAATGATATAACTGAATGAACAAAATATATTTCATATTAAAGATTAAATTGTATTTGTTGCAAGGTTGCAATAATTGAATGAATGAAGTACCCCTTAATTATAAATATTTATTTGCTAAAAACCGGTAATTTTTCTCAGTGTACGTAATCGTATTATGTCCGGGGTATAATTGTGTAATTTAGTGCATTTGAAAATTGAAATTAATATTTGATATCCTTATTACAAATGCAGAACTGTAGATTCGTGTTTGTTGCACCATTTCCATGAATTTGATCATAATAAACAATTAATTAACCCGTTTTTTGAGTCAAATTACCTATCTGTGGTTTGCAGATTGATTATTTGCATAATATATATTATTTTCTAGTGTTTTGACATTTTATAAACCGATACAAAATTTACGGTTTCAAATATAGAGAATATCCATTACTTCCTTTGTTATAATAAAAACTGTCAGAATCTTCACTTTTATTGAAACAATAAGGCGTTGTTCGTTGTGTTAACCGGATACTTATGGTTTCCGGAAACTAAGCTTGGTTACTAATGAGTAATGACGTTTCTAAAGACAAGTTTATATTTTGTAAGGTAAGTAGAGAAGTGTTGGACCGCTAGGAGAGACGGTCCACTGCCCAAAATTTTGTTTTGTAACAACAGATGGCGTTCAACGTCTGCAAGTAGTAGGGTACCTTTATAACCAGGGTATGGCCATGGGCCAAGATCGCCGCCATTATCGGTAATTCATTTCCCTATTTATTTGTAATAAATGTGATATATATTATAAAAGAATATTAAATTATCACACTGTGAATTTATAAAGGTAATAAAAATTAATTAATTTAAGAGATGCACAATTATTATTAAGACATATATTTAGAGGTTATGTACAATATATGACATGGGTTGTTATTATCACATGTAATTTAATATCTGTAGTTCTTATTTACATGATAATTGTATATTCTAAACTTACCTTTTAAAAGTTTAAATGATTGTGCTTAATATTGGTAATTTATAGTTGTTTTCAATATGTCAGTAATCGTGGTGGGTATCTTAACAAATTACACAAGTAAATAAAATAAAATATATTACTTACACTTTAAATACATATTAAAATAATAATTAAATGTGTTTTTCATTAAAATAAAACAAATATCCACGAAAATACATAATAATTTGCGCAAGAACAACACATATAACAGATGGCCCGGTAATGGCGGACGAAACGTGAGCCACGCCATGGCCATACCCTGGTTATAAAGGTACCCTAGCAAGTAGTTAGGGTACCTTTATAACCAGGGTATGGCCATGGACCAAGATCGCCGCCATTGTCGGACACATGGCAAACATACTGAGAATTAATTTCCCGATTTATTTGTACGAAATGTGATATTATATTATAAAAGACGATTAAATAATCAGACTATGAATTTATAAAAATAATAGAAATTAATTTAGTTATGAGATACACAATTATTATTGACATACATTTAGAGGTTATGTAGAATATAGAGTATGGGTTGTTATTATAACATCTAATTTAATATCTGTAGTTCTTATTTAAATAATAATTATATATTCTAAACTTCCCTTTTAAAAATTTAAATGGTTGTGTTTAATATTGGTGATTTTTAGTTGTTTTCAACATTATCAGTAATCGTGGTAAATATCTTAACAAACCACATAAGTAAATAAAATAAAAATATTATTTATACTTCAGAAATGATATGTAAATGTGTTTTTCATTAAAACAAAACAAATAGCCACCAAAATACATAATAATTTGCGTAAGAACAACACATATGACGGAGGGCCCGACAATGGCGGACAAAACGTGAGCCACGCCATAGCCTATTTCTGGTTAACAGGTACCCTAGCAAGTAGTTTCACAAGCAAGCAATACAGACGAGTGACAAGTTTCAAAACGTTTTGTTTTTAAATAAAATGAGAAAAAGGCGATTATTGTATAGATGTGTGTTGCAATTACATTACGTCTAGTAAGTATATGACAATTTTTTGTGTGTTTGACATCATGTAGCACCCTAACGAATCTGTCTAACCTAAAACTGCACCGGTTGAATGTTCCACGTGAGAGTAAGACTACAATGACCGAGGATAGACGGACCATCGCTAAATGTGGATTCAAATGTGTTTTAGAGATCCCTAACGCTAAATGTGGATTCAAATGTGTTTTAGAGATGCCTAAAGCAGGCTTTATAGATTGCATAGAATAGAATGGAATAGAACAGAATAGAATAGCACAGGGAATAAAAATATGAACCAGTGCATATGCACGGAACCATTTATATTTGCATAGAATGGAATAGAACACGAAATAACCAAATTTTATTTCATGTTCTATTCCATTCCTGTTCCTATTACATTTGGGTTACTCCGATGCTATTTTTGCGATTCCGATGTAATATTTTGTAGTAGTTTCGTAAATAAGGATACATTCATACGGATGAACTTAAAAAACGAATCGTTATCTGTACTTTTCATTTCATCTCGTAGATTTAAATAATAAATATTTATTAATCATTCTGTCACAAATCATATAATTGTCAAAATGACATATATCTACTTCACAAACAGTGAAATTAGCGCATAAGAATGAATATTCAATTTACTGTAAAAGTGACATTTTATTCCATTCCATGTAAACTATAAATGATCTTAAAAATTTCTATTCCTATTCTATTCTATTCCTTAATCCATTTTATTCCATTCTATTCTATGCAATCTATAAAGCAGACTTAACGTGTACCAAAGAAAACAAAATATTCCCAGTTGGGGCAATACAGTCAGGTACAATGGGAATTCGCGAAGCATCTAAAACCTTTGGTATTCCGAAAACCACTCTTCTAAGAAGAATCGACAAAGGAGATTTTAGTAACACAAATGTAACGAATGTCTTGCTCGCAAAGAAGATTATAGGAAGACATAGAAGAAGGACAAATGGATTAAATGTTTAATAGGTTGCCGTTGGTTGCATAAGAGTTGTACACCCTACGAAAATGTATGTCAATTATTTGGAAATCACAGTACAAAAAAGAAGTAAATAAAATCTACAACTAGTCCATCTCTCCTCTACAATGTTGAAGAGATGCATAGGCGTAATTCAGGGGTGGCAAGGGGTGGCAGTTGCCACCCCAGAGTTGTCGAGCCCAATATTTTGCCACCCCAGAACTTTTAATTAAAAGTCTCAATAATTTACGAATACTTGGGGCCGATATTTCCATCTCCGGATAACTATCCGTCAGATAAATGATAAAATATCGCATCGAAATTAAAGCATAAATGAAGTAAATTATACTGAATGTCATTTTTTGATGCGATATTGTTCATTTATCCGACAGGTAAGTTCTCCAGCATTTTCTCCGAAGATAAAAATACAGGCGCTTAATTGAAAAATACAAGTCTACAACATGATGACATTGAGTAAAAGTAAAAGTTTTTTTTTGTATCATGTTTACTTGATTTTTTCCTTTTATCATAAACTGAGCTGAGCATGCATAAATTAAAATTAGGCACACTTTTGAGTTGTGTATGAACGATAATTACTTTACATGTGGTTTAGTTAATAACTCAAGTCATTAAAAATTATTGTTTTAGGGTAAATTGTTAGCAATTAAATTATTGTAAAAATAGTCTGAAAATGATTCAGAAACTAACAAATTTAAATCCAGGTTTTAAAAATATTCCGGGCCCCTCTTTCAACCCAGATTCCCCGGTACATCTTGCCACCCCAGTTAGAAAGCTGAAATGACGCCCATGAAGAGATGGTCTAGTGCAAAGCAATGTATTTTTTTTTTTTGTCTAACGGAGTATCAAGTATGTCATTTTTCATTTAGTTTTAGTGTAGAGCAATGTTAAGTTTTTCTTTACATAATTTTTATATTACTGTACGTGCAACCAATAAAGAGATTTTTATGCTTCTTTAAATTGTGGTCCATCTCTCCCCCACTTACCCTATACATGTCAAAATTGTCAAACACTAGAAAAATATAATTATACTAACGATGCAAGTAATTGTACTATATGCCATGGACGTAACCGTAGCTAAGCGAATTACCTTCTGATGCCAAATAAAATATGGCTTACCTTGTAACCATAGGTAAGTGTTAGGTTAGGTGAATAAACGACAGCATTATAGGCCCGGTACTTTTATTTCCGGTTAAACTGCCTGTTATCTGTCAGTTAAAAGAAAAATACAGCATTGTCTTACTCATATTTTGCGAAAATTTTGCGAACGGTAAACATAACCTGAAACCATATTTTAAAATAAGTAACCGTTAACCGACAAAATATACCAGTATTTTGGGAATAAATTCAAAATAAGTTTATATTTTCTGAGTAATTCTTATTATACAATACAAGTAAGCGCGGAAATATGCTTTTCAGGTTTTCGATTGTTTTCGATACATACACACACCAGCAAAATTAGGAAAACGCCAGCAAAGCTATGTATTAAAAAAAAAGTATGAACCCTCTGTCTTTCATGACACCTAAATTTATAAAGATTGATTATCATTTTTCGAGGTTTAAATATTACCTACTCGGTCTTTAGTTTTATTAAATATGGGTGTTTAATTCGTGTTTACTATAACAATTATTCTGCTTATGCTGTCGTTATATTTGAACCAAAAAATATTGTTTTAAAAAATGGAAAATTATTATTTTTAAGTAATAATTAATAATAATTGAAGCGATGAGATATACAAGGAAAATATTCCACATATTGCGCATTTTAAACTGAGATAGCCATTTTATATTACTCAACTCAAAGCCACGTGTAATGACTTTTAAAACATAAATATTCCTACATGGCAAATCTCTATAACCAAGCCAAATTTATACCGGCTGTCCCGCAACTCGATTGCCGTAGCTTAAGAGGCATATTTACCCCTGTGCTGAAATATGAAGCGAAATCTCAAATAAATTGTTCCTCTACTAAAACTATTAACATTTTAAAAAATTCAACACAACACAAACTTACTTGCAATATTAACCTGTATTTTAAAAAAATAATTATTGAAATTTATTAGTATTTGACTTTGATTTTATGGGAAATTCGAGAAATGCTGTTTTGCCTATAAAATCAAAGATAAATATTAATAGATTTCAATAATTATTTTTTTTAAATGTAGGTTAATATCGCAAGTAGGTTTGGGTTGTGTTGAATTTTTTAAAATGTTGATAGTTTTAGTACAGGAACAATTTATTTGAATTTTCGCTTCATATTTCAGCACAGGGGTAAATATGCCTCTTAAGGGTGTGTTCCTTAACTAATTTTAAGTCGAAAATGCCATATACATTTAATTTCGAATCTCAAAATTAGATGAGTTATTGGCGATATTAAATTGAGAAGCTCTTTGCAAAAACCACATTAGTCCATTTTAATTTTTTTTGTGATAATCAAAGCAAACCTTTTTAGACGAGAAAAGAAAACTGATTATATAATAGAAGTGTTTATTTTTTTTTACTATTTTCAGTTATCAGTTCAGATGTAAAAGGAAAAGATTCCGCCAACTTTGTTTCAGTGTAACATACTTACAGTACTTTTAAATTACTATTATAGAACGATGTAACTTATTGTTAATTGTAAGTTTTCATGTAAAATGCTTACTTTACTCTTTAATCAGTTTTTATTGATTTCTCCAAAATTACTATTAACGGAACCTTTTTCGTGTACATCTCCCTGCTTCAATTAATAAATATATGAATACTGGAAAATTTAGTTCAATTAAAAAACTAGCCAGAGATAAAATTCAGTTAGCTCAATGAAAAACGCCTTTTAAGTATTAAAATGTAACCGGTAGAAGCCGAAAATTAATGCTTATTTGACTGAGATTGATATCCAGTAATTTCTTCTTTCCAATCACCTTTCCAGTCAAGAAGAATTGCAGCCATTAAAATGTATGTAATTGACAAATAAATGTCACCGCCAAAAGATAAATAAATAAATAAATAAATAAATAAATAAGTGAAAAGAATATTTACATATTTGTTTGGGCATTGATAAATTGTTTGCAAAAAAATAAAATAAATGGCGGAAGGTAATGTAATAGTCACATGAATTTTTTTGCGATATTTTACAAGGGATTAATTCATTGTTATAAACCAAAAGGACGGATATGTTTTTAAGTGACGCTATTTTTCCCTGTACCATTTTAAAATATATTTGTCTGAGTCGGGTGTAGAGCTTTTTGTAACTTTTTAATTTTTTACTATAAAAACATGTGCATTTCCATTCTAATTACATCCGAAAACCCCCAACTAATCCCTAACAAAACATCAGCAGCGCTTTCAGAGATTACAACCCATCCAAAAAATTGTCGGCGGTATCAAAATCTTGTCATTTCGAACAGATTACTGGTTTAACTACATAGAGAACAATTGGAAAAATAAAAAAGCTGTAAAAACGCGCGCAGGCTTTTTGTTCTGTTGCGACTGCGAGCGGGTTTCAACAAGTGTAAATCCCTTCCAGCGCCGCTTACAAGTGGCGGGGGAACGATCGGCATTTGTCTTGACCTCGGAGTCAAGGGGAGTCGCAACCCACTCCGGGAATCCGGGCTGACCGCAAGAAACGGCTTACTTACAAAGTGACAAGGGAAATCTACATGTTTACATTCTTTACTTTTACTTTGTATACTAGGTATGTTCGGTTATTCAGTTCTGTGCACATATTTTTAATAAATTGCACAGTAAGCGTTCGGTAATTCACTGTTGTCTACTCTGGGTCTCACAGAACGTGTTTGGTAAATACTGTGCTGTGTAGATTGTGCATGCACAGTTCGCCCAAACTAGAAGAGTCTAGTCGTCAAAGCGCCGGGGATCCCGAAGCAGCACAATGTATATTCCAAGTGCCCGCAAAACACGGGACGTTATATTGGTTTTTAAAACAATTTTAAAAAACAAGCACAAGGACTCGAGTTTTGTGCGTTAGGTACTGTTTTTGTCAGAATTAAAAAAAAATCTTAAAAAGATGTAGGGAAAAATAATATTTTCTCTAGAGATGTATATACTAGTTTTTTACCACCGGGATTAGAAATAAATTCAAATTTTTAAGAATTAAAAGGTTGTTAGAAATTCGACTGTCATCTTTGACAATTCAATGAATGTAATATATTACTAGTCTTTCAGATTCACATCTTCACAATACAGACTTTTGTTATAAAAAAAATGAATTGTCTCTAATTGCATTATCATTTTTCAAATAAAATATCAAGAATACAGTAAAGAACCCCAAGTAATTGTTGTATGTTCTGCAGCTGTTTTAAACTTATTACCAACGAAATCTAAAAAGTTGTACCATGCAGCCTAACCTATAAACACTTTGACTGCCATGAGAATCATAACGCGATGCTCAACGAATTTACAACAATGGCCGCGAGCATCATCACTTGATTCTGAAACACTGCATTCTTCAAAGGCTGCTAGAAACAGTTGTCGCTGCTCGCCTCAATGTAATTTTTAGGCAACCTCAAAAACACGGCTGTAAGCAATAGAAACTGCATTTGGCCTGTATGTAAGTGAATCAATTGCTGATTCTCATAGCCTGAAATGTTCGTAATGAATATGTCAATGAGACACTGAATAAATACATATTTCCCTTCTTTCTATTATTTTGACTCTTACGCAACAATAAAATGAAGTATTTTCTACGTATAAACGAAAATTTAAAAGGAACATAAAATTATATTATTGGAAGTAAACGACTATGTTGTACATTTATGAACTTCAAACAGGCTAGTAAACAATAACTCAGCGATATCTTGACTGAACCGTTTTTGTTTGGGCATGTTTACGATCAATTTTTGCAAGATTTTTGACTCTACGTATGATTCTTACGGCCATTAGAACAAGCATCAACTATGGGGGCCGCGTGAATCAAGTGATGCCTCTCAGTTCAAAACAATAAAAAAATTATGTTTTTTGAGAAAAAATACATCCTATAATACTTGCTCATCTTCTTGTTATCATATTAAAGAAAAAAAAATCCGGCCAGAAGAGACTACATTTTTGGTAATATTACGGCAGCCAAAGTGTTAAACCAATGAATTGGCAATATAATAAACTCCCTAGGGTTTATTTTTGATATATTTTCTCCGTAGAGGCAAAATGTATTACTTCTGTCATGATTTTGACATTATTAATTATATCAATTTTTACTCTCGGTGCTGAAATAAAGTAGGTAATTATCAATACTATTCGTATTCCAATTATTTCTGTTTTTGCTAACTGTCAAAATTAGCAGAAAGAAATATTAAAATCTGATTTTCTAATCTCGGAATATTTAGAAAAGTGACATATCTTCTATTGCCATAAAGCCACAGAATTATTTACACATTATTAATAGTAATAATAGTATTAAAGGCATAATTCAAAGATTGTAGCACGATGGAATGTTTTAAGCTCGACGCGTGCTATAATTTTAATTATGCCCGTGGGACATACAACGTTTTATTTTATTTTCGTTCTCTAAATTCAAAAATTCAATAAGCAGGGCACACAACCGGTTTAGAAAACCGGTAACCGATATTTTGAACGAAAAATCGCGAACGTTTATTAGTTGTACAAGGATTCTTTTAATTTTATACTTGACAGTTGGTACTAATTCCGATATCGTCTTCGTTTGTTGGCAACTGTGAATATAATTTATAGATAAATAATAAAATTCCATAAATTGAATTGCTCTTATATTTGTTACATTTTTTAGTTTTTAAAAATAATTTGAATCTAATTCTCTTAACCGTTAAATTAACCGGTTTATTATTATTATTAAAAACCGGTATTTTTTTCAGTGACATGCCCTATTAATAAATATATTTGTGTATTCGGTATTGCTGTGCTGGCCAAATTATGCTGGCTTGAGGGCGAATAAATAAGTTTATGATTCCAAAATAAAATAAATATTTTTATTAAGGAACATGAATTTTATTTACGTTGGGTTAATAATAAAAAAATCTGATGTGGCCAGCACATTAGCATCCGTCAGTTATATGAGGCATTTACGAAAATTCTACCGGTGAACTGTTACCGGTAAGCAGCTGTTTATCAGGTTATAGCTACCGGAATCGATATTTTAAGAACGCAAGTGATAAACAGAGTAGATCCATAACCGATAAAAAATTGAAAATTTGAAACAGGTTAGAACTGTGATATATAGGTAGTTAACAAAATTTTAAAGCGCGTTTTTCTTTGCATCATTATCTTTTTTTTGAGATTAGATTATTCATGAATCCGGTAGATGGATCTGGTAGATATTGTACAATTTTCGAACACGGTAACTTTTTACCACTCGTGTTTTCGAACACAGTCAGTAGATGCGGTATCTACCGGTAGAATATTCATAAATGCCTATGTATTTTCTATAAAATCCATATAGAAAGTTCCTTGCAAAAGATTCTAAATTTCTTGTATGTACATTACCTTTCGACAGTTGTATGCATTTTATACAAATTCCATACAGAAAGTTTCGAGCACAAATATTTTATATTTCGAGGAAAATTATAACACAAATATACTCTGTCAATTGACTTAATATAGTATCTGTTTCTAGCATAGCTCGCTAATTTATGAAATTTAATTTCTTTATAATTTTATAATTCTATATCCATTTAATATGAAGTATAAAATGTAGTCAAATCGTATAGAGAATATAATGTTTTTTTAATATTTATAATAACATTAAATGTGAAAAAAATATATTTAACATCGTTTTTTCAACAAAAACTGTTAAAATCTTCAAATGAGGGTACTTCCTGTTGACCAATTATAACCAAAATATAATCAGCTCTTCATATGGATGCAACGAAAAGGAATACGAAAGAATTATAATTTTTGGAATTATAGTATTAGAGTTATCGTAGACGAAAATTTTGTCATCATCATCATCATCGTAAAAATAGTAAAATTGTATTCTAGGGACCTTAAAATGTGCTTATTCATTAAAAACTCACCATCGAATTTTTTGACCAAAGACAATAGCTTCCTTTACCTAAAGGTGACGGAAGGTAAAAATGGTTATACAAGTTTTTTACGTATTTGTATTATTTTTTTAAACAATATTATCAACTTTTTTACATCTCACATCAATAGCTATGAAATTCCAGAAATAATTTGAAACAAATTAGATTTTCACGCCAGTATTTTTTACTAGTAAATAAACCAGCGGTCATTTTATGTATCAATTACCCATACTTCTATAAAGCAAAACTAAAAAACATACCTGCTGTAAACATAACAAAAATACCATTAATTTAGCAACGAGACAAAAATTTGGTAGCATTTGGGACCTAATTTTAAATTATTGTTTGTATTTATTAATTCAGACAAATCTATTAAAACGAAATTTCGTCAAAATATGCATATCCTTTACCAGCAGATAATAATTAGAACGTGTAAGTAGAAAATTCTTATAGACCGAATATTCGCCGTATTTGTTTAAAAGTCTGCCTCAAAATACAAAAGATGTTGAAAACCAAATATAAATAAAATTTTCGTCCATACTGATCAGAAATTTCCATAAATCATGAAATTTGAAAAAAAAACATCATTTTACATTGTTTAAATACAACGTAATCATTCATTTCGCAACAATTATTTAAATTAAGCCATTTCAAATCCATTATTTAAATATCAAGACGAGAGCGACCAGCAAATATATTTTACATATTTATTAAAAAATCACTTTCAAATATTCAAATGTATGCCTTCAGCATCGAATGACGGAATGACTCTACCAAAAAATTAATAATTTTTTATTTTTACATTGTGAGTCACGGCAATGTGTACCAAAATTGACATATTTTTTCTTCCGATGGAAAATTAAAAGTCAATACCAGGGAATGAAATAGCTAAACGATTCAACAAGAACGAAAAAGTCTATATTTTGTTTTTCAGATTTACGGAACTAAAAAGTATGTCGTGACCAGTGACCACCACAATACTTCTCGCCAATTTAATTTTATTTTTCGTTAGTATTGTATAATAAAATATATGCTGCAGAAAGAAGAGATTTGATTTTAAGTTAATTGAAAATGATTTTCTACCGTTTTATACTATTTATATCCAGTAAAATTATACTCGATTTAAGAACTTAATATTAACTGCTCTTGATTTTTGATATCGACATTTATGTCAATTACAATTTCTAAACTAATGTGAAGCTTTTTCTGTCATCAACTCTTTAAAAATATATGACTCCGAAACCGGTATCCAGTAACTAAATAAAATAAAAATTTACTGTACACCATTTTTTCCAATTAATCCAATACTACAGTAACACGAACTCCTTCATTAATGAACATTTTTAAAGTGATTCTTTAGACGAGTGGTATTTAAATTAAGGGTCGCGACCCTCAACGGGATCGCGAAAAGGTTTGCGGTGGACACGGGATGTACGAAAAAAATAACGAAGATTGGTTGTTTTCTCAAATTTATAGCTTTTAATAATTAAAATAAAAAGTTTAATTTTAAATACATTAAACGATTTTCTCATTTACTGGTGTTTTTATTTTTATTCACTTTATTTAATCGTGTGCCGTAATATATTTTTCATACCTCCGTCCATTTTGACTAGTATTACAGAACTCAAAATCGTCCAGAAATGCGCTGGTGCTGACCTAGGCCGGCAAAAGGAGTTGGCATTACTGTTCCGGTGATATGTCAATTTAAGATTATTTTCAACACAAGAATTAGCAAAATGTTTACAAATTTTAGGGCTAAATCTTTAATTGTTGTAACTTAAATAACTAAATTTTGTCATAAAAATAATAATATGCTGTCATTACTGACATCTCGTATAGATTAATTATAAGTTCCAACTTTAGGACTAGTATGGTTTGTAGCTACAACTAACTTCACGTGATACAATTGAGTTTCCGCCATCTGTAATTAAAAATATGCGAAAGTATATAATATATATAACTAAAGTTTGTATGTATATTTTCAATAGATATAAAATAATTACGCATTTTAAGTTCAAATGTAAGTAATTATAATTAAACTTGTAATGCAAAACCGATAAAAATATATGTTCATTTTTTAGGTTATGTAACATAGAATAAAGTGTAGAGAAATATACGAAGAATTTATGGAGAAGTCGGTACAAAAAATCTTGTGTATCACACGCCCAGAAACTGTTTTGCGAGATCTCGCATTTGCAGGCCTCGCTTTCGCAAATGTTCAGTTTCTGGCCTATTGATACAAGTAACTATTTCAAATATGTCACTGACAAAAGAAAATTTGGCTGAAATTTCTTCTGACGGAGATTAAAAAATTCTTATTATATAATTTTTGGTTGAGAATTCGAAACGAATACTCAGAATTATCGGATACGGCACTGAAATTCTTGTTCTTTAATCATCTTATATGTGTAAGCATGGGATTTCACAATTAATTAATTTAAAATGTAAATACAAAATTAGATTAGACGTAAAATCTTCCTTCAGACTCAAATTAAATTTAATATAGCCAAATATAATGAATAAAAAAAACAGGCTCACCTTTCGTAGTAAATTATTATTTTTTTCTATTTTGGTTGTTTAATATGTACTTTATGAAACCCATTTGGATGTCATAAAGTACTTCTTTATGACATCCAAATGAGTTTCATAAAGTACATATTAAACAACCGAAATTGAAATTCCTGGACATGAAATAACGTACATTTTTTGAAAAAATGACCAAAATAGAAAAAATTGTATAAAATACACGTTTCATAAGACATTTCAGCGCACTTGTCCTCTTAGAAAACTCGCGGCAAGCCGCTCGTTTCTAAGAATGACGCGTGCTATTGTTGCACTTATATTTGTATGTATTTTGCATTTGAAATATGTTATATTTTTTGTATAAATTTTGTAAAAATATGTTTTTTTTTAAATTTGAATCTGCCTATTATCAGCTTACTTTAGAATTTAAATAATTGTACTCGAAATTAAAATGTTGGGGTTGATATATGTCAACGTCATTAATTTTGGATCCCTCTAGTAAAAAGTTTAAATTCCACTGCTATAGACTTATGGTTAAATAAAAAAAATCATATATACGCCGTTCGCGGAAATGAGAGAATGCGGAACATTATTGAACAAAGACGTCATTCTGTTTTGGTCAAAACTAGTCGTGCAGGACGAGGCGAGAGTACTCTCGTATCTCGTCTTGTCTCGTTGCATTATGTGAGACGAGAACGAGAGTGAGATTGCTATTTAAAATTCGAGGCGAGATCGATATAACAACTGCAAGAAACGAGAAATCTCGCGAGATTCTCGCAAGAGTCTCGCAATAAAAAGTATTTGTAACTTTATAGCTTTGATTCATAAATTCAATGAAAAATGCACTGTAAAAAGAGTGGAGTCAACGCTAATTCGTGCATAGAAGAATGTTATATTATATTAAGCGGCGATGGGAGCCAACACGGATCGATATGAAGTGATTGATTGCCAGCGGATTCCCAGTGTAGTGGTTTTTTTATAACTAAATCTTACTTAAATAGTGGCATATATATCATAATAATGTGTAGGTACTTTTAGTTACTTAAAAAATATTTTGTTAATGTTTAATTAGTTTTACTGATGGCAGAATATTAACAGATATTCGTATTGAAATAGTTTAGAGATCAAAATTTGGTGATAAATTACATATTTTAGAGGTAAATTAAATTATTTAGTAATGTCACATTTTCTGGTGACCGTAAATGAATAAACATTATGTTCATATTGAAATAATTTGGTGACCAGAAGTGTTTCGTTTCTCTATTATAGTTGCAGTTCTACGACTGAAAATACGCGGAAGACGGTACGATTGATGCGAACTTGTCTCTTAAATTGTTACGTAAGTACGTAATACGCAAGCGCTTATTTTTACAGCGAGACTCTCGCGAGATTCTCGCGCAAGAACGAGACGAGACTCAAAAAAATATGCGAGAACGAGAGCGAGATCGAGATTGCAGATCCTAAAACGAGACGAGATCGATATTTTACATTTTTCGTCTCGTCTCGCCTCGCGTGTATCACTAGACAAACAGGATAATTTAGGAGTCAAACCAATACAATGACTTGTTTCTGTTCAATAATTAGTTCAACATTATCTCGTTTCAGCGAACAGAGCATGGTGACTAAAAATACCGGAAATTGTAAACTATAACTTCATACTCGTAAATATTATCTAAATATTTTTTCACGAAAATCAAGTAGTTAGTAGTTAATTCTCTTTTGTTCAGGCCGCGTATTTACGTGTTTAGCAGCAATTAGCAATGAGGATCTTATCATGTTTCATTTACGCATTATTTACGTTGCTAGGGTAGTAAAGCTCACTTACGAAGTCGGTAGTAGAAAAAAATATTTGTGGTTGCGTGTAAACAAGGCTGTACACTCCTACTCGTATTAGTTTAAAAACAGAATATAGCGGGCGTTGTGGCAAAAAGCGTGATGAAACTTAATAACGTAGTGTTGGTAAAGTTGGCAGTACCCTGTAATTCAACGCAGATGTGTTTGTTTTCGAACAAAAGTACAACATTATGTCTGTTTGGCGCACCACTTGCTTCATACAAACATTACTGAACGAGCTTCGAGTACGGCTTGCAATAGCTTCACTCTACTTCTTACAACGCTTGCAAATTGCGGCGGAATGAGAAATCTTTTACACTATTTTAGCACGAATGAGGGAAACCAAGAAAATGTACAAGTAATATGTTTTTCCTGCATTGAAAACTACTGTGCTATATTTTTATTTCAAGTGCTATATTTTCCAAGAAATAATTATTTAAAAAAAAAACCATACAGGGTGTTTCAAAAACATAGCGACAAACTTTCAGGAGTTGCAGAGAACGTTAAAACAATCACTTTTTGTTAATAAACCCATGTCCGAAAATGAACCGATTTAATAATACAACAAAAAAAAAGAAATTTCATAATATTTTTGCTAGGCAAGGAACGAATTAAGCGTCAATAAACATGCACTGAGCAATTTTTGTTATTTAATAAATAACAAAATTTAAAGTTTTTCTATAGCAACCAAATGATTGCGTAAATGACTGATGCCCAGTTGCAGAAAGCGTTGTCAGAAATCTGACATCATGTCAGATGATGTGACATAACGTCAGATCAAAGTACTCGTTACACAAAGCCATCTGACGCGATGTTAGCTAAAGTTATGTCAGAATGATGTGACAGTACGTTTGACGCGTTGTCAAGTGAAAAATCTGTTGCACAAAGCTCTGACGCGTTGTCACAGTTCGTCACTAATTGCTCGTCAGCGATAAATTATCTTTTGACAGAGCGTTCATATTTCGACTTTGCTTGGTGATTTTAAGATATTTTTCATCATTACATGTCGGTGAGTGTGATTATTATTACAATTACTTTAATAAATTAATATTATCTAAACAATTTTAGTATATATGATAGATTTTTCCTTAAAAAGCTCCCTGTCTGACAATGAAGATGAACCAATTAGTAGAATTCGTATAGTTCCAGATCGCAAGGATCCATTTAATATTTATGATGACCAAGATTTTAAGATACGATATCGTTTCTCAAAATATTTTGTAAATCGTTTGAAACCCCTCTACACGCAGAAATAAACCCTTATAGACACTGGCCACAATTTTAATGCTGTACGAAATATGTTAGTGGCAAAACTTTTGAAAGATAGTTCAACTGACGAACATAATTTATTATTATAACTTTATTACTTGTACTTTATTTACCCAAACAAATAATTAATAATCCATATTCTCATTTCTCAAATTTTTTATAGAATAGTTCAGATGTATATTATTACTGACAAGATTATTTAAATTTAAACTTCAAAACAGCCCCAATCAACAAATCATCCCTAAGAAAGTCACTAAACTCTTGACAGATTGCACTGTTGTCAAATTGTATTTTTATCTAACATTTACTGAGTTTACATGCAGTTTTGAAACCGTTTATAAAACGTTTTTAGTTTTGAAAACGCCATGTATACAGTGTCAAAACGGATTTGAATTATCTCAAACCAAAACTAAAATTCATGGGTTGGACTTGAAAACTAGTTTCAAAACTACTCATGTAAACACTTAAAATTCAGTTTCGATACTGCGCATGCGTACAGAGCATAACGTTTCTGTCGCTTTGTGTTAGTAACCTTCAAATATACTGACAGTTGTGTAGTTTTAGTGCGTAGTAGTACGAAGTATAAAAAATAATTCGAATAATAGCAAAACGAAATATTTGGAGTGATGAGGATCCGTCACTTACATCAGCTAAATGCGCAAACTGATTTCAAATCAATTTTTAAACTTGTTTTGAAAACTGCATGTAAACAGTTTTGCATAATTTTGACTGAAAACTGAAACCATTTTCAAAACTGCATGTAAACGTAGTAATTATGATAACTAAAGCTCGGATTTATATGCAAGGAAAATAGGAAGAATATGAGCATATATATGCAGGATTTTATTGGAAAATATGTAGGTAGGTGTACATCATATGCAAAAATATATGCAAAATATGCAGCTCAAGAATACAAAAAATATAGTAAATAATTACTCACCTCCATCTGTACATCAATTTTAATAACTGTGAAAAGTTTAAATACAACATAAATAATAAAATTATTATGTAAAATATGAACAAAATAATGTTTTTAACAAATTTCTTTGTTTATAAATACAGTTATATTTACATGCTTAATATGAATATTTACAGAAACTTACACCTGGACTACGGAATACATTTTCATTTGCAATAATAATTAAATGTTTTTCCAAGTTACCCATTTTAAATGATTGCCTTCTGTCACTCAGTATGTGTTTATACATAACCGAAAAAAAAATTTAAAGCTAGACTGACCGTTACATTATCTGTAAGGGATTAGGAATATACCTATAAAACTAAAATATACTGCTCGTGGGAGTGAGATTTGTGAGACTGATATTGGACAAGTGCAGACATATAGATCTGCTTTGATTTTAGTGGTGTAGAACGGGGAACTAGTGGATTAGGAAATTACAGCCAGGATTGAAATTCTGGGTAATATTTGACGGCGTAGCACTGGTTCGGTGACCACAATGTTCTTCAAATGTATGAGAATTTTATTGAAATTGATAAAAATTACGTAAAATTTAGAAAATATGCACATATATGCACATTAGAATGAAATATGCAAAAAATGCAAGAATTAGGTCAAATATGCAAAAATATGCATTTTGCATATAATCCGAGCTTTAATACAACCTTATTTTTTGTTTGTGTAACGCATCAAAAATCTGACATTATGTTACATCTGACGCGATGTCAGCTAATCACGTTGTTACATTTTGTTTCTGCAACCGGCCCTAAGTTGTAGTAATTGAAATGCTTTCTGTCATTTGTTTTTCAGCAACTTTATTTCAAAATATTTTTCTTTTGTTTTGAAGTTTTTTACAAATCCTGGAAGTTTGTCGGTAAGTTACCCGCGTCGATTAGAAGGGCGCACAAGTGGGTATATTTAAAAATGGTGAAACTCTAAAGTCAAGCTCAATGAAAGAACGTGGATAACTAACCAAAAACAGTTTATTTTTTCACTACCGGAAGTAGAAAATTATATGTCTAATGTCTAAATCATAACAGAAGTATAAAGATTTCAGTGATATATGAATTATCATCTTAACTTCAATATGAAAAATATTGTATCGTGTACTGCAAACTTTTCATCCAATATATCACGCGATTTTGAAAACGATATGATTTTAATTCCATAAATCTAACATAGGCCGATATCAGTGCAGAAAATAACAGCGTACATCGTCATCATTATTTAGCGTTTAACTCTGAATCTGTTGAGCCTAGACTATAGACATATTTTTCCCTAAAACTACTATGGAATTCATACATTCTGTAACTGAAAATTGTTACAGAATGAGGATATTCTGTCATACTGTTACGAAATAATATTCCGTGAAAGGCAGTCACAGACAACTAGTTTTTCAATTCACCCACTTAAAATACACGGGAAAGCGCAATTGTTTTCAAAATCAAACCGGCTTTGCTTGGCACTTTGTTTCTTTGATTTTGTCACTTCAACTGCCTTAACTGTCAAATTATAAAAGAAATGATTATAAAATCTAATTATACGCCTTGTTTTATGCATTTTGAAGCTTAAGTTAAATAAAAATTATTGCTTTTATATCATAGCAAGAATATTTTATTATTTTTTGGAATAATGTCAAGTGATGAGCAAAATATTTTTTTTAAATAGTGTTAAGGACTGTGTCCACGATCCTAGAAATCGATCTGAGTTCTCAGATATAGTTCGCAATTCGATAACTCGGATCGTGGACATTACCAACCGCACACAAAAATCGAATAGAAAACTAAAACGGAAAATTCGTTCTGTCCCATTTTTTCGTACAAGTTGCTTATTTCATTTACATGTTACCAATTTAAATCTTGACGTTTGATAAGCTAGAAAATTATAAGGTTATAAAATATTACTTAATTTTACTCATTTTTGATAAGTTATTATAAATAATTACTTATAAATAAAATAATATATTAGTAAAAATTGCATTTACTTACTACCGGGATAATTTCTTGGTTATTTTTTATTAGTTTTTGGTATCGGTAGAAATGGCTGAAAATTCGACCAACCGGACATCTGTAGTCATACAAGTTCAATGTGTATGATCGAAAAATGTGATCGAGAACTCGGAACGATTTCTAGCATCGTGGACACAGGCCTGTAGAAAAAGTATAGTCTAAAACTCGTATGGAATAGTATTTCCGCCACTCGCGAAACTGTAGATCTCGCCTACGGCTCGGCCTACAATTTTTTCGCTCACGCGGAAATTATATATTACATACTACTTATAGAATATACTATTTTGTTTAAATATTGAATTGACAGCTAGACAATTTTAAGGTTAATACAATAAAAATCACACTAGATATCATACGAGGAACATACTCGTATGATGTATTGGGCTCGTCGACTGCCCTACGTACTATATTTGAAGAGAAAATTCAAATAAATTATTCCTGTACTACAACTATTAAAATTTTTAAAAAATCAACATTATTGTTTTCCCATAAAATCAAAGTCAAATACTAATAGATTATAATAATACTTTTTTTTAAATACAGGTTCATATCGGAAGTAGAAGCATGTTCTTCTAATGTTGATTTTTTTAAAACCGTTAATAGTTATAGTACAGGATTAATTTATTTTAATTTTTGCTTCAAATATAGTACAGAGAGGAGTCATTCCTCTTAAGATTTTGTTTCTCGGGAGAAGGGATTTTATATTATTTTGACAGTTTTAGATATCGTTGGTAATAAGTTTAGAATAGCTGCAAAAGCTGCATCAACAATCTCTTGAGATTCTCTCAGGAGTTTTACGCTATATTCTTAGTATTCCATTTTAGAAAAAAAAAACACGAGATAGAACACAAAATTATCAAAATAAAATTTAAAAATAATTTTTTTCTTCAAGCGTATCACAATATTCATATTATGCTACTGTATACACACTATAGAAGATATTCATTGTCTTACTAGTACAAAAATGTTGTTATTGTTGTACTAGTAAAAAAATGCAAGTGTCTTAGTTCACCGCTGGTGGCGGCAGTCGTCACAGCAACACGTATTATATTGAAAATTGTTATTTCAAAGTTGTATCGTTTTTGTTTTATAGTGTATACAGCCAGCTTTGGTGGAAATTGCAAACACTACAATTAAAAAATTCCAAAAAAAATGTCAATAAAATCTTTGAAACACTTGAAGAAAAAATAGTATATGTCATTCGGAGTAGAACGCCCTTTTTTTGTTTTACCCAGCTTGCCTAGCCTCGGCTAGTGCCTCGGCCGCAATAGCTGGGTTCAACACAAAAAGACCGCTTTGTACTCCTAATAACATAATATACTCCTGTTTATATAAAAATCTATGTAGTAAAGGTGTGAATCTTAACGACTACTACTTTCTTCAATTCATTGAATTGTCAAAAATGACAGTCGAATTTGTCAAAAGATTTTAGTTAAAAAAATTGTGGATTTTGTGATATTTCTACTCCCGATGGTAAAAGAAAAGAGTATACCTGTATATCTCAAGGAAGAATGCTTTTTCCCTCGGTGTTTTGTAGTCAAATTGCTCATTGTACCTCGAGAAAAAATATGCATTTTTCTCCCTTGATGTATAATATACTATTTTCTTCAGTCAGCGGATGTAGAAAAACTAGTGTGTCACGAGCGTAAAGTATCTCTATCGAAAGGTAATCTTGATTTATAAAAATTAAAACGAATAAGTTATTTGAACACCCACTTTTATTTTTGACGGAAATTGACGTAAATACTAAAAAAAATTTGTTTTATGTTATAAAAAAATTTCTATTCGTAGGATGTATATAATTATTAGAATTTCCGACAGTTTTTTTTTTTTTTTTGTAGTACACCGAACCGTTAAAATATTTGTACCTACGAGTATACAAATTAAAAAGGATTATTATACAAATCATGTTTATGAATATTTATTCAATTGAAACATTACGAAATTATATTCATATGAGCATAATTATAATAATCGAATTATGTTTTATTAGAAAATATATATAGTATTGATTATATTCCTAATAATGTAGCAATTTAATTTGACTTACATTCCGAAGCACAGAAATGATATCGATCTTTAAAACAATTTATTTTAATATTTAAATATAAACACTTAACCAGATACTCGTAGTTATTTTTAAAATAAATGAAGTTTTGATTATTTTTAATAGAATTAAATAAGTAAAATATCCTTTGTGAAAGAACAAAATTACCTTGAACATGCAATCTTCAATAATGGTTGCATTCTCTATGCAATATCAGAAGTTTAATGATATATTCATTATCTTGAATACTACATTTCATGTAAGTAAATAGTTTTCTTTTTAATTCATTGATTTATGAGAATATTACAATGACAGTATACTGTAAATAATGCCAACATAAAGAGGAAAAATGTTTCTATAAAGAATCTCTCTCACAGACTCTAGTAAACTTTTTCATGTTTTCACTTTTCAGTGTCAGATTTACATAATTTGAAGCCTATGGCGGTATGTAAGCAAACCTCGCCGACGTAAAGTAAATTTCACAATATTTCTTCACATTTACCTTTTCTGAGACTTTTAATAATAAAAAAGGTACTAGAGTTTTATAGATGTATCGTATGGCATTAATACAAGGTAAAATATATAAAATGGTAGATGTAATTTATTATAAAATACTGAAAGTAAATATTTTTTATTTCTTATTCTTCATTTCGCTTAAAAAAATCGGGGAGAACTGAAAGTAATTTTAGTCCAACGTAATATTATTATTATTATTAGACAATATACATAAATAATTACAAATACACAATAAATGTATAATGTATTACAACAATTTTTTCTCACTCCTTACAAACTGAAGTGACCGATTTTCGGTAGCGAAATACCGCTACCGGACCACATGGAGTGAGTCTTCTGAGCACTTATTAAAACCATATAGTCAAATTTGAATATCATAGGCCTGATGTATCGGCGAACAGAATGAAGTAGATCAATTATATTAAATATTGAGGAAAAAATTATTTTGGGTTTTCAAATAATTCGAATGTTGACAATTATTCAAATAAGAACAAAAAATGCCCAAAATTAGAGGCGTACGAAATAGGGTTCATGATTTCGGGTCTAGGAAAGTTCACCGAAAACAATTCACCGAATACAATTCACCGAATACAATTCACCGAAAAACAATTCACCGAAATACCAATTCACCGAACAAACAATTCACCGAAATACAATTCACCGAAAAACATATTCGCCGAAAGACAGTTCACCGAAATATAATTCACCGAAATGCTAATTAACTTTCCTTCACACTTTATCCAGGCTTAGGACTGGCAGCAAAATGCAGGCGTGTTTAAAAGTAGGAAATTGATTCCTTTGTCATGTATTATTTAATTTTTATAAAACTAGGTATACTCGTATGTTTTTCATTAATAACTTAAATTATGTGCTATGCCCCGTAAATACTCATGTATGTTATCCTTCTTGTAATTTTCAACTAGATGCTCAATCCTCAGAGCACAGTCTCTGTATTTTTTACGCATCGGTGCGCCGTCTTGGCCGCTCACGTACTGCTCTATTTGAAGTTCATTTAAGCTTTGTTCCCGTTTAATTGCTTCAATAAATCTCCATATGTTAGGGTGATCCGCCGCAATTTGTCGAACCGGAATTTTTTGTGCCACCGACCGGTATAAGTAGTTCTACATTACCCTAAATCGTCCAGAAATACATTTTTACCGGCCTATGGTCTTTTAAGGTTTATAAGTTGGTATTATTCTGGTAAAATGTCAGTTTATAAATGAATCGGTTATTTGAAAAAAGCCACAAACAATCTTGGGGAATTTTATTTTATGTTCATTTCATAATGTTTAACTGTAAGCGTGCCCTTTCACTGTTTCACATTTACTTCGAAAAGGACACATCTGATGACTGATGTGACTTTTTCAAAACAATTGCAAGAGATTCTTATGTTCATTTATTATTTGTTTGTCACTGTTCGCTTATTATTAATGAGTTAGAGTTAAACTAAGTAATTCAACTGAGGATTTAAGTAGTGATAGTGAATATATTTTACACAAGAAAAGTAATTTAGATAATATGATTCGGAAGAACCTGGGATACTTATTTGTTTCTCATTGAATTCACGGACTTATTAAAAAATACATTTTCTTTATCAAAGCCTGCCGGTGCAAGGCCAGAACTGCCACAGAAACATTTCGGACATATACCATGTACAAGGACCTATCCATATCAACAAAATGGATAATCTGAGGCCTCTGATTCAAGTCGCTGAAGAAGACCACTAGTGTGTTATATTTAAAAATTTTACGTGTAATAAATACTATTGTAATACTTTTGTCTGCGATATAAAAACTCGAATAAAACATTCTGAATTTGGTAAAGGGTACATTTGAGTTATTTAATTTTTTGCGTTAGTAATAAGGATAAAGGAATATATCAGTTACTAATAATTATTAATGTCTTTAAATAAAAAAAAAGATAATCGTATCCGAAAAAACACAGATTGTAAAGTTATTCAGTTTTTTCATCTATTGTAAAACTTTGTTTCATGCACTTGTGACCTTTTTCAAATAACCGATTCAAGTATTTTCAAAACAAGAATTAGCAAAATGTTTACAACTTTTATTACTAAATTGTTAATTGTACATAATCCGGGCCTGGGATTCTTGCACCATGAGACAGATCTAGAAAATTGTAGAATTACATTAAATATCTATCTTATTATCTTATTATATGTGGATAAAGCGAAGATTCAATAAATCCTAATTACATATTGGCAGAGAAGCTATTATAAGTATTATACTTGCGCGAGTGCAGTAATATCATTAGAAATTGTCCCAGCTTAAATAAATTTTAACAGTTACAAAAATAACATTAACCCTGCGGTAATTAACGCTATTTAACGTAATAGATAATATTCAGAAGATTCGGAATTTTCGATAAGTATCCTTTTCTAAATGCCTGCATTTGCTGCCATTTTTACGGAAAGTTAAGAATATTACAATTTAATTATAATAATAATAATAATATTTTATTTACCAAAAAACAATTACATGTATGGTACGTCATAAATATACAGGTACATATAAAAAATCAAAATATTCGAAATAGTCAGACAATACACTAGAGAAATTATTGACAAGAATGCGGACAAGAGTCAGTATCAGAACTCTGGATCTGTCAGATATTCCTCAATGCTATAATAACTTTTATCCACTATTTTTTTAGAAATAACAGATTTAAATTTGTTTAAATTTAAGTCCTTTAGGTCTTGTGAAAGTCTGTTAAAGAGATTCAAGTTTATATTGTTAATTGTGGAATTTTTCTTTGTCAGTCTTGGAACAACCAAGTTTAATTTATTTCTCGTCTCGTATTTATGAATCTCGGCATGCGATTTGTATTTTGATAAATGTTTCTTAATATATATCAAACAGTTTAGTATATATTGAGAATAAAGTGTGTGAATTTTATTATTTTTGAATAATTCCCTGCAGTGATCTCTGGGAGTAACACCAGAAATAATTCGAATTGCCTTTTTTTGCATTATAAATATTCTGTCAGCATGCGGGGATTGACCCCAGATTATCAATCCATACGACATAACTGAATGAAATAATGCAAAATAAGCGATTCTCGCTGCTGCGGGACCCACAATATAATAAATTTTACGAAGAGCATATAAACATTTCGCTAATTTGCTACATAAAATATCAACGTGGCTTTTCCAGTTTAAACTTCTTTGTATGTGTAAGCCTAAGTATTTAACCGTAAATTCATTAGATTGATTTGTATTTTTAAAGTCAATTATGCATGTTTGTTCTATATTTAAAGCTAGGTGATTTGCAGTAAACCAGTTTAGTGCTTGATTTAGAATTATATCGGAATTATTCGTAAGCATACTGATGTCATTACAACTTGAAAGGAAGGTTGTATCGTCGGCAAACTGTATAGTTTTTGTATTTATGTTTTTTGCTAAATAGTTAACATAAATTAAAAACAATAAGGGCCCCAATAGACTTCCTTGGGGTACGCCTTTATTTGATACTTTAACATTACTAACAGTATTGTTAACTGACACAACTTGCTGTCTATTCTCTAGATAAGATTTTAATAATTGCAGGCTGACGCCCCTACCCTAAATTAGCATTTCGGTGAATTATATTTCGGTGAACTGTCTTTCGGTGAATATGTTTTTCGGTGAATTGTTTGTTCGGTGAATTGGTATTTCGGTGAATTGTTTTTCGGTGAATTGTGTTCGGTGAATTGTATTCGGTGAATTGTTTTCGGTGAACTTTCCGGCACCCCATGATTTCTCGAGCTTATCAATTTCTCGGGTCGCGAGAATTCTCGAGGGTAATTTCTCGGGTTGTCGAGAAATTTATATTTACGTATTTTTTGCATATCTTTTCGGTTCAAATAATGAAAAATGTCGTCACAAAATAAAAAATATGTATCATAAAAAATATGTTTTTATAAATCAACAAATTAAGTGGTTTTCTCTCTCAAATAAAAGTATCAAAATAATCATAAAACCTTTATTGACAGTTTTAACTTGCATAGGAACTAACTAAAATATCTTCTCTTGAAAACAAAATCTAAACAAAAAATGACAAAATCTCTTTCTTAGGAATATTAGGAACTAAAATTATCTTCTCTTAAAAACAAAATCTAAACACATAACAAAATCTATTTGAAAGAAACACTAGGAACCAAAATTAGCTTCTCTTAAAAAACAAAAATAACAAAATCTCTTTCACATAAACCAAAATTGTCTTCCCTTAAAAAACAAATTAAAAATTTAAACATCAAACTTTCTACGAAATTCAGAGCTAAGCTGACATATTATAAACCAAACGGCAAAGGCAAAATAGTCTTCTTTTACAATCTTTTAGACTCAAATATGATTTCTCGAGTTCTCGACTTTTCTCGAGCTTCATTTCCCGGGAACAAAGCCCAACGATTTTCGAGCCGTGTCGACAATTCCCGGAAATGAACCCTAGTACGAAATTAACTTTTAAGACACTTAATTTATTTACTTATTTATTTTCTTTAACATTTTTTAAATGGAAAACAACGGGGGAAATAAGTATAAGTCGTAAATATAAGTATTCTCCAGAATTTAGAGACTAGGAATCACATGTATCAAATTTTATTGGGTTTATTGTGATTTCAATTATAATTTCCCATGTTCCCAATTTTATGGCAACTATTGATACTCATTCTACAAAAAATTACTTTCTTATACAATCTGAATAAAAAACGATCGTCTAATTATAGGGTATTTATATTCCGTTTTAAGAAACCTGTAATCTGTAAATAATATTAAACAAACATTTGTCTGCCAACCATTCTCTATTTGGTTAATTATGGTTATCAAACTTACAATTAATTATTAATACGTCAGTCCAGAAGCAAAAAGTTTATTTTGTTAGCAAAGTAGGCCATGTATAAAACAAACAAAAGAACACGAGCGTCTTAAAACGAGTTAATAAAAGTTAGTACCGCAATCAAGTAGGCTTGTGAATATTTTAGTACGGGGAAACGGCGGGGAAAATGTTATTGCGAAAATTTGATGTGGTCTAACTTACGTCTATGTCGATGTCTGATAGGGGCCCATCGCCCGACACAAAGCCCTGTTTACATCAAATTCAACAGCGAACATAAAAATTAACTAACTGCGGATGTAGCACCATGATCATAACTATCATTACATAATTAAACAGTCAATGAAAACAAAATCAATTGCTTATTGAGTACATTTCACACACTCGGTATACAGACAAGTGAAGCCCGCGAGGCTGTGATAAAACTTCCACCGAGGTAAGTATACTATTTTATTCACAATCATCCATTTTACCTCCCGCTACCCTCGGTAACGGAGGTATAGGGATCGTGCTAAAAATCGTATATCGAGATTTTGGTAAATGACCACGTTTTAAGGTCCCTAGAATCCAATTTTAACATTTTCACGATGATGTCTGTGTGTATGTTTGTGTGGATCGTCCACTCTAACTCAAATACTCATAATCAGAAAATTTTGAAACCTTGTATTTTGAACTTTTTCTGTAATGGAAAGAGCTCATTAGATTTTGGTGAAAATCGGATAACCAGAAATGGCACTTTACTAGAAGCTCAAAATAGTTTTTCTTCTAAAAATACTTTTAAATGTTATTTTTTCGAGATTTACATTAATACTTTTTCTATATATTTTATGGATAAATTTAGATTATATATAATTTAAATGCCAAAGCCTACGCTTTCAACAAGCAAAACGCAGATATTTAAATGTATGTAACTGACAGATAAATGCCACTATCAAAGAACTAATCATTTCAAAATAATATTAGTAACGTTTTAAAAAGAAAAAAGTAAATAGAACAATAGAAAAGGAATTCAATACAGTTTCCAGCATAAGTAAATATATATATATATATATATATATATATATATATATATATATATATATATATATATATATATATATATATATATGTAGGTATGTATTTAGATTAATAAAAATTAACGATGTTTAAGCTAATCCTCATTAGTGAATTCTATTCTATTTCGGTATTTAAAATTTAATCTTCATTTTATTATATCTCCGGTGGCTCAATGTTTAGAGCAACGCCTCATAAGTCATGAGTGCGCTCGAATCCCACTAAGGCATGGATGTGTGTGAATGTGAACCTACTGTGTAATTGGGATTTAATCCTGTTGAGGGGTTTAAAAAAGGTAGTTACTTGGATTAGATTAGACTATATTTTAAGAAATAAACTGTCAAAATTAGAGTAAAATTCGCTAATCTAAAAATAAGGATTAACTTAATCTTTTTTGTTACTCGGGCTGTAAATGGCGGGAGGTATTATGTTGGACACACCAGATTTATATATATATATATATATATATATATATATATATATATATATATATATATATATATATATATATATATATATATATATATATATAATTTTCAAAACCAAATTTTATTAATATTTTTGACAGCTCTATTAAAATTTGTTTAACCTGCTTTATTATACGGATCCATGACAATGTTGCTTGGCAACCGCTACATCAACATTTCCAACCCGTGGGGTGGAAGTGAAATCTGTTATTTTTCACCCAAGAGATTTTCATTGCAGTTAGGAGTAGAAATGGTCTTATCGATACCTACTTGGTGTGTATCGATACGGTATGGATACGAAAATAAGAATATCGATATATAAATTTATAGTGCAATTTTTTTTTATAAAATATGTTAATAAATGAGATGTTCATTTATTTTTATTAAATTTTATTTAGTATTTGAATAAAATTTATATTATTTTTTACTTGTATTGGATATCCATAGGACATCGATACTTAAAAGTAGTATCGATCCATCAGTTTTCTCTATCGTACCGATACTGTATCGACAATAGACATGTCGTATCGCTAAGGCCATCGTTAGTTAGGAGTGACGTATTTCCTAATCTCTAAAAGGTTAGGAATCGACATATTGCTATAATGATTGTTAATAATAGTTATTTACGATATGAGTGGGATATAGACATTATTAACGCACGTATTGTGAATTTCCCTACAAGCCTGTAGGGCGAGTTAGGATAATCACATAATGCGTTAATGATGTAGTATCCCACGAATATCGTACAAAATTTTATCTATCACCGTATACCATATCGCACTCATTTTAATTATGTAATTTTTAATAGCTTTGTTAGCCTAATGAGTGCGGTAACGAATTTCTAGTGTGGTAATAATTTTCATTAAAGCATTGAGTGCTTTAATGATAATTATTACCAAACTAGAATTTCATTACCGCACTTATTGGGCTAACAAGACAATTACCTAACTTAAATGAGTGCGATATGGTATAACTTATCCCACGGTGATGTATAAAATATTTTTACCGCATATTGTTGCTGTTTACAAAGTAACCGCTCCACAAACGTACAGCAACTGCTAAAGAAACGCATATAAACATTCGTAATTTGATGCCAATAACTTTCAAAATAGATATTAAAAATAATAACTAAATTTATATTAACTCTAATATCGGACAAGTAATTAAAGGTGATTAGCGAGCATTTGATTAGCATTGTTTTATCTCTGTCAATCATTTATTTATTATTTATTTATTAATAAATCGATCCAACAGGATACAGTATACAAATACAAAAACGAATGAATTGAGACAGTGAACACAGTAAATAAACATTAAATAAACATATAAGAAATGTAACAAGTAACTTAACCCGAAAAGTATTTAATTAATGTACTCTTAAATTTATAAAAGGAGTCGCCAAATATGTCAATGTCAATAGTACATGATATATTGTTATACGCTACACAGAGTTGTCTTATTGGAGATTTCAATTCATAATTAGTCCTAGCTGTTTTACGATGAAATGGTACTTTATTTCTTGAAGTGACTCGTGGAATATGAAAAGGTATAAGCTCAAGACTACATGGGTCATCAATACAATTATTAATTAATTTGTATAAGTAGAGAGATAATTGCATGTATTATTTTAGAGAAAAATACTTCAAATAGTAGAAAAATTAATTTTACGCATTTTTTATTTGAAGTATTTTTCTCCAAAATAATCTATAAACGATTGATAGAGATGAAACTATGCTAATCAAATGCACGCTAATCACCCTTTACCACTGTTCATACTAGCGGCCAATGTGGCATTTTAGTGCATAGTAAAACAAATAACTATTTTCACAACTACTATCTGTCATGGCTCCTACAGTAGGACTGTCAAATTTGTTTAAATTATGACTGAATGTTTCCTGGCAAAAATGTGTACAATTCAACTCAACACGATTTAAAGGTTTGATCAGTCGAATCTTTCATGAAAAATATACTTGAAAGGCAACAAGTCAAAAATTCGGGATTAATTACTAAAGCTTGTCCCAGAAAAAATTGTCACCTACAATTTTTAACAAAAAACCATATAATCAAATAAATTTAAACACTTTTATTGAACAATATTATTGATCTATATCTATATAGTACATAATAACAAGCATTTACACTTTAATTAAGATTCATCCAAAAGCTACGCAGTTTTCTTTTCACTCCTCTCATTAAAATTTGTACAGCATCATCAGTTATCATTTTTGTAGTTTGTTTCCACTTAAATTTAAAATCGTCGGCGGATTTGGCTGGTTTCTTATATTTTAATAACTTTTGCTTCATATGGGCCCAATATTTTTCGATGGGGCGTAATTCAGGGCAATTTGGAGGATTTTCAGTTTTTTCTACAAATTCGATATGGTTTCTTTTATACCAATCAATAGCATTTTTTGTATAATGGCATGTTGCCAAATCTGGCTAAAATAGCGTTGGTATGTTATGAAGCCTTATAAAAGGTAATAATCGTTTTTCGAGACACTCTCTTAAATATCTTTCGCCATTCATTGACGTTGTTGCAAAATAAGGGGTACTGCGTTTTCCACAGGAACAAATAGCCTGCCATACGAGAATCTTTTTTGCGAATTTTTCTGTTTTAATTAGCTTAAATTCGTCACTAACAGAGTTTCTATCCTTTCCAGAATAATAGTGATGCCCTGGTAGAGATTTGAAGTCTAGTTTACAATACGTTTCATCATCCATAATAACGCAGAAATTTTTTGATATCAATTTTGAATAAAGTTTTTTGATCTTGATTTTGCGTCACTTACTTGTTTAGCATTCCTATTAGCTACTTTTGTTTTTTTAAAAGACTTTATGGAATTTTTTTGCTTAACTCTCTGGACAGTTGATTTAGTTGTTCCAAATTTTTTAGCCAAGTCTCTCACAGAAAGATTTGGATTTTTACACAAAGCCTTTAAGACCTTTACCTCAATATTCTTGTCTACAAATCCCGGTTTGCGTCCACTTCCACATTTTCTTCGTATGTTACCCGTTTCAACATATCTTCTTAACACCCTTTGAACAGTCCTTGTCGTAGTTTTTAATTCCAGAGCTACTTTTCTTGTGGAAATATGCCTATTTTGAACACATTTGTACAATATTTTTTCGCGTAATTTTTCTTGATTTGATGACATCTTTGCCGAATTTAATATGACAGCTGTCAACTGATTGTTTTTATTTAGAGCATAGCCAACTAACAAAAACACAGCTCTTACAAATTTGTTTAATTATAAAAGCGGTACACGAACAGGTGCAAATCGAAGCGACATTTTTTTCTGGGACAAGCTTTACTTGTAGAACTCGACTTACGGCGATTCTGTCTTGGAAGTGTAGTCTATTTTAATAACATTTTCAGATAAATAAAAATAAAAGTATGAAACTATAAATTTTATTTCGCAATACTGAAAATAATTAAAAGTCCCTGCAGAATTGTTTTATAACAATTCTTTGTGAAATGTAAAGAGTAGACATATTTATTTATCACGTTATGGCTGGTTTATGATGGATTTAATTTATAATTTTAGATTTACAAATTTAGATTTGAAATTTACGATTTACCTTGTTGGTTAATAAAATATGCCCAATCAACTTATATTGGGTCACATGGTTTGACACAAATTGGATGACAGTTATATGATGTTTATCACTTTTATCATAATCAATTTGTATTTTTCTACAAATAATATTAATAAATGTATCTATATTTTCGGAATATATTTGTCAAATCAAAATTAAAATGTTTCAACTGTCACTTGAAACTGCCATTTTCCCCACCAAAATCATTGTTTCAAATACTGTGAAACGATTGGACGCATTTACAAATTTACATTTAGAATATAAAATATGGTGATATTTTAAATGTATGTAAATTCTAAATCATAAATTTCTTAAATTCATCATGAACCAGTAAAAGCAGATGTATACAATTTATATTTATAAATGTAAATTCGTAAATATAAATTTATAAATTAAATCCGTCATAAACCAGCTATTACTTGTAAATTGAACGAACTATAGTGATTAGCAAAACGAACATAAGTTTTCAAATAAATTATTCAATCCTTGTACTAAAAATTTCCAAACACGTGTAATCAATTTCTAAGAATATAAAGAAGATAAATTTAACCTTTATAACCTGACGGAAAAATAACTATACCGCTAACCTGAAATTGCCAGGATCAAAAATGTATCCATTCAAAACATGCGAAATCATAGCCTACTATATCTTCACGCAATTAATTAGAGAAAAATTTGGAAAAGCGTTAAAATCGGCGGGTATTTCAAAATCATAACTTTGCGTACGATACGTTTGTTCATTCCACATTCCAACGCATGCTTGATCGGTAATTATAAGATTTCACTTTTCACGAACGAGTAAAAAATGAGAATATTTCATGTTTTTAAATATTTGATTGATAACTAACAGTTGTCTAGTGTATAGAACTTTAATTTAGTTGAGGAGATATTAGCGTAAATTCTAAATCATAAATTTCTTAAATTTATAATGAACCAGTAAAAGCAGATATGTAAATTCGTAATTCTAAATTTGTAAATTAAATCCATCATAAACCAGCTATTAGAGTTTTGCGATATATTTAAGTTCGTTTTCCATACATTCCGTGGACCAAATTTGTGTTTCATGCTAAAAATTGGGTATGGTATATTTCTTAAATTTTTTTGTACTCGCACATCCTTTAATACAGGACTTTTTAATGTACTTGTGCTCATTTTCTGTATTTAGCCTATTTTTCATACATTTACAAATGAAATTATAGAATCAAAGCAAATAAACTTCTTTTTATGTTTAACGAAATAATGGTTTATGATGTTTACATATTTGACAGGTCCAACTATTCACCACTACTTTAGTTCCCTAAAATTCCGCTGGTGCCGCATATTAGTCTGCAGGTCCCAATAAGTAAAATGATTATATTATATTTAACCGACTACCAAAGTCATATTGATTTGAACTCCAAATATTTGTTATTCAGGAACCAAATTAATATCCGGGCACCAAAATTTCATTTCTAAATTAATCATAGTCGGTAATCTTGTAGCCTGTTTATCAATTTGAGTGCCTACCAAATATTTAATTTTGATATTCAAAATATTATTTGAGATCCAATACTCATGCATTAATAGTAATTTGCGTTATAAGTCCGATAAATGAGTTTTTATGATACGAATAAGATGTTTCCGGACAAAATTGAGTATGAAAAACGATAGTTTCGATCAAATCCTCTTAAAATCTTCGGAAACAAACGGAAAATTGATCCTAAAAAATCTACTGAAAGATATAGGAACGAATATTGGCTTTTTGTGGTATGGGAAAACGTAAATAATCTAGCAAACATAACAGAAGATTTAATTTTGGCATATAGTTAGATCTGGTGAGTTAGTGTTTATTACGTTGCAGTTTTTCTCTTTATAGAATTTTTATAATTTTCTAGTCGAAGAAAATTAGTAGTTCTTTCTTATAGTCATAATACTCCGTGGGTCTATGCTTCTGATGAACAAAATGTAGATAATTCTCATATTTATTTGGAAATAAATTGTTTCATTGGAAATTAATGTTATTACAAATAAAATATTGTATTTCATTTTAAATTTTATTATAAATTATATGTGTTTGACAGTTCAATAAGAACTAGGTTGCTTAGTAACAATACAGTACCGTAAATAATATTAGTACCTACTGTAAAACCTCATTTACCGGACTGAAATCACTCCTGTAAACAATGGAAATGCTACACAGTATGAAATAATAGCTATTTGTGTATTAAGACCGCAAAATGGAAGATTGTCGATTGAGAGGTTGTTGACGCGCGACGCAGGAGCGCGGTATTCTCTCGAAATCGACAATGTCCATTTGCGCTCGAAACACACACAAGATTTTTTTACAGTCGTCACAATGGGGTCCTCCACCATAAAAAAAATATTTGTTTCAAGTACATTAAACTAGTGCAGTGGAAAAGTTAATGTCCATTGGGAGCGTTCACGCCAAACTTTTGCAGGTGACGGCACAACTGTTCACACAATTTATTTTATATTTAATTTTAATTTATCGTTATTTTCCATTTTTCTTGAGCTATTGCTTCAATCTAATCTAAGCATTTTATTCTTTCGTTTTTGTAAATGAATTCCTTAATTTTATTTTCACAGCAGTGCGACATTTTATTTGGTTATGTAATATACCGACAGAGCAGTTATAATATTTCAGATTGACTTGTGTTGTGAAGATGGTAAATGTGTAACTACAGTGCCATTAGTTGCTGACTAAACGTTTCCATTAAGAATGTAAACAAGTGACATTTCTGACCATTGTATAGTTAGAAATTTGGACAGCGAGCGTTTTTTCTACTTTGTCGCGCTAGAGCGGCAAAGTGACATTTTGCATTGACAAATGAGAGCGCAAATGGCTACTTTGTATATAGACTGTAGAAAAAATATATTTTCTTCCCAAAAAATACGTAACTCGCGACTGTAAAATTCTGGCCGTTATAGAATTTTTTTTTTGTAAGTATAGAAAGCTCATTATTATTCTTGGTATCCATTTAATATTGCAATGTGGATTTTTTTTGTGTCGTAATACAAATGAATAAAAGCTTTGATATGGTTTAGAAATAGTTATTAACGTCATTAGGCCAATGTAAAACATATCGGCCGTATGGCGTTCAAAATTTTTCATAACGATGCTATGATTTTTTTAGAAATATTTTATCTTTCATTGCAGCCGTCTGTTATAAACCTTAACGGCCGGCGGGCGTTATAGACATCTTTTCTTTTTCGTTCGTGCATCCGTTATAATCCTAAATGGCCGGCGACCTTGTATTACTTATGTGTTTAGTTCTAAATCATACTAACGGTACGGTATTACGAAAATATACATATGAGTCCAAGCCCATAATATTTCGGCCGGTTTACAGTTTTAACAAACAAATTGTAAAACCTATGTAAATGGGGAGAAATTTCTACAAATTTCTTTAAACTTGTTTAAAATATAAATTTTATACTTACAAAAACTGAATATCTTATTCAAGTATTCCGCCATTGTATTGGGTTACATCACATCGCCTTTATTAGTAATACTAGCTTAAATTATACTCGTATTAGGCCTTGTATCCCTAAGCCCTGCAAATTTTTATGTGAGTATTGTTCCTTATGTCTTGCAAGGTAGGTTTGACTATACGCACAGATTTTTTACGAAGTTGTTTTTCATTGTGCCAAAAGTAAAGCGTCTCGAAAGAAGCTAAGTCTGGACTGGAAATGGCCTTTAAAATGCCGGTCGAACAATTATCACCTGTCATTTGGCCCACATTTTTTTACGATTTAAATCTTTATCGTAGCAGAAATAAATTTTGTAGAAATTTGTAACTATTTGTATAGGTTTCATATTTTGTTGAAACTATTATGAGTTTAGGCTCGTATATTTACTTACTTAATCCATTACCTTTATTCTAAAATCAATGACAACTTTGTTCTAAATTTTTGTATATTTACATTATACATGGTATTATATTTAATGCACATTTCCAGAAACAAAATATTTGTTGTCCAAACAACGGTGTGTATTCAGTAAATGCAGTAATCGCAGTTATTCCTCATTTCAATACAAATACTAGTTGTTTGTTCATGACATTATTTTGTTGGAAAAATTGTTGTGTTACAAAATAATAACGAATTGCTTTGTATGTATAGAACAACGGCCAGTGAACAAGGAAAACTTATTTTATAGTACATATGATATATTCATTCAAACCAATTTTGATTTAATTAAAATAGTAAATGTGTAATCTAAGTTTGAATAATTAAAAAAGTTTTGCAGTAGGTACTTTTTGAAATTAAAGTTCGTGTTTGCCATAATTTTATGTTTTACAGAATTTCTATTTTTATTTAATCGCAGTTTATTAGTTCATAAAAATTAAAATAGGAGAGTATACTAGGGACTTTTCAACTTGTGAAACGCTCCATAGTGATCTACGGAAAAGATTAAAAATCTAAGGTATTACCAAACTATACATTGGGAAAAATTACACTAACACTATATATATATATATATATATATATATATATATATATATATATATATATATATATATATATATATATATATATATATATATATATATATACACAATCTAATTGACCTCAAAAAACCGATATATCGATACACCCAATCATAACCTCCAAGAAACATCGTCGCTGTCAGTGTTCTATACTGGGTACGTTCGGCATTAACATTTTGAGCGCTCAGAGCTGTCGATTGCGTTCGGCATTGACATTAGAGCGATCTGTAGCGTTCGGCATTAAACTCGCTAAGCATATTGAGCTCGCTCTGTGTGCTCGGTGACCAAGCGCCGAGCACACGGAGCTCTCAAATCTGACCATGCGTATAAGCCTTTAACTCAACTGTCATGTGGCATGTCAGTTAAAATTTTTATTTCCCCGTAAAAACTAGCAACTCAGAACTTAAACCGGCGGATGGTAGTTCTCAGAATTCTGTACCGTGCTCTCGCCTAATAGTTCTAAAATATTTTGATGCATTTATAGCAAAAAGTTTTAAATATGAACAACAATTTATTTACGTGCCCTTTATCTTCATTTACAGTTATAGCATGTTTTATACAAATATTACAAAAACATGTTGAAATGAACATAAAGATGTAGAATAATAGGGAAGTTAGAAATAATATTTTGTACAAATTACTCAATATTCATATAACCTTTTTCATAAAGCTTGTACGGTGAAACGTAATTTCATTTTTACCTACTAAGAAAACTTGTAAAAATATAATATTTTAACACCTATGTGAAAAACTATTAATTCATTAATACACGTTTTACTCCTGTAGTATTCCTGCTCCTAGTTGCATATTTGTGTATTTATAATTTCCCGCTTAACATATGAATCTGGAGCGTTCGGCATTGGCATTAACATCTGTGAAATCCGTCACGTGACCTATGAGCTCTGAGCAATCCGTAGATTTCAATGCCGAACGTACCCACTGTAGAACATCGGACCAGCGACCTGCCGTCTGTCATCAGACAGCTGTCACACAACCGCAGACCTCTACATCGATGGTTTGCGTCTTGTACCTCAAGCTTCGACATGATTGACCCGGGAGATGGCGGAGGTAGCCTTAACTCAACGAACAATTCAACATACTCTAACGCTACTAAATAAAACAAAACAAAAACACAAACAACTCAAAATACGTTTCCAATGAAAGACCAAGCAATTATCATTAATGCATTAAATGAGATATCCTTAAAAGAATACTGCATAGCAATTGGAAATCTAGTAAAACCAGAAAACATAACTCACGTATACCGATTATCAAACCAACGCATATGCATCTTCCTTGAAAACAAAGCCATAGTAGACTCTTTAGTCACGAACCACAGTAAAGTAGTAGTACAAAACCACCGAACAGAAATTAGACGATACATTACACCGGCAACTAGAATAATCTTATCAAATGTATGCCCCTCCATACCACATGAAGAGATAACAAAAGTATTACATAATCTGAATATAAAAACGCTATCACCAATACACAACTTAAAAGCCGGTATACCAGATCAATCTTACTCACATATATTAAGTTTTAGAAGGCAGGTCTATATTCCAGAAACCCAAAAGCAGAATGTACCGGAGAGCTTCATAATTAATTATGAAAACACAGAACACCGAATTTTTCTATCCTCTGATACAGTTATATGCAAAAAAATGCAACGCACAAGGGCATATGGAAATAAAATGCAAATATACTAACTTAGAAGATATATCAATAACACCCACTAACAATGACCAACACAAAATGCCTCCTAAGGAACTATCAATACTTGACGAATATCCTGCATTACCGAACATAAATAAACCTTCATTTTCCAAGAAAATAAATCCAATAAGTACTATAACAAAAAACACCATACAAACATCATCCGACATCCCAAAAACAAATGAAATCCAAAATAAAACCGCTGTTAAAAGAAGTGTACGCAAATCCAGGACAGAAACGGACACAACAACCATAAAAAACAAGGATAGCATCAACCAAACCAAAAACCTAAAACAACAAAAAAAAACAAACAAACACAAATCACAATGGACACTGAAATAGGAAAAGTACTCCCAGACATTAAACAAAAAATGTTAGCAACACCAGAACACTTTATAATGGGTTACGAACAAATCAAGGAATTTCTAGAAAATATATTAACTTCAAACCACCCGCGAAACCTCCTAGAAGAGTACACGGACGATATAGAAAAGGGTATTAAGATGTTAAACGAAATCCATACTACAATAGACAACAGCAGAACAAAAAACAGAATAACAAGAACAATAAAACGTCTAAACATACCAAAATGGTCAGACACGGATGACCCTCCCCACTCCTCATCAATTGAAAACTTGTCCCAAATATCCATGTCACAAGAAAACCTCTCCCAAATATCCATGTCACACAGGGGCGCACACAGGATATTTTTTTGGGGGTGGTCCAGCTGAGCACAATCTTAGAGCTAATTTTTAAAATTCCTAAATGAAAAAAATTAGCAATAGATTTTTTTGATTTAAAGAGATAGAAGATATGCGCAATGGGGATCTGCGCATAGTAAGAACAAATGAGATCCATGGCGCTTGTTTCTAAAAAATTGACGTAAAATATGAGAAAAATCTCAGACAACTTTAAAAAAAACTTATCGAAATAAGTTACAAAAGCTTTTATTGAAGCTAAAAGGTCCAATGATACAAATTTTCACCGAGAATACAGGTATATTTTAATAACTGCAATATTTTGACGTTTCGTTTGACAGCCCAACTGGCAGTTGTTAGCGCCATTTTCTTACTATTTGCAGCGATAAAAAGAGATAGCCGTTAAATTGAAAAGGTCTATTACATTGATATTTGTTTTTTACAAGAGAAAAAAATAAACTGTAGATGGCAGGTCGGACAACAACAAATCCCCCCATTTGGCCGCCATTTTGTCTATCAAAATAGTGATATCATTGGTTGTTTTCACTTCAAAATGTAAACATTGAAACGATTTATCATTTATATTTAAAATAAACATTTATTTCACTCGCCAACAAATATTAAAAAGTGACATTTTCCCCATTTGCTACGTTTACAAATCTCTCACCAGATGTCAGCTACTTTATTTTTTTTTCTCCAATATGTATTCTAGGGGCGGTCCGGACCTACAGGACCGCGCCCCTGATGTCACAAGAAAACCTACTCTTACAATTGACTCCCGGAGAAAACTCCTCCTCAACTAACAATATCCGAGATCAGTAACCACCACACTTTACAACAAATAACCGCACCTAAAGCTTCTACCATTCATAAAAGTAAAAATGTCAGTAATACAGTGGAACTGTAACAGCACTAACACACATCGAGAAGAACTAGCCGTTATAATAAACAAATATAACCCACACACAATATGCCTACAAGTAACTAACTTACATGAAAGAAACTCTCTAAACATAAAAGATTTCCAAATATTCAGAAAAGACAGGGAATATAATGGACATGCATCTGGCGGAGTAGCAATCCTAATCAAAGACTCGATACACGCAAAGGAAATTAACTTGCATACTCACTTTGAAGCTGTAGCCATCCGATCCTCATTCCCAGAACCAATCACGATCTGCTCCATATACATCCCTCCACATCAGCCAGTAAATCCAAACGACATAAAAACCTTCATCCAACAGCTCCCAAAACCATACCTACTCCTAGGAGATCTAAACGCCCATAATCCACTGTGGGGATCCAAATACTACAACCCCAATGGAAGAAAACTAGAAGATATCATCATCAACGAGCTAGCCCTTCTCAATGACGGATCTCCAACACATTTTTGCTCCAGATCAGGTACATTCTCAGCAATAGACATCTCACTATCAGACCCAGTTTCAGCCTCTGGCATACAGTGGGAAGTCCTACCACACCTATATAACAGTGACCACTATCCTATTAAAATTTCCTTAAATTACCAACACAGTAGTAATCCCCACACAATAATTAAAAAATGGAAATTAGAACAAGCTAACTGGGAAACGTACAGTGAACAAATGAAACATATGAATGCAAATATAACAGATTTCACAAATTGTAACGATATGGTGCAACACCTAATAAACTACATAACAAAAACAGCGGAGAACACATTAGGATACAAAAAAGGACACAAAAAGAAACAGGTTCCTTGGTGGAATGATGACTGCGAGAACGCCATGGAAAACCAAAGAACAGCACTGGAGGCCTTTAAAAAGACTAGAACACAAGACAACCTTATAGAATTTAAACGCAGAAAAGCTATAACACGTAGAACTCTAAAAATAGTAAGAAACTCTCATGGCAAAAATATGTATCCACACTAAACACAAATACTCCCATTCGAGAAACATGGAATAAAATCAGGAAAATTAAAGGAAAAAATTCTGTACCGGAAATCACCATCCTTAAAAATAACAACACATTTACACACAACCAACAAGAAATTACTGAAATCCTAGCAAACACCTTCGAAATAACCTCCAGTGACCAAAACTATGATCAAGAATTTATTAACTTAAAAATACAAAAGGAGTCAGAGCCGCTGGAAGTAACAGAAGATTCAAATAACCCCATAAACAACCCAATAAAAATGGAAGAATTGCTCACCGTACTAGAAGAAACAAAATTAAAAAGTAGCCCAGGACCCGATAACATTCCATATGAGCTTATTAAACAGTTACCAAAAAACACCATCACATACATTCTCGACATATATAACTACATATGGTCTAAACAAACATTCCCAGACCAATGGAGGGAACTCTAATCATCCCAATCCACAAAAGCGGAAAGGACAAAAGAGATCCACTAAATTACAGACCCATTACACTTTCATGCACGTTATGTAAAATACTAGAAAAAATAATTAATAAACGCTTACTTTGGTATCTCGAAACAAAAAACATAATTACAAAAGAACAGTACGGTTTCCGAAAAGCTAGATCTACCATAGACCACATCATAAAACTAACCGCAGATATAGAGAACACCTTCAAAAATAAAGAACACCTAATAGCTATCTCCCTAGACATCGAGAAAGCTTATGATACAACCTGGAGACACAATACAATAAAATCTTTACTAGAATACGGAATAAATGGCAACATAATTCACTACATCAACAACTTCTTAACAAATAGAACATTTAAGGTCAAAAACCATGGATATGTCTCAAAACAAAAAATACTACAAAATGGTCTACCACAAGGCGCAATATTAAGTGTCACCCTATTTTTAATCGCCATAAATCAAATTACAAAGTCAATTCCAAAATCAGTCAAAATAGCACTATTTGCAGACGACCTCTTAATTTATTATAAAGGAAAATTTCTAAAATCAGCTAAATGTAATCTACAAAAAGCCATCGACAATATATCAAAATGGACACAACAGCATGGATTCAAACTATCTATACAAAAAACTAAGGCCATTCATTTCACAAAACTACGGAAATTCCATGAAAATGAAACTCTACTTAAAATAAATGAAACTACGATACAGTACAATAACAACTTAAAATTTCTAGGCATCACATTTGACAAAAAACTATCATGGAAAGAACACATCGAAAAATTAAGAACAAATTGCAACCAAAGACTAAATTTGCTAAAAACACTAGCTCACCACAGTTGGGGTGCTGACCAAAAAACCCTCACAACATTATATAAAGCCCTCATACGAAGCAAAATAGACTATGGATGTATAGCGTACGCAAATGCAAAATCCTCTTTACTAAAGAAAATAGATGCCATACACAACGCGGCACTAAGAATAATCACGGGGGCATTCAGAACAAGCCCAATACCAAGCCTACTAAGTGAAGCAGGAGAACCCCCACTAACCCACAGAAGGGCCCAAATTATCAGCAACTATATCACCCAAATCGCAACACAAAAAGACCACCCTAATTATAGCACCCTATTCCAACAGAACAAAACCACACCCACACTAAAAGAACACTCCGTACTACCAGCCAGATTCCAAAATACTTTAAATGCATTCAATATCCACATCCCAAAACCAAGTCCTTATACTCTTCCTACCATCCCTCCCTGGACCACAAACAATCCAATAATCATCACAGATTTATCGTACTACCAAAAAGAGAGCACTTCAACAGAATTATACATCAAAAAATTTAAAAAAATATGCGAACGCCACAAAGAACACATACATATCTACACAGATGCAGCAAAAAACAGAGAAGGAATCGGAACAGCAGCCTTAATTCAAGACAAAATAATAAAACATCATCTCCCCAATCCACTCTCAATATTCTCCGCAGAAGCCTTTAGCATCCTATCCTACTTAAAATACATCCAACCATTAAATTCACCAAAACCATACATAATCTTCTCTGACTCCCTCTCTTCTATAAATGCAATAAAACAACCACGCCCTAAACACCCCATCATCCAAAAAATCAAACAAATAATACACGACCTACAGACACAAAAATACCAAATTACTATTGCAAGGATACCATCACATATACAGATACCTGGAAATGAAAAAGTAGACAAAGAAGCAAAAGCCGCCACGTCAATAGGAATCACAGATATTCATATCCCTTCAGAAGACATCAAAACCTACAACAAAACCCGAATAAAACAAAAATGGGAAGAACAATGGCACCAAACTCAAAACAACAAACTAAGAGAAGTAAAAGAAAACAAAACCATTCATGACAGGACACACCAGAAGAGAACAAATAATTTTGAGTAGGCTACGGATTGGCCATACCAGAATAACTCACAGCCACATCCTCACTAAAGAACAACAGCCACTTTGCGAGAGATGCAATGAACCCCAAACCGTAAAACACATCCTGATAGACTGCCAAAAATATACAGAAGAATGAACGAGACACAACGTAAAACCGACTCTCAAAGAATCCCTATCTTACCAAGAAACCAACAACATCATACAGTACATAAAATCTATAAACATTTATAATGATATTTAACTAAATTAGTAATGTAATATAACGTATTGTATCACAAACAATTTCATGTAAGCGCTAATGACCTTGACGCTAAAGCGTTATTTTTCAAATAAAAAAAAATAAAATATTTTCCTTTGCAAACCAAAATTTTAATTTCATTTTTGAAGAAACAAAGTATTAGAAAACAATAAGTGGGAATATTAAAATATTTTTGTATTTTTTTTCTGTTGAACAAGAAGTCTATCAATCAAGTTTGTGTAGCGAATAATTGAAATTAGGATTTTGGGAAGAATCTCGAAGTTTGAAATAAAAAAAGAAGACAGTAGGTACCAATAAATTTATGACCACAGTCATAAGTCATTTTATTTTACACATAATGGACGTTTCGGATAACATTTGTCCATCCTCAGCAAGGATAATAAAGTTTTACAATAATATAAGTTACATTTTGTTGAACTACTAAATTACAAATATAGTTTAAGCCCAAAATTTTGTCAAAAATTAATGTTCAGTGAATTAAAGCCGGAAATCATGACAACAGTTAACAACATGTTAATTGCAGGGCGACAGGTTGAGCACTGAACATTAATTTTTGACAAAATTTTGGGCTTGATTGTACTTTAGTAGTTCAACAAAATGTAATTTCAAGCAAGTTTAACGTCATTTATATTTTTGTAAAACATTATCCTTGCTTATGTGTAAAATAAAATGACTTATGACTGGTGTCATAAATTTATTCAACCCTACGGCCGTCTATTTTCATTTCAAACGCCGGCAATATGTAATTTGTTTTTACTGTGGTGCGATACATATCTCCGGGGGTATGTACTAGATGTTGACTTTAGTTCCATCTTGGGTTCAAATAAGTAACTTTGTAGCTGTTTTCAAGTACAGGGTGTAAATCGAAGACTGGAAATAGGGGTTTAACATGGGAAATCAATTTTTCTTTGCGCAAACATTACCTATACGTTATTTTTATTAAATAAAACAATTAAAATTCTTATATACATAACTATCTTTGTATGTACGGTTTGAGTCTAAATAAGTTCAGATGTAAACCTAAAAGATATATACAGGCTGTAAATCGAAAAATGAAACATATAGGAGTTTAACATCGGAAATCAATTTTTATTTGCGCAAACGTTACCTAATTATTTTATGCAAAAATACTTTAAATAAAAGTTATAGAGATTTAAAGGCTGCATCTAAATCATCTAAAGCGATTATTTTATCTCTTCATATAAACGTAAAAACTAATTACAAAGTTACAGTTTTTATGAGCTTTTTGTCTAAACAGCCAAGGATTTATAACAAAAAATAACGCATTTGTTTTTTTTGTCATAAATCCATGGCTGCTTAGACAAAAAGCTCATAAAAACTGTAACTTTGTAATTAATTTTTACGTTTATATGAAGAGATAAAATAATCATTCCATCTCATTTACATGCTGCATCTCTATAACTTTTATTTGAAGTATTTTTGCATAAAATAATTAGGTAACGTTTGCGCAAATAAAAATTGATTTCCCATGTTAAACTCCTATGTTTCACTTTTCGATTTACTCCCTGTATATAACTTTTAGGTTTACATCTGAACTTATTTAGACTCAAACCGTACATACCTACAGGGACTATAACCGCATATTGAGACTGTACTCTCTATAATCATGATTATTATTTATTTGTTTATTTATGCATTTATTTGTTTGTTTATTTATTTATTTATTTATTTATGCACTTACAATAACCAAACAATTATACTGTTAATGTTCTTATTAGGATTCGTTGCAAGTGACATTTGTAGTTAGTATTTAATTGCGATGGCCATTGCATAAAAATATTGTTGCGTATGTGTTCTTTGTTTTTAATGCAGATTAAGGGTTGGCGCGAGGCAGACGCGCGAGCCGCAGACTCTTGACACTGCAACACAGGGCCATCTGGCAATCCGTACCTGATAAGGAGCGATGACAAACTTATGATGTTCTAGAACGTTCCTCGAGCCACCCAACCACCCACTCACACCGGTGGCGGGGAGGTGCAACCCTCACCCCCGAAACACCTATGATCGGAAGGAGACAGGAGGAAAATTTTGATTTAAATACGGGGATAAACGCTGTATTCGGTAGTCTGGTTTCGGCCAGACTCACAGACCTTGGACCTCTGGCATGGTTGACATGTTGGGTAACCCAAGGCTCTGAACTCATCGAACTCTTACACTTGGCTTGTCCGAGGTAAGTTCTCCAGATCTACCTTCGACTCCGCTTCCCAGTACCTACCTACTTTCCCTCCATTCAGCTGCTATGGCTATGTCAGGCACGTTTGGAGTCCTACTTTCCCCCCATTCAGCTTCTATGGCAATGTCAGGCACGTTTGGGGAACCTCCATACTTTCCCTCCACTCAGCTGCTATGGCAATGTCAGGCACGTTTGGAGTCCTACTTTCCCCCCATTCAGCTGCTATGGCAATGTCAGGCACGTTTGGGGAACCTCCATACTTTCCCTCCACTCAGCTGCTATGGCAATGTCAGGCACGTTTGGAGTCCTACCTTCCCCATTCAGCTGCTATGGCAATGTCAGGCACGTTTGGGGAACCTCCATACTTTCCCTCCACTCAGCTGCTATGGCAATGTCAGACACGTTTGGAGTCCTACTTTCCCCCCATTCAGCTGCTATGGCAATGTCAGGCACGTTTGGGGAACCTCCATACTTTCCCTCCACTCAGCTGCTATGGCAATGTCAGGCACGTTTGGAGTCCTACCTTCCCCCCATTCAGCTGCTATGGCAATGTCAGGCACGTTTGGGGAACCTCCATACTTTCCCTCCACTCAGCTGCTATGGCAATGTCAGGCACGTTTGGAGTCCTACTTTCCCCCCATTCAGCTGCTATGGCAATGTCAGGCACGTTTGGGGAACCTCCATACTTTCCCTCCACTCAGCTGCTATGGCAATGTCAGGCACGTTTGGAGTCCTACCTTCCCCCCATTCAGCTGCTATGGCAATCTCAGGCACGTTTGGGGAACCTCCATACTTTCCCTCCACTCAGCTGCTATGGCAATGTCAGGCACGTTTGGAGTCCTACTTTCCCCCCATTCAGCTGCTATGGCAATGTCAGGCACGTTTGTGGAACCTCCATACTTTCCCTCCACTCAGCTGCTATGGCTATGTCAGGCACGTTTGGAGTCCTCCTTCCCCCCATTCAACTGCTATGGCAATGTCAGGCACGTTTGGGGAACCTCCATACTTTCCCTCCACTCAGCTGCTATGGCAATGTCAGGCACGTTTGGAGTCCTACCTTCCCCCCATTCAGCTGCTATGGCAATGTCAGGCACGTTTGGGGAACCTCCATACTTTCCCTCCACTCAGCTGCTATGGCAATGTCAGGCACGTTTGGAGTCCTACTTTCCCCCCATTCAGCTGCTATGGCAATGTCAGGCACGTTTGGAGAACCTCCATACTTTCCCTCCACTCAGCTGCTATGGCAATGTCAGGCACGTTTGGAGTCCTACCTTCCCCTCATTCAGCTGCTATGGCAATGTCAGGCACGTTTGGGGAACTTCCATACTTTGCCTCCACTCAGCTGCTATGGCAATGTCAGGCACGTTTGGAGTCCTACATTCCCCCCATTCAGCTGCTATGGCAATGTCAGGCACGTTTGGGGAACCTCCATACTTTCCCTCCACTCAGCTGCTATGGCAATGTCAGGCACGTTTGGAGTCCTACTTTCCCCCCATTCAGCTGCTATGGCAATGTCAGGCACGTTTGTGGAACCTCCATACTTTCCCTCCACTCAGCTGCTATGGCAATGTCAGGCACGTTTGGAGTCCTACATTCCCCCCATTCAGCTGCTATGGCAATGTCAGGCACGTTTGGGGAACCTCCATACTTTCCCTCCACTCAGCTGCTATGGCAATGTCAGGCACGTTTGGAGTCCTACTTTCCCCCCATTCAGCTGCTATGGCAATGTCAGGCACGTTTGTGGAACCTCCATACTTTCCCTCCACTCAGCTGCTATGGCAATGTCAGGCACATTTGGAGTCCTACTTTCCCCCCATTCAGCTGCTATGGCAATGTCAGGCACGTTTGGAGAACCTCCATACTTTCCCTCCACTCAGCTGCTATGGCAATGTCAGGCACGTTTGGAGTCCTACCTTCCCCTCATTCAGCTGCTATGGCAATGTCAGGCACGTTTGGGGAACTTCCATACTTTGCCTCCACTCAGCTGCTATGGCAATGTCAGGCACGTTTGGAGTCCTACATTCCCCCCATTCAGCTGCTATGGCAATGTCAGGCACGTTTGGGGAACCTCCATACTTTCCCTCCACTCAGCTGCTATGGCAATGTCAGGCACGTTTGTGGAACCTCCATACTTTCCCTCCACTCAGCTGCTATGGCTATGTCAGGCACGTTTGGAGTCCTCCTTCCCCCCATTCAACTGCTATGGCAATGTCAGGCACGTTTGGGGAACCTCCATACTTTTCCTCCACTCAGCTGCTATGGCAATGTCAGGCACGTTTGGAGTCCTACCTTCCCCCCATTCAGCTGCTATGGCAATGTCAGGCACGTTTGGGGAACCTCCATACTTTCCCTCCACTCAGCTGCTATGGCAATGTCAGGCGCGTTTGGAGTCCTACCTTCCCCCCATTCAGCTGCTATGGCAATGTCAGGCACGTTTGGGGAACCTCCATACTTTCCCTCCACTCAGCTGCTATAGCAATGTCAGGCACGTTTGGAGTCCTACTTTCCCCCCATTCAGCTGCTATGGCAATGTCAGGCACGTTTGGAGAACCTCCATACTTTCCCTCCACTCAGCTGCTATGGCAATGTCAGGCACGTCTGGAGTCCTACCTTCCCCTCATTCAGCTGCTATGGCAATGTCAGGCACGTTTGGGGAACTTCCATACTTTGCCTCCACTCAGCTGCTATGGCAATGTCAGGCACGTTTGGAGTCCTACATTCCCCCCATTCAGCTGCTATGGCAATGTCAGGCACGTTTGGGGAACCTCCATACTTTCCCTCCACTCAGCTGCTATGGCAATGTCAGGCACGTTTGGAGTCCTACTTTCCCCCCATTCAGCTGCTATGGCAATGTCAGGCACGTTTGGGGAACCTCCATACTTTCCCTCCACTCAGCTGCTATGGCAATGTCAGGCACGTTTGGGGAACCTCCATACTTTCCCTCCACTCAGCTGCTATGGCAATGTCAGGCACGTTTGGAGTCCTACTTTCCCCCCATTCAGCTGCTATGGCAATGTCAGGCACGTTTGGGGAACCTCCATACTTTCCCTCCACTCAGCTGCTATGGCAATGTCAGGCACGTTTGGAGTCCTACTTTCCCCCCATTCAGCTGCTATGGCAATGTCAGGCACGTTTGTGGAACCTCCATACTTTCCCTCCACTCAGCTGCTATGGCAATGTCAGGCACGTTTGGAGTCCTTCTTCCCCCCATTCAGCTGCTATGGCAATGTCAGGCACGTTTGGGGAACCTCCATACTTTCCCTCCACTCAGCTGCTATGGCAATGTCAGGCATGTTTGGTGTCCTACCTTCCCCCCATTCAGCTGCTATGGCAATGTCAGGCACGTTTGGGGAACCTCCATACTTTCCCTCCACTCAGCTGCTATGGCAATGTCAGGCACGTTTGGAGTCCTACTTTCTCCCCATTCAGCTGCTATGGCAATGTCAGGCACGTTTGGGGAACCTCCATACTTTCCCTCCACTCAGCTGCTATGGCAATGTCAGGCACGTTTGGAGTCCTACCTTCCCCCCATTCAGCTGCTATGGCAATGTCAGGCACGTTTGGGGAACTTCCATACTTTCCCTCCACTCAGCTGCTATGGCAATGTCAGGCACGTTTGGAGTCCTACATTCCCCCCATTCAGCTGCTATGGCAATGTCAGGCACGTTTGGGGAACCTCCATACTTTCCCTCCACTCAGCTGCTATGGCAATGTCAGGCACGTTTGGAGTCCTACTTTCCCCCCATTCAGCTGCTATGACAATGTCAGGCACGTTCGGGGAACCTCCATACTTTCCCTCCACTCAGCTGCTATGGCAATGTCAGGCACGTTTGTAGTCCTACATTCCCCCCATTCAGCTGCTATGGCAATGTCAGGCACGTTTGGGGAACCTCCATACTCTCCCTCCACTCAGCTGCTATGGCAATGTCAGGCACGTTTGGAGTCCTACTTTCCCCCCATTCAGCTGCTATGGCAATGTCAGGCACGTTTGGGGAACCTCCATACATTCCCTCCACTCAGCTGCTATGGCAATGTCAGGCACGTTTGGGGAACCTCCATACTTTCCCTCCACTCAGCTGCTATGGCAATGTCAGGCACGTTTGGAGTCCTACCTTCCCCCCATTCAGCTGCTATGGCAATGTCAGGCACGTTTGGGGAACCTCCATACTTTCCCTCCACTCAGCTGCTATGGTAATGTCAGGCACGTTTGGAGTCCTACTTTCCCCCCATTCAGCTGCTATGGCAATGTCAGGCACGTTTGGGGAACCTCCATACTTTCCCTCCACTCAGCTGCTATGGCAATGTCAGGCACGTTTGGAGTCCTACCTTCCCCCATTCAGCTGCCATGGCAATGTCAGGCACGTGTGGGGAACCTCCATACTTTCCCTCCACTCAGCTGCTATGGCAATGTCAGGCACGTTTGGAGTCCTACTTTCCCCCCATTCAGCTATGGCAATGTCAGGCACGTTTGGGGAACCTCCATACTTTCCCTCCACTCAGCTGCTATGGCAATGTCAGGCACGTTTGGAGTCCTACCTTCCCCCCATTCAGCTGCTATGGCAATGTCAGGCACGTTTGGGGAACCTCCATACTTTCCCTCCACTCAGCTGCTATGGCAATGTCAGGCACATTTGGAGTCCTACTTTCCCCCCATTCAGCTGCTATGGCAATGTCAGGCACGTTTGGGGAACCTCCATACTTTCCCCCCACTCAGCTGCTATGGCTATGTCAGGCACGTTTGGGGAACCTCCATACTTTGAGGATCCTACCTACTTACTCCCCTATTTACCTGATTTGGCTCCTTTTCATTTACGAGGAACTTTACTTGGACAAGCACTATATTATGATTTATTGTTGTCACAATGATATAATGAATTTTTATCCACGTGACCTAATATTGGTTGCCAATCAAACGTAATTTTGCGGGTCTCGCTGCTTGCAGCCACCCAAGCTCAAGATGTGTGCCGTATCAGCACCGAACGCTGGCATGTCCACGTTCACTTAGGTATCACTTTACAAATTACACCCCGATGGGTACGACACAGGTACTTGTCGGGATAGACAGTATGGCGACACAGTCGCATACTGTAGACGCCTCGGCTATGCCGGGTGGCCTGTACAAATGGTGAGGCCGGTCCAGCGGCGAACCAGGACTGTGTTGCTAACCCCACGCTTTCCATATAAAAAGCAGGCCGGCGGCGACGCCGAGCGTCATGGCAGTTCGGATGAAACTCCGAACTTACCAAACTTACACACTCACCTTCACTTACACAATTACGTTTATAATTGACTAGCAATATACAGGTCGAATTAAAGTGTTATTTCAATGTTGTTAATATTAAATTGTTGGAACAACCTTTATGTGTTACTATGTTTAATTTGTTATAAACTATTTGTTTAAATTGTGTCTCGATGTCTCTCTATACGAGGTTTTTTGCTGTGGTTTCCCTCGCACGTAAGGCGAATGCCAGAGAGCGGACCTTTCCACAGCAGGGTGTCGTGTTCAAACCCTTACACCCGACCATATTTCTCATATTATTTACTATTTGCTTTCATGGTTAATTTTCAATAAATGCACAAAGATAGACAAATTCTGTTTGCTTTTTGGAGAGAACATTATTCTTTAATTACGTCAAATACCTACCCGATTCCTCCACTTTTAACAGCTACTCTATATTACGAACCAGGTAAAGGGTTACTTATTAAATATAAACACAACGTATGGTAAGTACAACCTTCTATTAGACGAGGTCATGGTCAAGGTCATAGGTAGAGGTATGTTCCGTAACATAAAAATGGTGCCGTGACCAAGGATGTTCCGTTACAATATATTTAATTTAAATTGAATACATGGAAGATAAAGTTATGTAAGTATATAAGAATTTTAATTGTTTTATTTAATAAAAATAACATATGCCATATTCTGGTAATGACAATAACTAAATACAGTAAATTTACATTATTTTTCCACTTCATTTCAGGGAAGTGTTGTTTTGCTAATTCAAGAATATTTTTTTGTTCTGTCTGGCAATCTTATAAAAAATAAAATATAATAATGTATATTACACGAGGTTTAGACTGACAATGAAAAGAAATAAAACGCACGTTATTATAACAAGTTCATGTAAGTTTATACAAATCCCCGGCGATATGTATCGCACAGAAATAATAAATAATTAATTGCGTGCGTTACATATCGCCCGAGATATGTACTATATTATTATAATCTAATAATCTTGTAGAAAAGAACATTTAAAATGCTACAAGAATCGCTAAAACCGGTCCACATATAAAAATTATATGCTCTCCGCACCTGAAGAATGAAATGGCAAAATGGTTACATATCGCGGGCGATATGTATCGCAGTTAACGTGTTAAGCACGTATTACAATGATCGTGGATAAAAAAAGTTTTATCGTATAAGTCGTAGCCAGATTGTACAATCCGAATTTGCATGTAAAAATGTCCAAATGTGACCGTAAGTTTTTCGTTTTATAAGACTAGCCAGATCGTAAAACATCGCTAAATCAACGAATGGTTGGCAATCTGGCTGTTTTATAAAATAACTATATAGACGTTTTATAAAAAATTGGATTTTACAATCTTAGAATAAGCAAAATTATGTTTTGATAATAAAAATATTAATTGAGATTGTTATACTTTACTAGAACCGAATATAACAGCCTGAATTTTGCAAGTGTGAATTTTGTTCGGTAGGTCATGATTAGATAATTTGCATACGGAATATGTCCAAATTTTCAGGTATAAAGTTTATGTAGGTACCTAATTTAATGATGAAATATTAATATTTAGTATTAAATTTAATAAACATGCCACCACACTCGTTTTTTTTCTTAGTTATTGATGACGAATAGATGGAGATCAAATCAGTACGACTTTGGTGCTGGATTAACAGTGACGTCGCCAGCCAATTTTATTTGGGTGGGCACAGGCTGGTCCGACCTTTTTTAAGGTGGGCACAAAAAGTATAAAAAACTTTGGCTGTTAAAAAAAATAAAACACAAAATGCAATTAAAATTATTTATTTATATTCTAACGTATACAAATATATTAAAAATACAAACATATTTTACTGGGTACAAAGCAAAGTGTATTTTTAAAATAAAATTTAAACAAACCTTAATAAAATGACGTTAAAAAAAGAAAAAAAAACACAAAAACCCGAAATGACATTTAATGTAGAATCATACGTCTAGGATGCCTTGAAGCAAATGTGTCTATTACTTTGTCCAAGTTTAAATTTTTTGCCAATTGCCTTTCAATGTTTATTATAGCTAAATTTGCAAGTCTCATCAGTCATACTATTTCTTAAATAAGTCTTTATTCTTCTTAAGCAAGAAAAGTTCTTTCGCATGCTGCACTTTCACTTAGGGCGCTTGAATCACTTTTAGTGACACTATCACTTGGGGTTAGGTTATCTTGTACTGTTTTAATCTTTTTTGTGTTGCTGCCATTGCTAACAGTTTTTGTAAAATAATCTGTTATATTTCTTTTATTCATAATAAATTGTGGAAAACTTTCAATGATAAAAACTATAACCAAACCACAATAATAAAATAATATCGCTGTCTTTTACACCACGCGTTACGCCGAACTCGTAAACGAAGGAACTGCGCACGACACGAACTGCGTATGTTCACATCGGCACATCGCAGCAGCGCACTTACGACAGTAGACCAGTCAATTAGAGACAAGAATGAATTGGTAACAGCATATCAGAAAATATTTTGGGTAAATGGGGAGAAGAGAAAGAGACAAATTCATGGAATCACCTTAGGCGGTGTGTAGTACCACCAGTATAAGTGAATTTATTTTATATTGATTTTTACATTCTATCATTTTTGATGGAAATATTTCGTAATATTATAATTTTGTTTTAATATATAAAATTATAATAAAGATTTATGTGGAAACAATCTGGGTGGGCACTCGGGTGGGCACAGATATTTTTGGGGTGGGCAAGTGCCCATACAGGCCCACCCCTGGCGACGGCCCTGTGGATTAAATACAGCCCATTTCTGAATAGCTTGGACGATTTTTTAAAAATAAATACAATCGTAGTTTGCAAAAAAAATGATTAGATTTATAATAGTGATATTCGGTAATTTTTTCTAAATTATCAGAAGTAATATCACAAGATCTCCTGATTTTATCGATAAATTTTTATTTTGCACGATTTTTTTTTGCTTAGCAACAAACACGAAAGCAAACTGCGTGGTGAATCCCGACTCCGAAGGAGGAGGGGTTTTACCTAATGTCAGTTTGCTTGAGTGATTTTGCTTAAAAGCATAAAAAATGAGTGCAAAATAAAAATTTATCTGAGAAAATCTGAGAGGTCGTGTGGTATTTGGTGAGATAAATTCCAAAGACAAAGCAAAATGAAACAATTTAATTATTAATATTTTATTTTTAAACTTGAAATATTAATTAACTGTCACACTGACAGTTATAAACAATAACAACTGTTTATTTACTTGGTAGCGGAGAATTATCGGGGTAACGGGGTTTTATCAGTATAATACTGTTACCATTGGTTGAATTTTCAAGTGTTTTGCATCATGATTGGATGAAAACTAGTCGTTGGAATTTATCATATATAATATCATAAGTGGTAAATTTTTGCACGAAAAATTGTCAGATTGTTACGAGAGCTGGTTGCCTAGCAATTTATTGAGTGGCATTGACAAAAAATCACGAGTTGTCAAACGAGTGATTTTTGATCAATGTTACGAGATAAATTGGCAACAGGCTCGAGTAAAGCAATCGGAAAATTTTTCCAGGATTAAATTTAACCACGAATGGTATTCGGATGACTATTTCCAAAATAAAACTCAGGTAATCATTTATATATTCTTTTTCTTGATAAAAATCTTCTAATTTTTATTGTATTTTGAGGTGTTATATTTAAGTTTGCTTTTTGAACGTTTTAGATAGATTCCTGTCCGAATCGACTCGTTTTTAATAAAAACTGATAACACTGAAAATATATACACTTTGACAGGTATGTAAACAATATGTTTCTAAAACGTCAAAAAATTTTCGCTTATCAAAACTTACTTGTAAAAATACAACATCTTATTGGCTTAAAGGGTGCGAAATTTTTTTTGTGACGTTTTGTCGAAATGAAACTTGTAACTATATAGGTAGAATCCTGAATTTGGATTGGCTTATAAATTTATGAGTGAAATAGTCAATCAAAAATTGTTTACGATTCTTTATTTTATAAAATATCTGAAAAATATGTAACAGATTAATAACCTGAAAATTGGTAATTGATAGTGACTTCAAACTTTTCAATTTGTAATTTAATATGTGTAAATTTCATTCTACTTATTTACAAATTATATTTCAATATTCTTCCATTAAATATTTATAAATAGGATGAAAATTTTACATTTTATTAGCAAATTAATTATTTAGTTACATTTATCGCTGTAAATATATAAATAAACAAAGAAATGGTCCGTAACAACATATTTTTATGGTGCTTACCTCCATAAACATAAACAATAAACTAAAAATAAACAAAATACTGTGTAAATAAAAACATTCAACTACGTATACGTGTACTATTTGTATTTGTGTAACTGGAGAATTATATTATTGTTCAGAGATAATGTTTTCATGTTAGCAGATATATGAGGACGTATATACATTGGCGTCGTGATACATTTTGCCAAGGGACAAATTTATTTTACAGTTTTATCTTCATGCGAAAAAAGAGATATTTTAAATTGGAATAGATTCAACAGCATAATATTTTTAATTCATATCTCGTGTATTTACCATTGTGAAATAATTTTACAATTCAAAATTCACATTTGTGTTCCCGAATAAAAAAATAATGTTTACCAAATATTTGTTTATTGTAAAAAAATCAAATTGTTCAATAATGGACTGAAAAATAAACAGCGCTATTCGACGTTTGCAATCAGTACATATATATAACTAATGAGAAAATTAATTTAAAATAACAGTTTTGCACAATATGTTGTTCTAGTTAGAATAGTTTTCATGAATGAACAAATAAATATTAATGCCGTATAAATTGTAGTTTTCAACAAAATTGGATTCTAGTGTTCACTTTTTTTAAAGTTTAACAAACTATAAAATAGATAGGAGTACGAATTTAGTTTCAACAAATTATATTGTCAAAACTAAAACAGTGATAATTTATAAACAAAAATAGTATACATATTTCCAAAAGTAATACTTTATCTATTGAAATCTCACTAAAGCAACACTTTAATAATGAGGATGGAAAAAATTTCTTTACTTACAACTGTTGAATTACAAATACATTATCTATCTGAATACATTATGCTACGCATACACTACCATTACACTAATGGAACATGAAATATTCATATTCCATGGTGAGTTTTTTTTTAAATCAGTAGGCAATATTGTTCTTGATATTTTTCTAAACCTAGATAGATTGATTGGTATTTAAATATATTAATTAATTAATCTTATTACAAAACCCTAGCCAGAACTTATATTTATTTAACCAAGACTTACTATATTTGTTTTTTTTTTTTTAATATCTAAGGAGCACATATCATATTAGTGCTTTTTTTAAAACAAAATTTTACGATTCTTGGAATAGCATACCTACTGAGTGGTGGCTATTAGAGTACAACTTTTATAATTATGAAGAAACCAAAAACAATAAAAAAAATATATGAGCCGATTAATCTAGTCCTAGTCGATGGGGCTGACATCTGTACCTAGTCAAAATTATAGACTCTCGAGCAAGAATTTTACTAAAATTATAAAATAAAATGAATACAATTGATTACAACAATTAATACATTAATTGATTACAACAATTAATATATAAGAAAACAGTTTTGAATCTCGGCACAACGCATAAATCATTTTTAATTTAAATATAAAATAAACTTAAAATTAATAATAAAAAGAGCCATAAAAAGCAATTTATTTTCATTATACATGTAAATAGGTAAAACGAATTACAGACTATATAAAACTGTCAATGTTTCCCAGTGGTTTCGCGTTGATTTTTGACAGATCACTAATTTTTTAGCGACGAAATAGATCAACGTTTAAATTCTTTTTCATATTATTTACCGTCACATGTGGACACATCCAAAGCAGTATAAACTCTCGAAAATGTAGAAGTACATACCAAATATCAGGGCCGGCCCGACAGGTGAGGCGGCGAAGCGACCGCCTCAGGCGCCGGATTGAAATAGGCGCCAAAACGACATACTATATACATATATATAACAGCTGAAAAATTTCTTAATAATTTAATGCATATATAATATTTATAAAATTATATTACATATAATTACAACCGATTCTTCGTTTGCCACTGTGCATTCCATCGTTTGCCTTTTTTTGTAGCGATAACATACAAAGCGAAGCACAAGAGAAAAAAATTGAAAAATTGTTCAATTTTAAACGGCGTACCTATTAATTCTTTGGATGATTTAAATTTTAAACAATTTACAGTTAATGTTAAACGATGACGATGAAGCCGATATATCTGCAATTGATCTCAATGAGGAACTAATGAATATTTGTCTAATTTTATCAAAGGTACTAAAAAATGCACAAGAAAAATGTAATTTTATTTGCAAATATGATTTTCAATGTAGGTACGATTATATTACTAAACGTTGTTATAGTTTTAAGAATACTTTTAATATACCCGGTAACTAACAGCAGCAAAAAGCTGAACATAGTTTTTCGAAAGTGTAAATTATAAAGAAATATTTTTGAAAAAGAAACACAAAAACGACTAAATGGGTCTAGGCATAATTTCCATAGAAGCAATAGATAACAAAACTATAAAGATGCTATCAAGCTATTTGTGGTAAAAACAGCTCAAATAATTATTTAATAAATGTTTTTTTTTACTATGCAGCACTGTTTTAAATGTTTTGTTCCTTTTTCTGCATTCTTGATGTTGAAGGACTTTTTATATTTAAGTATTATATATAAATTTCGAAATACATAAAAATTTCATGTTAATGAAGCCATAATTTTTCTCATACACCCGTTGCCATATTAATTTGAATAGGGTATTTCAAAATATGAGGTTTATTTTTTTGCTTAATACAATTTTCGTTCTTGCTTTTATTGTTAATTAATAACAATATGAGTTTTTTTTAAATAAAAGGCGCTGTTTTGAAACTTGCCTCAGGCGCCACAAGGCATCGGTCCGGCCCTGGGAAATATAGTACTGTCATGTAATATGATTACCTCAAAATATTACTTACATCTTCTACAGATGAGAATGAAATAATTAGGAGCATATTTAAACGTTTCTCTTCCTCAAAGTATACAAAAGCATCGAAATCATTTCTTTACACCGTTTCGATAATTTTTTCCCGCTCAATTTTTGATTGTCTCACATTTAAACATAAAAATTATTCATATAGTTCAAGATATGACATACGGAAACAAAAACAAATGCTGCGCAAAAATAAAACAATCAAGACAAACTCGTTGCTAAAAGCATATGTGATGTCTCTATTCATACTCTGCAATCATGTGATTCGCATTGGAATGCCATTCTAAGAAAAATTTGACTGCTACTTTTTTCTTCTATATAAAAAAACCTGATTATTTTTACGGGGGTTCAATACTTTTTTTCCAGGACTTAGCCCTGACCAGGCCCCCTCTGGCTGCGGCCCTGTAGTTAATGAAATCAGTTACACATATGTCAACATATAACATTTACATTTGACATCCGCTATATTGCCAACGTCCGCCAACGTCTATAACATAACCACACAATAGCTAGCTATACATATATGATAGTGGTGTGATAGTGTTAAAAGTGTCATTTTATTATGTGAGAGTGAAGGAAGTTTGGACCATGACGCGAAACGGTGTGATCCACCCTTGCCTACTATACAGGGTGTTAATACTAAGTCGTTACACCCGAAAATAGCAGTCAGAATTCATTAAAACAAACAATTTTTCTTTTTTGATTTGATGCCTTGGTTCGTAGTTATAAAAAAATAAAATCGTTATAACTCCCTTATTTTAAGGACTATTGATTTTTTTCCCAAATTACCTTTCGGCTCTCTAAAACATTTGCATTTACAATTATTTTTTAAGTGGCAAAATGGCGATCGATTAAAAAATTCAAAGATTTTTTATTAACCATTCCATCGATTTTTGAAAGTAAAACAGATCTTGTTTTGAAATTTTTGATCGATCGCCATTTTGTCATTTGAAAAAATAGAAACAATTGTAAATGCAAATGAGTTATGACGATTTTTCAAAAAACAAAAGAACTCCAATAACCCGTGCCGGCCCGAGACTTTTGAGCGCCCCATGCGAAAATTGTAAATTGCGCCTCTCATTTATTACAATTTTGTTTAAATTACAAAAATTAGGAAAGAGGCGATTTGTGTCCATAACTCGCGAACAATCACAAAATGATATTTTGTGAAAATATTTTGGATATTTAAAATACAGAGATTTTTTTCTTTTGAGTTCTACAGAGTCTCTTTATCTTAGATCCCCATTGCGCATATCTTCTATCTCTTTAAATTGAAAAGGTCCATTGCTTTGCCTGTCTAGTGATGGTTCTGTCATTTTGACATTAAACAATAAAATATGGTCTGTTGTCATTACTATTTTAGGTTGCAAACAAACGGACATTCAAAATAACTCTTCCGTGACTAACCTGTATATAGGAAAAAAAATATTTCTCAGTGTAGGTGTCTTGATATAAATACTTTTCGTTATTTTGCAATTTGGAAAATCTAATTTAACTCTTTAACGATTCATTCTAGGTAAAAACATATAAGAATCTTGTTTTGTATAAAATTTTGATACGAATCACCGTTTTCAAGAAAAATGTCAATAACCAAAATATGTCGCCTTTTTCCAAATTGGCGAGGAGCTGTTGCATCAGTGTATTTTTCTGTACAGGATTCCGTATAAACGCTTTTATTGCAATTTTTTTATGTTGGGGCTATTTTTCAGTAGATTTCCTGAACAACAATTACTTCTTCATTATTTGATATGATAATGTATTTATTAGATAAAGTCTGCAGCAATTGGAATTGTCAGCATTATGATTAAAGCTACACACTGGACGAGTCAATAAACATATAATTTGATATTTAATTTATTTAAAAAAAAATAGTCTCATAAAATGTCGCCCTAAAACTAATTTCGCCCCAGGCGGTCGCCTGGCTTGCCTGTAGCTTGGTCCGGCTCTGCCAATAACTACAAACCGGGGCATCAAATCAAAACTTGGAACTAAGAAAAGTTATTTGTTGTAGACCTACTTTTACAACTGATGGATAAACTATGGTATAGCTATCGGAGGTATAACTTTATCCTAGTACTTATACCTCCGGTAAACAAGACTGTCTTTTACAATGCATTTTTATCTATCATATAGACCATGGGGTCTCGTGGCCGCGTGCCTGAGTGTCTGGTCGTGAATCTGGGAAACCGGGTTCAATCCCGACAGACGCCAAATATTTCAAATTTTAACTAGCACAAAATTGACCCCTGTGGTGCACTCTCCACGCCAGCAATGAGTGCCCGTGAGGTGATGCCTGGCAAACGCCCGCACGGTACAAATATGTCATCATCATTACCGATATCTGCGTACAAAGCAGACTGGCACACCCAGCAATGGGTAATATGCCGTGATGATATATTTATTTATTTTATATTTCTATAGTTATACCAGGAATTACTTTAAATCACTTCAGGTTGGTATTGACACAATAAAATGATCTTCTTGTTAGACTATTTTCTTCAATATTGTTATTATTTGTGCTTTCTAATTTGCATTTTTCACGATGTTAGATAATATAAATGATATTTTTGATTCTGACAGTGATGATGAATTACTTGAGTGACATCTGTCAAACATATGAATAGAAACACATCGTTTGTGTTTACGTGGTGTCCATAAGAACAAGGGATAAAGATATCCCAGGTTTATACGACCAATTTCCATAAAAAGAAATACTGGTGTTTATTCTAACTGAGGTTTATCCGAGGTTTGTAAAATACAATTTTCAATTTTATACCTGGTATATAGCGTTATACGAGGTTTATCTAATAATTGTAAAAGTGGATCTTAATGAGTTCTAACTGCCATTTTCGGATATAACGACTTAGTACTAAGACCCTGTGAAGCGAAAATTCAAATTGTTCCTGTACTAGAACTATAAACATTTTTAAAAATTAAACATTAGTTATATTTTTTATAATGTGATTCGTTTTCACAAATATTAAATTTTCTAAATGATTCTAATTTACATAGAAGAGTCATTAATTATCAACTTTTATGACTAACACGAAATTTTGTCATATGAGGAAATAAATTCTAACCTTCGTAAATTTCACATCTACCGTTTTTCATTCTGAGATCATCAAATCCGAAACATAATACAAAACAATGCCTAGGACTTTATAATTATAATTTTCCGTAAATTCATAGACATCCAGAGTTATTCAAAGGCAAATATAAATTGAGAGTTATTTATTTAATGAGTACTTTGCCAGCCACAATGGCGTTAGTTTTAAGACCTGGATTTCAAAGCGGAGGGGATTTGAACACAGTAAACACTTTATACCGTTAAGCAACTTTTGTCAAGTTAAAATTACATTTAATGATGCCTTTTTTCCACAAAACTGGGCCAAAATAAGGTATTGTTCAACAGGTAAAGTTAAATTAAGTTTTGGTAAACTAAAATACAATACAATTTTCATAATAGAAATTTGTTATTATTATTTAGTCACTGAAAAGTTGTTGAATTTATTTTAATTAAATTTATTTTTGTCAGCACTGGGTAAAATCACAAAATAAATTAAATAATTTTTAAATATTTGTTTACATATTATCGACAAATACATAATTTAATGCAGTTTGTGTTTAATAACCTCTGTAATTTTATTTTATCCATTTTTAAAAAGAAAAATTTCTATAATTTGGTTCCAAAAATTTTGATAATTTGTAAATTTATATAAATTCTTTAATATAATTAAATTATAATCTCTACAAATTAGTATCTCTACATATTTTTGAGTAATATCCCCAAAAACTTATAGATATCCAGGCATCCAGAGTAAAAAGTTCAAAATTCCAATTTTTGTATGCATAAAGTTTTGATTCCAAATTTTGAAAACAATACAATAATTTTTTCCTTTTTCAAAAATATCTGTATTCAACCCAGAAATGGGCCGTGATACAAATATTATCAACATTTCTATTGACAAAATTACGAAAGTACGAGTATTCCTATTTTCAAATTTTTAAACAGAAACTGCTTTTAAAATTTAGGTTCTCGATTTCAATTAACCCTCACCTTACTCTTTTCGGTTTCTTACCCTAGAGTACATCTTAGAATTATTGCGATTTTTGACCGTTTTCAGGAATTTTATTACCTTTGTACATACTTCTATTTACAGAGTCAAAATAGTTATTTATGTATTAAGGGCATAATCAAAAGATTGCAGCACGGGGGAATGTCCCGAGTGCTATAATCTTGATTATGCCCCTGGTACATACAACGTTTTATTTTATTTTGGTTCTCGAAATTTACGGATTCAATAGTTATACATTCGGTATCGTTGTGCTGGCGTTGTGAATTTTAAGTATGCTGTGGTTTCTAGCTATATTGTTTGTTTATAACCAATTTTAATTTAGTGTCAAATGAAAATGGAAGATCGATTATTCAAAAGAAATTTTAGATAAATTGAGGCTGCACAAGACAAGTTGGTTCCACAGAAGTCAAAAGACATATATGAGAAAGGATTTGAGAAGTTTTGCGAGTAGCGGAGTTCAAAAAATGTGATGTATACCTATTTTTGGGTTATCAAATTATAGTGTATAATTATGCCCATAAATATCTAGAAGACATATCGAGTTGCGGTACCAAACTTTGAAATCAGCACTTTGAGGAGTAGGTACTAAATGTATAAAAAAATTGAAAATTATGAATTTTTTTCTTAATTATGAGAATAAGTAGGTATAGCTGCAGCACGTTAAGTTGGGACTAATGTTGTATGCGCAAAACCTAAAATTCGTACTTGGACGGGTCGAAATATACCTTATAGTAAATTACTACTCGTATGTGCTTTGAGGAAAACACTTTGTCAACATCTAAAATTGGTATAAAAGGGAAGGGGATTCATTCATAAGCCAAAGTATGCACAGGTCCATTCACAACTTAATGCGTACCGGCTATACAGGTGTTCATTTTAAATAGGCCACCATTGCTATCTCGAGAACTATAAGAGCTACAAAGATAGTTAAATAGGCAAACAATTTCTATTTCACAAAACAAATTTAAATAAAAGAAAAATATTTTTTTCGACTAGTGGTTCTCAAAATACGGGACCTAACTTTTTTATTTTAAATGAGAATATATATATTTTATTTGCTCGTTCATTAGAGAATTTAATTTTGAATTCTGTGATATAATATTTTTATACCCTTACATAACATTTTTTTTTTTTTTTTAGAAAAATGCATGTAAAGTTTTATACAATTTGAATAAAATATGGCTATAATAAGAGTGCCATGAAAGGAAAAATGATTACCTTGTCATTTTTATTACATAGAATTAGAGTGCCCTGACCGAAAGAAGTGACTGTTTTGTTCTTAAGTGATCATAAATGTCAACATAAACAAAATATTCACGTATTTCTTTCATGGCATTCTAATTCTGTCAAAAAAAGAACACCTATTCGTTTTTTCCATTCATGACACTCTTATTATAGCCATATTTTAATCAAATTAATATGAAACTTTACATGCATTTTTAAACAAATCGTTATGTAAGGGAATAAAAATATTATATCACTGAATTCAGAATTAAATTTTCTAACGAAAGAGCAAATAAAAAATATATGATCCCATTTAAAATTAAAAAGTCAGGTCCCATATTTTGAGAACCACTGGTCCAAAAAAATAATTTTTCTTTTCCTTAAATTTGTCTTGTGAAATAGAAATTGTTTGCTCATTTAACCGTCTATGCAGCTTTTATAGTTCTCGAGATAGCAATGGTGGCCCATTTAAAATGAACATCCGGTATATGACTTTTTGGGGTAACAACTTAGAAGAAACGGATTAAGATAGATTCCGTAGATCAATCAAAATTATGAAATATTTAAAATTTAAACATCTGATTCAATTTGTAGTTTTCTTCGGGTACCTATCTATATATTTTTTAATATTCGTCGTAATTAGTACTTACATAGGTATATACAAATTAATTCCTTGTTAATATAATTTGAAAGTATGTTGTATGTCACAAGCTGCATATTTCACTTATCAATATCAATGATTGTTCAATTAAAATGACATTGAACTATAGCACAATTACTATCTTAGGAAAATTCATTAGTTATGAAATGAACAGATAAGGCCGGATATACACGCAATTGACTGTGGAAATTATATTTAATTACAAGAAGTTAAAATGTTGAAACACAATAATTGTCAATGGGCTATAGAAATTTGTAGCTTTTTAGACGTATATACCTAGACGAATTTAAATATATATAACAAAAGTCAATGATTATTTTAACATTAGCTTTACAACAGCATTTTATATATTTGTCTATAATTACTCTTCCATGTTCCATGAACAGTTATTCGAAGAACTCTTTCAAAGTTTAAAATTAGAATAGATCTAATTATATACCACGCCAAAATAGATAATTGACTGTAATTATTACAATTAAACATTATATTTTGCAACACAAAAATGTCATTTTTTGTTACAGATTTCATTTGTAATTATAATTTAAAAGTCTAATGTAATAAATGGATAAACAAATAAAAAAAACTTTGCTAAACAGTTTTCATTATGTTTAAGCACTTTAAAATGCAAATTTGTCGTAATTAAGTTTACTCTTCTTAACTGAGTTTAAATTTAACTTTAATTTATTTATAAGTGTAATGAAATTCAATGAATTTAGCTCCCATTAAAATTGCTCTTATTTAATGCTCGAAATGTACCACGGATTCACTGACAATGATTCAATATATTATTCAATGAACTGTCATTCCAATAAAGTGTGTTTTACACTACACAATAAATTGTATAAGATATTGTACAACAATTGGAATTGGAAATAATTTATTCTACAAATACATTGTCTATATATAAATGACATCTGTGGTTTAATGTAAGAACAACCAATGTTAACATTTCGTAATTTTTGAAAATTAATGATTTTAAATGAACAAGAAACTTTCATGTCTAGTTGGTGCAAGTGCAACACTAACACTTAAAATTTAAACTTGGTTTTATTCAATTAGTCAATTAAAAAAAATATATATTTAATTGGAATTAACATGTATTTATTTGGCTAACTCAATAAAACCAAGTTGAAATTTTAGGCGTTGCTGATAAATAATTGTCTATAGCAGGGATGGCGAACCTTTACGTATCAACGTGCCATTTTTCTAAAGAAATGTTTAATGAGGTCATAGACGTGCCATCAAATAATTTTGACTTTGTCATTATTGGAAAAATAATAATAATAATAAATACTATCAACTCAAAACTTTTTATTTACTACAAAAAAATAGGAACATTTTGTAATGTTTCAATTATACGCGTAATTTAAATTAAAGTCATGTTGTTGCAGATTAGATGACAAATAACATATGTTAGGGTTGTAAGATGTTACTTTTAGCAGAATGCGTGCTGAACTGGAGTCATCTGTCAAACGGTTTCTAACCGAGTCTTTAATGTTATTCATCTCTGAAAATAATGACTCGCAGGCATAGGTTGATGAAAATATTGTTAAAATAGCATGAGCCAGCTTCTTCATACAATTAAATGTGTCTGGTATCGCATTCCATGTTTCCAAAATTTTGTTATTAGCATTTTCACTTATATTACTTGTCAATCTTTCTGTTTCAATTAATTCTAAGTCTTTCCTTGTTTCAATAAATTTTTGAATCCATATTGAACTAGACTGGAAATCAATCAGCTGCATTTTAAATTCTTCAATTTTCAACCAATCGAATTGGGACAAATTCAGTTTATCAAATGACGTCACATCAGGGTACATAATAAACTAGAGTATTTCCGATAATTCTTTGAACTGAGAAAATGTCGCTGAAAATTCCTTGATTGAAGAATCAATCTCAGAAATAAATTCTTCAGTAATTTGGTCTTCGTCTGGTTTCTCATGTATTTCTAAATCGTTGATATATTTTTTCAAATTTGGAAAATACTTGTAGTTTCTTGTGATAATATCGTTGCTGAAAACTTGCAGTTTAGCCTCAAAAGCGCGAATGAGATCTATCATAACGATAATTATTTTATTTATGCTCTGAAGCTTCATGATTAACTTATTTAAATGTTGGCATATGTCTGTAAAATAATTAATTTTGAAAGCCACATAACATCCAACAACTGTGGGTATTCTTCAACTTTTCCCTAACTTTGCAGAAACAGTCTTATTTCTTCCAAGCAATCAACAAATCTTTGAAGTACGCACCTGAACATTGCGTAGCGTAGGGATCACTCGCGTTCGCTTGTCATATAATACCTACTTCACACTTTTTTTCGTAGTGCATCATAATGAATTTTGTGATCAGTGACGTGCCCAAAATATTGTATCGCGTGCCATAAATGGCACGCGTGCCATTGGAAGCCCTTCGAGATTTTACTGACATGTTATATGTGTACATAGGTTATTATTGCAGCAAGTATTTTCTTGTTTATACCATGGTAATAGTTCAATTGCAGCTGATTTCTATGGGTTGTTTTGTCTATTAAACCAGGGACTTGTATTAAAATTAAAAAGTACTTATTGTAATAACCATTGCAGATGTTCGCATGCCAGTAAAAGGGCTTTAATGCTAGACCATTTTTGGTAATTAATGCCAAGTTATCAATGAAGAGTTGATTTTAAATCACTCATTCCTAAAATTATAAAATGTTGAGATTGGTTGTTCTTCCATTAATCCACAGATTTAATCTATTATGAAATGAGTTATACCACAAATAAAAAACAATCCAAAATTGTATTCATTTTAAAACTATCACGTTCACATTAAATCAGTTAAGGTGGCTTTAGACCGTCAAAGATTTATATCAATTTTTACAACTTATTATTGTATTATAATATTCTGGAACTTTACACGTTCAAAGGAATTTGAAAGTTAGGGCATGTTCTAAATATCAAGGTCATTTACTTCAAATTTTAGTTACTTCGAGGGATTATTTCATCCTAGATCAGGTGCACTGTATTTTGTAATGTTGGCACAAAGATTTTTGATGTCATATTTGTTTTTGTTTTCACTAAATTTTGTAGAATTTTCAGTAAAAAACGACAAACGCGCAGATGCAATGTCAAACCAAAATAAAATGTAATTATGCAGCCCACTTATAAGCAAATAAGGTTAATATAATTTGAACGTGTGAAGCGTAACCATTTGATCAAAAATTATGTTGTAAATATTTGTCCAATAAAAGTTCAATTTATTTGATCGTCTAAAGCCAGCATAACATAAATTAGATAATATTTAATACAAAAATGGAAAACGTAATACAATGTCGTATTCCATGGAAAATATTTATTACGTATGGAAATTATGCTAAACAAAATTGGGAAACGCGAAGATTCTTTAATAAAATTAAACATATAAAAAGAAAGAAAATAGAAAAAGTTTTAATACCAGTTTTAAACGATCATAAATTTATGTAGTAACGCAATTTACAAATTTATGATATACGATCAATGTAAAACATAAATTTTACACGTTCAACATTTCATTGTAATATAGTTTTACTTAATCATTCATTTGTTTTAGGACATTGTTACCAATAAATACTTATTTAACCAAAGACATCACTGGCAATGAGAGTTGAATTTAGGAAATATGAGTATAAGTAAATAGAAATTAAATTTTATGAAAGTTACTGACAAGAAAATGTAAAATCATATAATTTTTAATATAAGTCTGTAAATCCGTATTCATAAACTTGTTAACTTCGCTTGATATTAAATTGAAGCATTTAATTTAAAATAGACCAATTTTAAAAAATAGTACAAATGTCATAAAATTTCAGAGGTAGTTCAAATGTAAATGTAAAGCCAAAGATGGAACTAATTATATAAACAAAAAGTTATGTATGAAGGTAAACAATTATAAGTACTAATAGTATGTTATGTTATTACGAGTAGAAAGCGGTCTTTTTGTGTTAAATCCAGCTATAGCGGCCGAGACGCTTGCCGAGGCCTGGCAAGCTGGGTAAAACACAAAAAGGGCGTTCTACTCCGAATAACATATACTATTTTTTCTTCAAGTGTTTCAAATAATTTTTTGGCATTTTTTGAATTTTTTTTATTTGCTGAAATTGCAATTTCTGCTAAAGCTGGCTGTGTACATACAAAACACAAACGATACAACTGTAAAATAACAATTTTCAATATATGTGTTGCTGTGGCGACTACCGCCGCTAGCGGTGAAGTAAGAAATTAACATTTTTTTAGTAGACAACAATAACAACATTTTTGTACTAGTAAGATAATGAATATCTTCTATAGTGTAATATGAATATTATAATACGCTTGAAGAAAATAGTTATTTGTATATCAATGCCGTGAAATCACTCTTTAGCGTATCGAGAGAAAAATTGTCGCCGAGGCAAGACAATCTCGAGGGCGCTAAAGAATTTTGCAGGCAAGGTGTACACAATATTTTATGTGTAACCGTAAAAAATACGTAATTTTATTAATTTTAAACAGTTTCATTGTAAATAGAAAGTTAGCTTTCATGATGGCTATGGGATTGACATTTGGTAATGCAGTCAAGTGATTGTTTACCTAATTTCGCGGCCGCTACTATGACAACGGTCGCGAAATCCAATTTCGCGACCAGTACTGCGGCTGCGAAATCCCTGCACAAAAATATATATTTACTCATACGTCAAAGGGTTGTAAAGTAATAAGTATATTTAAGCGAAACGGAGTCACATTACATTGACTGGTTGTAAATACGATGGACCAGGTTCGATTCCGACTTCCAATTTTCAAATAGGCCAAAAGTGACCTCTATGGTGTTCTCTGCACGACGACCGCTTTAAGAGTCCTCAATATATTGGCACGTATTACGAACGTATAATAGGCTCGTAATACGAGCCATTGCCATTACCAAAATCAATAGAAGCTGTTTTCCATACCCAGAAATGATTAATTAACCGCTATAAGAAATACATTAATTTATAATGTAGAATAATATTCATAAGAGAAGAAGTAGCAACAATCGTTATTGTTTTGTAAAAATCATTTTTTCTTGAATAACTTTCAAAGATAAAAATGACGCTCAGATTCCTTTGAATTTGTTACGGCAATTTATAATTCTTTATGAATTTAATTCAGTTCAAAATCTTGTGTAAATTTTCACACAATTGTACATTGTTTGAAACATTATGCTATATAAAACATACTTAATAAAAACTCTGTCCCTCCAAACTTTAATATAATTCTCCAGTATTTTTCTCGCATTTGAGAAAAAAGCAAGAATTTGTAATCTACTTTTTATATAATAAAAAAGTTAGTTTTACAAAACACAGTATAACAAATATTTAATGTGTTTTATATTACTCTTGGGAACTCCGTGTCCCTTTTTAAAGTGTCAAAAAATGATAAAAAGAGAAAAGTTTACTAACCTCAAATGTCGTGTCACACTGGACCTCTGCCTGCGTCGGCGACCCGAAGAGTTTCAACTCCTGGAGGGCCCCCTTTAAAGCACACAACACTACATAGTAACGGATAACTTGGGGGACTATGGAGAGCATCTTCACAAGGCAAGCGTCCTATAAGGAGCACAACACATCGCGGACTGACAGAAGCAGTGGATCTTTAAATATTTTCAATCATCCGGTCGATGTGCTAGATATTTTCAGGTAAGGAAAATTTACACAATTTTAAATTGTTTGTTTATCTTCTTCTGTTTACTTCCTTGATAATTTTGTTGCTATGACAACTGTATATTTTATAAATTGTTTCAATAATGCTTTACAACTTAAATAAATTTTGTTACTAACATAAATTTAATGTGATTAATTTTTTATTATAGTTTTTAATAGGGTACTATACCATAGTCAAATTTTAACTATCTTAAATAAGAAAACGAAAATTTACATAAATCTATGAGTATTAGTGAAAAAAAATTGTTTTAATATTGATTAGGTCGCAAACTACAAGCGATTAAAGTTGATTATTAATTAGGTATGACGCGGTAGGTCCTAAGAATTTGATTGGTCGCCTGATTTTAAAAACGAGATTCGCGCGTCTGCTGCGATCACCTTTGAAAGATTATGAACTGTCACGTTGTTATATAACCTAACAAAGAATTTACAATTTCATGTTTCATGAATTTGTTTAATTATAATATCTAGTAATATTAACAATAATAATGTATTTATAATTAAATCAATTTGTAATATGTATTAATTAAATTAATAATAATGTTAACTAATCAAAACAAACAAACAAACACTAGCGCCATCCGCCGTCTACTTTGTGTCATAATAATGTCAAACTGTTTCAATGTACTATAATTTAATAAGAAAAATGCTTATTATTTATGTTAAATAATAATTTCTTTGTGAATATAACGTACAAGTTTTTATATAAAAATATTTCAGCTATGCAAACATGAAAAAAATCTGTTCTCTCAACTAACCAACACCACTGGAAGTACCAGCTACGTCACGCAAGAAATTCTTAACTTTAAAAATTCATATCTCGCTTATTACGTAAAATTTTTAAGTCGCGTTTGCACTAAAATTCTTATTTCATCCTGTTCTTACAGAAAAAAAATTAAAGAAAAAATGGTATAGGACCCTATTTAGTATCTATTTTAACTGAATTTTGATTTTAAAATCATTAAATTAATTCATATGAATTTATGTTTGTATACAAATGCACAAGTGTACTTACGCACACTTGTACAGCTGCTTGTATGAATGATCAGACAAGAATGGACAAATTATTAATTATTTTTAAAATGTATCAATAGTATAGACTCAACATTGTATGTGTAATAAATTTAATATATTTTCAATCAATAATATATAATTATTATAAATAATTAGTCAATATATCTTTTATCAAATGTTGGATAAGGTGTTTCGACAATTTATAGATTTGGATAATTATTCAGGGGCGCAATGGTAAAGTGTACAAGTATATTTTTTACAAAGCAATAAAAAGGTACATTATGTAAGTGTAGGAAACCACACAGTTAATTTTGCTCATGTTTTCTCAAATTCTAAAGTTGTACCGCTTTTCCTCTGAACCCTTCATTTGAATATTTAGTATATACTACAGATCGGCGTTTCCCAAACATTGCGGACCGGTAGGTTTCGTACTACCATCTTGTGGCCCATCTAGGGTCCCAAAAAGCTTAAAAGTCATCCGTGTTTGATTTATAAATTAAATTAAAACAAAATTGTGCAGATAAATTAAGACAAAGCTTGCTTTTAAGCGAAAAATATAGATATTTAACATAAATTTCATTTAAACTAACGTTGTCTTAATTATAACTGATCACTTGCAATAATTATTAAAGTATTACCATAATAACAATAATATTGTTTAAATATGATGTAATAAACACGATTATAATAAATATATTAATTTTTAAATAATATGTATAATAATAATCTTTCGAAAATAGCATGTAGGTATAGTATGACTAGCGAATGAAAGTTCACGGTTAGATTATTTAATAGATGTGGTTTCTTCTGAAAACATTTCCCTATATTTGTTTTGAAAGGAAACTGACCCTTATATATTCCGTTACAGAAGATTAGAATTGTACTCAATACCAGAAGGCATTTAAAATGCAACAGGATTCAGGGATGTATTTAAAAAAATTAATACCGTAAATTCTAGTTCGTTCATCTCATGTATGAGCAACCCTCGAGTCCGAATTACTGTTAGAGGAAATTCGAAATAATCGTATTTCATACAATTGCCAAACTAAATAGTTTAAAGATCAAAATATTTTGATATAATCAACCTAAATGAAAAATGTTTAAAATATTTTAAAAGCACCCCTGTTTAGATATTTAGTTACCCTAGTCGGCCATCTATTTTCAAACAGACAAAGTACGAAACCACGTCTATAAAATAATTTAAACGTTAACTTTCATTTGCTAGTCATACCATACGCTAATTATAGGAATCTCAGGTGTTACAAATACAAGAATTCTTACGGTGTGATACCAAGTATATTATGGACAAATAGATATTGTTGGGAAAAATATGGTTTCAGTGCTACGATATGAAACGAGGATATGGTTTTATGTTTATGGATTTTGTAATGGTAATCAGAGTAAATGACAAGTACTCAATCAATTAAAATTTGTTATTAATTTGAAGATTAATCGGTATTTATAAAAAAATTCACTTGCATTTGGTAACTAAGAGGAATAGTATCTACGTTAATATGACATTTTTTACTCAAAACGACATGAGTAGTAAGCTGGTAAAATTTGATATTTGTTGTAAATCATTCCGTATAAGTATAATTAATTAGAAAACCGTTTCGAAGAAAAATCTTATATACAGAGAGTTTCTATACTTATGGAACAAACTTTAAGGGATGTAATACAGCTACAAGTAAACCAAAAAGGCTTAATCCACAAAGTCCAATTTTCAAAAAAGATCAGCCAAAAATTGTCATAAGATAAACAAAAACTCTTATTTGTCCAGAGTCGTAACTCTTAGTTTTTAAGATATAATGGAAAAAAAGAAAAATCAGTAAATTAGGTAATCTGTTTCCCGGAAACTATAATTGAGTTGGGTTGCGCTCGAAATCCGTTACATAGGCATTTAACATTGGAGACAGTTTTTCCTTGCGCATTGCTTCCCAACTTAGTTTAGAAAAAAATACTTCAAATAAAAGTTATAGATCATGAAATACTGCATTTGAATCAATAAACAAAATTAATTTTGCATTCTTTGAAACGGCAGAAATTTGATATGAAAATGTCGAAAATCATGAAAAAATTATGATAGCCATGGCATTAAAACAAAAAGCGTAACAAATGTAAGATTTTTGTCATAAAATTTAATTTACTTTTTATTTTTCAATAAAATTATCTTTTTTTTCAAACGTCATAAAAATGGCATCTTTTGTGACTTGATTCACAAAATAGAAGTTTCATTTCTACGCCGCCAGCGTAGAAATAGCTTATTTCCATAGAAACTATATAGAATCAGCCAGTAAGAAGTAACTTGTACAATAGAAATCTGTATTATCGCCCTAAATGTCACTATAACTCACTAGATAACCTAAGAATAAAGTTACTGACATAAGATTTAAATTGATAACCTATAAAATGAAATATAGACAGTTTACATACTTTTAACGAAATAACAAATAATATAATTAAAGTACAGTAGACGTACAGATTACAATAACAGGGGCGGTAATAAAGGTAAGAATACTTCGAATTAAAGTGATACAAAAAGATTATATTGTAGTAAGATGAATTGAAATATAGATAGAAATGTAAAATTTAGGCACAAGATTGGGTGGTATTAATAAAAATAAGTAAATACTTATAAGTATGTACTTATAAGTACTAGCATTTACTTATCAGTACCAGCAAGAAGTAAAAGTAAATACTTATTTTCATATTAATAACCAGATGCTGATACTTACAGTAAATACTTACTTACTTATAAGTAAGTACTTACATATGAAATTCAGAAGTAAGCCGTGTGTTTGTAAAAAAATAAAATTTTGACATTTGTTGACAGTTCATTTTTATATTTATTTATTGGAAGTTGATAAACTAATTTGGAATTCAGTTCTATATAAATTTTTGTAATTTTAAAAATGTTTAGTTTTGAAAGCAGCGACATGGACTAAAATATTAATGAAAAAAGTGATATTTCACGGTCTTCACCAACACCAATTTGAAAACCTTATGTAATATAACTTTTCGGCTTTTTAAAATAAGGACCCGCAGTTATAATTTTTTTAGATGTTTATTTATCAAGGCCGGAACAATGGCGTATTATCGCAGGGGCGCAAAAATCGTCCGTACTCAGGGTATCAGGGTGCAAAATTATAAATGGTCACGAGGAGCTAAAAAAAAAATAACGCAGCAAACGGCGCATGAGCTTGTGACGCAAACAAGGTTTATTCGTCACTGGTCGGCAACATATCTTAAAAATAATTTCATTTAATAAATGAACACAGAGCACCATCTCTGGATTCATTGTTAACGCCAAGAAAGAGTTCTGTTAGCCATTCCACGCTTTCGGGTGTAAAGCGATATAATTTGACAAAATTTTGTTCACTGGGATTTTCCCTACGAATTTTATAATTTTTACGGACTCATACGGCGTAGAACATGTTTTTTAAATTAATATAATCTTTTAAATTTTTGTTCGGTCCTCCATAAGCATGATAAATATCATACTTATAAATTAATAAGTAAATACTTAATTCTATAAGAATCAATTCCATTTTATTAATACAGTTTTAAGTAATTACTTATTTTGAATATAAGTATAAGTACATACTTTTGTCAAATAAGTATTTTCTTATAGCATCAGCTTTTACTGACACTTTATTAATACGGATATAAGTACTTACTTAAAAAACTGTCAGTATAAGCATTTACTTATTTTTATTAATACCACCCATTAACAAAATGAATGAATTACATTCCTTAAATAAAGAAGAAAAGTATGGGAATATCGCCAAATATTTCTCATCTGAAACATCAAATAAGAACATAAGCATGAAGTTTTAAATAATTGCCAATATTTATCCCATGTTTAATGTTTATCATTGAATATTGTGACCACATAGATGAGCTTTTTATTTTACATTGATTCGCCATTTCCGAAAAGTATGCCGAGAATAATTTTTAATGTTTTTCTCATCACACCAATGAAGAAATCTCTTATACGCCGCTTCATAGAACTTGCTAGACTTAGTTGGGAACAATTTATCAATAGCAGCCTTCTCTAATTCCACAACTTCAGGAGGTGTACATTTTAATTTTTCAAATTGCAACATTTTCAATTTCACACAAAGAGGATATAAAATTATACAATTCTTTTCAAACGTCAAAACCAAGGTCAAAACGTAAAAGTGTGAAAATTTTCACTTGAATGTTTATAACAAAAACTGAACACATACGAAAGTATCCATAGCAACAGAGCAATTGAAATCCGCAAACGTACCTACTTCACGGAAAATGTTTTTAATAACGTCAAGTTTTAAATTATTTTATTTAAATATGTGCGTTTGAAAAAAAAATATATAATGTGTCATTCGGAGTAAAAGTGTCTTTGTGTGCCTCGCATGCAATTGTCCGACTCGCTTCGCTCGTCGTGCAAACTTCCATGCTCGCCACACAAAGTATCACTTTTACTCCTAATAACACAATATACTATTGTTTGACAGTTAAAACATCAAACATTTGTGTGTCTTTTTGTTTTAATTCCACGGCTAGCACTATTAAACTGAAATTTTCAAAATTTTCTTATTTAATTTCTAAAGTTACTAAACATACGAAATGAATTTTATTTACTAATTTATAAGTAGAATTTTATGCTCTATTTTACCATGTTAAATGTCTATGTTTCGGATTTCCAGCGCTACCCGCTATATGTAATGTACTTTGTTCCTAAATTAGAAAGAGTAAATACTAAAGTCAGATTTATAGCATTTAAAAAGAAACTGACGAAATACTCGTATTTATACCAAATTTTAATTAGTTTCAGTGTCAATAAATTAATATCAGAATAATTTGATTTTGTCTGTGTATATAAATAATTTGTTAAAAGAGGTTATGTCACATTATTTAAACGTCAAAATGAAAAATGAAAGTGATTTGTGTTTGACCGTAAATAAGGCTGAAGCCAATAAAAAACGAAATTTTAAATCTACTCTTTAGTTCAAAACAAAATATAGTATATGTAAAAATAATTACAGTCAAAACATTAAACAAACACAATTGTTTGTAACCAAACTTTTTAAAATCACATTCACAATATAAGTTTTAGTTATGATTTAACTTCCACGCACGTTCACATTAATACTTTTATACGCATAACTATTCTACAACTATCCGCCCGTCACTAAACATAGTGCTTAGACTTATGCTGGGTTGCAAGAAAACTGTTCAATAAATAGTTTATTGATTCTATAGTTACCGGTCCTACAAAGTTAGCGAACCACTAAAATTCAAACGGTTGCATGAAAAAAATATTGGAATCTTTATCTAATGAATTGTTTACCTAGCAACAGTATCAATACAATATAACTGTCATTGTCATAAACGTGTCTTTCGATAAGAAATTATTGTTGAAAATGGATAAGTGAAATAGGAGCCGAAATTTCACCGAAAGGGAAAAATAAGTTTTGTTGGATATTATTCAAAAATTTTAAGTGTAATAGAGAACAAGAAAATTGACGGCACGACAAATGAAAGTAATTCGGAAGCATGGGCAAATATTTGCAAAAGTTTTAATTCTCAACAAGAATCCGGTATAAGAACTGTTGAACAGTTAAAAAACTTCGTTCTTTTTCAAAATTTGGCCCCACTATATGCAGAATACATATGAACGTATTTTTGCTAAATCTAAATCGTAATTTGAAATCAATGTTGTCGAAACTTTCTAGGGGATTTGATCTATCAGAAGTTCTAATATTTTCAAAATCATTTCTTCATCGGAAGAAGATAACGATGACATAGTTCTACCAAAATGAATTTAAAATATATTGTGGTATAATAAATATATACGAGTATATAATATATACGATTATTTACTTACCTTTTAATTAGTATTTATTGAATTTTAAACTTAAAATTTTCATCAATTATTTGTTCATGCAATGTAGACATTTAACGTCAAATTCAATTTATTGAACCGTTAAATATTTATAGGCCGGAAATCAGTCCTATAAGTTATAGGACTGTTTAGCGAATCTTTAAAATTATATGACGTTCATGCAACGATTTTTCGAAACTTAGCGAACCGTTAGTTGCTAACGAACCGATAAATAGTTTCATGCAACCCACCATTAGACTATCAGCCGAACTATAGTGTCAACTAGCCGGTCAGCCATCTCCACTGTTTGGTTGCGTTGTCACGTGACCTCAACCACCTGCAACAATTAGAATCACCTGCGGAAGACGTAACCAGCGTATCCCCCGTGTCGCGTCCGTATGTTTTGTGTATCGGTGTGAAATTGACTGGCGAACGATTATGCCCGCCAATTCCGCGCGTTTGGGGTTTGAGTTTAAATAGCGTAGGCGCGCTCTGCGGTTGAATTGCTGTATTGTTGGCGTGTGATTCCGTTTATCGGACCGTTTAAAACCAAATGATGGTTATGCTGCTATTCAGGATATTTACACGTTTGTTTATGGAGCAGCAGTAGCAAAACTTTCCGTCGATAAGGGGGATCTAAATGAATTGAAACGGTTATTAGATTGTATTTGCTGATTATTCAACATGATATTCGTTTATAATTTAGTTTTTGGCCTAGTTGTACTCTAGTTGAATTCACTAAAAGATACCATTCATTCATTTTATCGTATGAACCAAATACAGAAATGCGCACAGTACCTATACCCTGTTTTTAAAGTAAAGTAGGAGGAGTAAAGACAAAAGACAGATTTACAGAAATAAAAAATCTGATGTGGCCAACACATAACCTCTCGCCAGATATTTTACCTGGTTGTACGCATAAAACGAAAAATATTTTTAAATACAAATACATATATTCATGTCTCACTACAAAATAATTCTCACATATATTTACAAAATCTATGGGATATTTTAAAATAAATTATGTACAATACATACATTTTCTTTATATTCAATATCCTGAAATTTTCTTTTTCTGCTTTCCTTTTCTTTTTCTTTATATTCGTCATTTTTTTCACAAATTCCTTTTATATTCTTTTTTACATATATTCTTTTGCGTTGTTGACTTTTTTTTTATTTTCATAATCTTCATAATACAAATATTTTTGACAGAGGCATACAAATATTTTTGACAGTGACATTTATGTGACAATTACAAACATTTGAATTTCTTGCCTTGTAGTAGTTTGATCTGAGATTTTTTACATCAAACTATTTTATATGCCTTTCTTTATCTCTAAATCTATAAAAGATATAATAATGAATTTATATTTATCGAATAAAGAATTTAACGTTCTTTAATATAAGTATTTACATAAATTTTCGATAAATAATATTTAGATGATTTTTTTCTTGTAACTACTACTTCCGGTTGTCCAATTGTTACCAAAACTGACTGGACTCTTCCCATTATTGCTAGATTGAGAAATCCGTAGTTAAAAATGTCTTAAGTCTTATAGTATTTGAGATATAGTGAATCCAACATCCACACACACATCCACACACACATACGGACATCATCGTAAAAATGTTATAATCGGATTCTAGGGACCTTAAAACGTGCTTATTCATTAAAATCTGGATATGCGATTTTTAGCATGAATACAATACCTCTCTTAGCGAGAGGCAAAAAGTAGATAAAATATTTATATTGGCCTGTATTATGAGCGCACTTTTATAATAAAAGCTTTTTTACATTATATACTACTTCTGAGGAGTGTGCTGCATAAAAAGCGCTTTTATTATAAATGTGCGTAATACGGGCCACTGAATTTAAACTATTGAACTTTCAGTGTAATTACGGTTGTTCTATCATAATTAGCTATGAACATACCTAGGAATGTTATGTATTTCATAACTGCCGCAGATTTTGGTTTGAAATCCTCGCTCTACGAGCTCGGATTTTAAGATATCTATCTAAGGCTTGTTATGATTCATAACATCCGTGGTTTGTTCAATAGTTTATCGGTTTCAGAAAATGAGGACATTGTTAATAAATATTATTTTTAAAATTCTCTCATTAATGCTACTTTCAGAATGCTATGGTTAACAGAACAATTATTTTGACATATGTCAATATGACAAGTATTTAAATTATGTGCTATATTCCTCATGTTTGTTACTTTAGAATAAAGTAGACCGTATTCAGAACGATACGCTAACGTTATCTGATGTATTAATGAAGAGCATTTATTTTCATTTTGTAAACCGTTGTTGAGAAGTCAGTATGGTAATAATATTACCGTACATATACAGTTATTACTTAGTTACCAGCCTACTTTTGTACTTGTAAATAATGGAATAATATCCTGAAACCGGCAAAAGTATTTATGACAGTTTTTAATGAAATTAAGTATGTAATTTTTCATGAGTTTTTAGAGATGTAAGCAACTTCTTAAAAAGGTTTACCAGCTATGAGCTGAGATATTTGAAACCAAAATAAAGCGAAAATACATTGGCAATATAGGAATAATGTCTCACAAGGATGGTTTTTTCGTAGTAACACATAATAGACGATAGATTTGTACAAAAAACTACTTAACGACAGTCCAAGTGACAGTTTATACATAAATGTAAAAAAAAAACGTCCAATTACCAGCTACTTTTATAGTTATTCTCTTCGAATGACGAAAAATAGGTGATTTTCGAAGGAATTTTTGCATTTATTAAAATAGTCATATATTTTTCTTAAATATACTTATTTTTTACTTTTATAAGGTATTTATAACAACAATTTAATTGTCTTATTAACCCTAAACTATTAAAAATTTAGAATATCTATTTTGATGAATTCTTTTACTTGGCAAAACTTTTGTATGAGACTGACATTTGGTCCGCGAGACCCCGGCCAGCGCGTGCGAACCGACGCCTATGAATAGAAGCATTCTAGAAGGAGGAGGGGCCTAGGCGATCAATAACAGTGCAGCGCGCGATAGGCGGGCGACGTGAGGCGGACGGTTAGGAAGACATATCCATAGAGTGTTAGTAGTTAGTCCGTCAGGACAGTAAGAAGTAAGGTGTCAGTGATTTTGAATAACACAGCAGTATCGTGCTGAGCGTATGCAGTTTATTATCGAGTAGAATTCTCGGGAAGTTACTGGGATAGATGTGGAAGTGAATACTCGGTAGTTAGAAGAGTATTGGGAAGCTAGGTATACGAGGACAGTAACGGCGAGTGGAAGAGGATACTCGGCAGTGGTGTTGAAGAGTTGTGGCATACGCAGAGTCAGTGATACTAAGGCTCTGGAAGTTAGACGGTTAGTTACATAGGCAGTTAGTGAAGTGAATTGTGTGAATTCTGTCCGGACAGTTGAACATATAGACGCTGTGGAAGTCGGTAGGTCGGACACTTGACTATAAAGTGACGTAAATAGTAGAAATAAATAATCGTGTTAATTGTTTAAATAAATAGTGTTAGTGTTAAACTAGTTAATAATATTCGGAGTCTTAAATTAGTTTTTAATATTTGTTTAATATTAGTAATCGTCATTGTTATTATCTTTTAAATATGTATTTATCGTTTTAATAAACATCTATTTTAATTAATAATAATTGTCTAATATTTACATTTCACCCAAATAAATAAAAAGTTTCATTAATAAGATATATCACAGCTACTTTTTATAAGAACTGTCTCTTTTTGAATAAAAGTCAATATAGAAAAAATATTTGTGCGTTGGTGTAAACATGGCTACGCATATCAAAGTATAGATTATATTAGGGAAATTTTGAATTTACTCCTCGGGCTTTAATAGGTACTTTTGATTTTCGATACTCCCAACCCAAAATCCAAAAATAATCCGATTTTAATTTTGTTTTTTATTTTATAGGTGACTAGAAATCTTCAGTCCTGAAGATGGTCATGATATGGCCGTAACGTTAGTTCAATTGTATTTATATCGAAAATCAAAGCTGTTCTCTAAATTAAACAATAGAAATTATTTTATTATATTTAACATTTTTGAGATTTTTTTGTCACTTGCGAATAAAAAAGTAAAATAGTATTATTTTTTACAATCTAGAGCTTCTGTAATATTTTTGTGAAAATATTATAATTGGATTACTCACAGAAGAGTTGCTTATTTGTTTATCTTTTATATATTTTTTTTCAAGCACTTAATGTACGTTTAGTACCAAGCAACAGAATGTTTTATTGGTAGCCATAAAACTGCATTTATAATTTTCGTTCCACCTCATGCCTACGATACTATAAATAATATACTAGAAACAACTGCACGTAAGTGGCAGACTTCCAAACAGAGAAGGATAACCTACAGATATCTTCATCACGACAACTTTTATTGTACTTGAGTAACTTCATTTCACTAGTTTATTGAAAATTTATTGATTTGACAAAATTTACAACACACAAATACACATACTGTCAAAATGTGAACTTTCAGTTGTTTCGTGAGAAGCGCTAACAACGTAACTGATGATAAACACCAAGTCATATTTTTGACAAGTCGCATTTTTTTTCAAAATAAATAAATAACTTATTTCATAAAGCTTGTTAGCGCATTCGTCCTTTTTAAAATTCGCCTGGCTCGATATGCAATCCTGGACTCGTACGTTAACACATTACCTTATGATACGTGCTTTTTAATGTTCTATTTGTTCTGTTTATTAAAAGGTTATGTTAACGTATAGAAAATCAATAATTAATGACACCTATTACTGCATGATTTTATTACTAAGGGTCAATTTTACTAATCTTGGATAAACCATGGATATCTTATTCCGCAAATAAACAAAAAATATTAGAACCCGCAGAATAGTAAACGACATCAGCGGAATTTTAGGAAACTAAATTACGTGAAAAATCATTGTTTCGTTTAACAAAAAAATATGTTCTCACGCTTAGATTTTATAATTTCATTTAAAAATGTGTGAGAAATAAGCGAATTAATGAAAAAGAACATAATATATACCACAAAGTGCTGTGTTAAAGTGTACGAGTGCAACAAAAATTCGACATATACCATAATTTTTGGCAAAGAAGATAAAGTTGATGGAATGAACGTATAGAAAAGAAATTTCATTATATCGCAAAACTTTAATCTGACAAATAAGTATGCCTTTTCTTTGCATTTTACAAAAAGAAATTATAATAAAATTTTGCAGGTAGGTATGTAGTTTTAATACAACTATTGACAGTATTGATAAATAAAATTTGTATATTCATTGATTTTACCAATATTTATTCCAAGTCAGAATTGCCATAAGTCAAATTCCGCCACAAGTAGTAATAAAATCCGGATTTACGAATTGTTGTCCTTCAATTATGTTTCTTGATAAAGGATTCGATTGAACAAACTTAAAAATTGTGTTGATTTGAACTATTATCAATATTATGAAAGCGCTCATTCAATTTGTAAACAATTCTAACATGTCCCACTGGCCGCAATGACAATTCAAATTGTCAAATTTGTATTAAATGTCAAATCCTGATGCGATATTTTTCTATTTTTCTAAGGAATATGTTTTCCTTGGTTTAACCGGCAGTTACAAAATTGGCCCTAAATAATTTTAGTATATCATTTATTAATGACCGTTATTACTGAATGATTTTGGTACTACACGGTTTTAGTGGATGCTAACCTAAATTTTCTGTTTGTCATGAATATAATTTGATTTTTAAATTCAGTAAGACACGGTCAACGGAAATAGCTATTTGTGTATTAAGAGCGCAAAATGGGACATTGTCGATTGAGAGGTTGTTGCCGCGCGACGCAGGAGCGAGGCATTCTCTCGAAATCGACAATGTCCATTTGCGCTCGAAACACAAGATTTTTTCTACAGTCGCCACAATGGGGTCCTCCACCATAAAAAAAAATTATTTTTACTTATCGGTATTTTCCATTCTTCTTGAGCTATTGCTTCAATCTGATCTAAGCATTTTATACTTTCGTTTTTGTAAATGAATGCCCTATTTTATTTTCACAGCAGTGCGGCATTTTGTTTGGTTATGTAAGTGGGTAATGTGTAACTACAGTGTCATTCATTCCTGACTAAACGTTCCCATTAAGAATGTAGCCAAGTAACATTTCTCAACATTGTTTAGTTAGAAATTTGAGAAGCGAGCGTTTTTTCTACTTTGTCGCTCTAGAGCGGCAAAGTGACGTTTTGCATTGACAAAAAAGAGCGCAAATGGCTACTTTGTATATAGACTGTAGAAAAAATATTGTACCTAACACATGTGTTAATTAGCGAGTAAAGATCACAACAATTAAAGCGGGCCCTACGCTTCACGCGTTATATAAATATATAATATGCAGAAATATAATCGTTTCGGAATTAATATATTTATAACATATACCAGAGATAAACGGCATAACTACTTATGCTATTACTGGTACTGGGTCAAATAAACTTCTACAGTCGGTATTATTTGTTTTCAAATTTTGAAATTTAGTTAAGTTTGATTAGTGATTGTGTGTTATTTTACATAAATGATATTTTTACATAAAATCACGTTTTCTGTAAAATATAATATTGGCAGTTTTGGCCTAAAAATATGCTCGATAAATATAAAATTTACAAATTCTAAATAAAGTGACAATGTATTAAATTTTTATTTCTAAATTAAATATTTATATTGTGTTCACGTATTTTCATCTAGTCTACTTTAAATAAACCTTATATAGAAACTTATTTCATTAGGTGTCCCTCTATAAATAAACCAGCACATATATCGCTCAGCAATACTTTTAGCGATTTCAACTATAGAACATAAATTATATTATATTATCTGCTTTATACAATTTCGTTCAATATTTTTACTACCAGTTTTCGAGTAATAGCAACATTTAATTCTCAAATGGAATACCTGTTTATATATTTATTCAAATTTAAAACATAGCGGAAATTTGGTATCCAATACTGTATGTCATATTATTGATAAATAAAAATATTACATTTTTATTAAAAACAGAAGAGCTTTCATTTAATTTATTTTACATTACACCTTACGTTTTATTATTGGTGAAAATCTCTTAAAAAATTTATTAATAAGCGAGTCATTAAATTGTTTTCTTATTCTTAAAGAATACCATATATCAAAATTATATATAAAAATAAATTATTATTACACTGTATTTTAGTCTACATAATTCATAATTCAAGTGTCTTTAAATTATTAAGTATATTATAAGAAAGAGATTATGCACGTCATACGCAAACTTTTAAACGAAACATACACAAATCGAGTTTGAAAGTGAAATAAATATTGAAGATTATCAATAGTTATACAACAAGAGGTTCGAAAATAATCGAATATACAGTTGAGAGGATGAGATGTGTTGCCTAGGAAACACGACACCGTAGGTGGAGTTGTGTTTTCAGGTATCACAACGACGTACGAAATAAAATAAGGAGGAAGGGTTAAACTTGATTTTCTCATTTGCTAGTGTTTTTATTTTTATTCATTTTCTTTAATCGTCTACCGTAATACACAGAGTGACCCAGAATGATTGAATGTCAAAATTATCTTTCACGAAAAAAAAAATATCAATTTACCGGCAATGTCAAATTATGTTTCCTATATTACGGACATTTGGAAACGTCAGCGACGTTAGAATGGTTGTTATGGAAGAACATGACAAGTTTATTTTGGAAGTATATATTCTTACTGCGCTGAATGATTAAAATGAGTGAAAATATGTACGCCAATGCAATCTGTCAATCGTATTTCACTATTACAACGATGCGACAAAACAAAAAATCAGAACGAGGCGGAACCTTCAATCATTCTGGATCATTATGTATTTTCAAATATGTCACTGACCAATAAAGAAAATTTGGTTGAAATCTCTTCCGATGGAGATTTAAAAATTCTCTTTATACATTAATTTTTGGTTGAGATATAAATAATGTATTCCCAGAATTATCGGATACGGCACTGAAATTCCTGTTGTCCTTTGCATTATGTTATATGCGTTAACATGGGTTTTCACAATTAATTAATTTAAAATGTAAATATAGAAATATAGGGTGTTTCGCGTAAGTCCGGCACCAAGAATATTTCGTTTATCTTGAAAGATACAAGAAAATTTTAATAAGCAGACTTATACTAGACAGAGTGACTCATAAGTTAACCATAGTAGGAATTTTTTATCACTTTCGGTTTTAGCGGAAATGGATACAACTTTAAATCTAACATAGAGAATCTGTATTTTTATATATTTTTTCAGAATGTACATAAAATTAGCTTCACAACGATACCAAAATATCATAGTTTTTCTTCAACCGCATTTCAAAATGCGAAATTAAACATAGCAAGCTCTGAAACAATTTTATTACCTTAAAACAAAAGAAAAGTATTAATCTACATTACTTATGATACCTCCCTCCATAAAGTTATTATTATTCGTGTTCGAACCATATAAATAATTAATATATAAAACATTACAACAAATATTTCTCACTCCTTAGATACTGAAGTGACCGATTTTCGGTAGCGAAATACCGCATCAGGACCACATGGAGTGAGTTAGCTGATCTTGTTGTTATAACCATATAAATAGTCAAATTTGGAAATTATGGAAATAGGCGTTATGCATCGCCCGGCCTTAACTAGGACGGAGAGGATGCATCTTCTCCAAAATTGAAGTGCTCTAACAATTTTGTGATTTAATTTAAGATATCAAAATTGTTTGATAGCTTGCTATGTTTAATTTTATTAATACATATTTTAAAAATAAATGGTCGTCATTTTGAAATGGTTGAAGAAAAACTATGATATTTTGGTATCGTTGTGAAGCTAATTTTATGTACATTCTGGAAAAAAATATAAAAATATCGATTCCCTATACTAGATTCAAACTTATACCCACTTCCGAAAAAAACCGAAAGTGATACAAAATTCTTATTATGATCATCTTTGTCTAGTTTAAGTTTGCTTATTAACATTTTTTTGTATCTCTCAAAATAAACGAAATATTTTTGGTGCCGGACTTACGCCAAGCACCCTGTACATTAGACGTAAAATCTTCCCTCAGACTCGAATTAAGTTTAATATAGCCAAATATAACAAATAAAAAAAGCAGGCTCATTATTCGCAGTAAACTATTATTTTTGTTATACGTATGTTTACATGAATTTTGTATTTGAACGTGTTATATTTTTTTGTGTAAATTTTAAAATGAATTTTGTAGAAATATGTTTTTTTTTATTTGAATCTGTCTATTATCAGCTTACTTTAAAATTTAAATAATTGTACTCGAAACTATAATGTTGTGGTCGCTATATATCAACGTCATCAATTTGGGGTCGCACTACTAAAAAGTTAGAATACCAACTGGCCTTGCCTATTATATTGAAAATATGATCTAATTTTCGAGTTACAGTAAAATATTTATAGGAGATGGGTATATCTTTCCACAATTATTTGTTGTTTATAACTTTAAAGTTTAGTTTGAAACTTTGAGATACACTGGTGTGCAAATATCAAACATCTAAAAATATAGACTTCAGTTGTCAAACAAACTTTATTTATTATGTCTGCTATTGAACTTATAAATCGTGATTGTTGGATTATACAGTACTTTAATATATGCTCGATAAAATTAACTTCTTAAGAACTTTAAACATGTATATTAAAATAACGACATTGTTATTATAATCATACATAATTTAATTCCATGATGTAATGTAAATATAAACTATATCGCATTATAAATAACTACCGGGCATGAATAATATAACAGAATTATTACTGTATAAAAATAATGAAACATTTAAATCTCAAAAATAAACAGAGAATTAATTAACATTTCCACTGCATCCTCTTACTATTTTAAAGTATAGGTATATATTCCATTGTTTGTTTCCGGTATAAATTTACATTATTCCACTGGAATTAAAATAGATAATTACTTAAGCGAAAATAATAGATTGTTTCATTTGAAATTTAATTATTTCAACTAAAATTTAATCCCACTAAATCTGCGATTAAAATAATAGTGGAAATTTGTAATCACATATTGAATTTACTAAATGATAAAATAAATAGAATATTTAATAGTTATCGAGAAATGCACGCGTGCAAATAATACAATTAACTTCAATGAAAGATTGTAGCAAACAGATGTATAGTAATAAATTAAATGGATTTGATCTATTAACATTCTTGCGGCAAAGTTGAATGAAGTGTTATCTGTTGCCTTGAAAACTTATTAGTTTTTTCTTATACCAAATGATGAAAGGAAAAACTATAGTATTTCAAATATTTTCCACATTAGATATTATTGTCTGTTACTTTTGTTTTTGCAGTACCATGATTGTGCTTTTGCAGGATAATACCTAGAAGTAAGACATAGTGAGTACAGGGAAAAAACTTAAAGACATGTTACCTACTTTATTTTTATAATTTAGTTTATGGTGTTCATTTCTGCAGTGGCAGATTCATATTCTAAGTTTCTTTGAGAAAAAAAAAAAAACATCTTAGCTAACCCATGAGAGTTTTAGCGTACAGTAAAAAAATAATGGTTTTTGCTGATAAAAAATGCGTTGCAGATTTTTTTGAGCCATATAACTTTTCATAGTATTTGATACCTGCTAATATTATAGTAATGTGTTCATAAGAGTATAAACAAACCTTGTTATATTTCTTGGAAGAATGTAATTGAGTTTTAAAATTAAAAAAAATCTGGTGTGGCCATTACAAAACCTCCCGCCATTTACCGTCCGAGTCACAAAAAATATTAAGCTAATCCTAATTTGGATTAGCGAATTTTACTCTAATTTTGGTAGTTTATTTGTTAAAACATAAATCCAAGTAACTACCTTTTTTGACAATAAAATGAAGATTAAATTTTAAATACCGGGACAAAATAGAATTCGCTAATCCAAAAATGAGAATTAGCTTAAACTGTTTTGCGAATCGTTAATTTTTATTAATCTAAATACATACCAACATAGTTACATATGCTGGAAACTGTATTGATTTCCTTTCCTATTATACTATTTACTTTTTTTCTTTTTAAAACTATATTATTATTAATTTGAAATGATTAGTTCTTTGACAGTGACATTTATGTGTCAGTTACATACATTTGAATAATTGCGCAACCAAGGAGTTTTGTTTGTTTAAAGCGTAGGCTCCGGGATTGAAATTATAGATAATTTTATAAATTTATCTCAAAATATATAGAAAAAGTATTAATGCAAATCTGTAGAAAATGTAATAATCTCTAATTTTTATAATAACATTAATCTCGAAAAAATAACATTCAAAGGTATTTTTCGAAGAAAAACTATTTTAAGCTTCTTATAAAGTGCCATTTCCTGTTATCCGATTTACACCAAAATCTAATTGGCTCTTTCCATAATAGTAAAAGTTCGAAATACAAGATTTCAAAATTTTCTGAGTGATAGTAGAGTGGAGGATCCACACAGACATCATCGTAAAAATGTTAAAATTGGATTCTAGGGATTTTCTAAATGATAGTATTTGAGTTAGAGTGGAGGATCCACACATACAGATATACACACATATACACAGACATCATCGTGAAAATGTTAAAATTGGATTCAAGGGATCTTAAAACGTACTCATTTACCAAAATCTCGATATACGATTTTTAGCACTCTACTTCCCTTACCAAGGGTAGCGAGAGGTAAAAAACATTTTTTTTTTGGTTTCGAAGAAAAATGACATCAGGTTTTTACCTGTACTCTTTCAGAAATTATTTATTATTATTATTATTATTATTATTATTATTATTATTATTATTATTATTATTATTATTATTATTATTATTATTATTATTATTATTATTATTATTATTATTATTATTATTATTATTATTATTATTATTATTACTTCATACTATACCCGACAGGCCAAAGCACCAAATTACAGGGCAAGAGAAAAAATTAGTTAGAAAAATTAACACATTTCTTAGTCTCGTCTACACTATCATGAAAGATATCAATGTGAGCTTGGATAGAATGCTAACAATTAACCATATAATAGAGGAGAGATTTTATTAAAACCGGTGAACGTACATTTTAGAAATAAAAAGTATTGGAATAACGAGATAATGAACGTCGTACTTGCAGTGGTAACTTAGTTAACAAATACGCGCAATCTACAATATTATTAACTAAATTAAATATTGATATAGCTGAATGCATATTTATCCTTTGTTGAAGGAATTGTAAATTAAAATTTTCTAGTAATATACATTGCGGAGTTCCTCTATCGGGATATAACCTATTATTAGTGAAAGAAGATGCTTTGATAAATTTACGCTGAACTAACTCGATTGAATCGCTGGCGTTTTTATGGGAAGGGTTATAAATTACAGAATAATAATCTAAATGATGCCGAACTAAAATTACAAACAAAATTCTTAAAATATTTTTATCTTTGAGATATTCAGAGTGTCTAATTATGAAGCCTAGACATTTGTAGGCTGTTAATATCTTATTGTCAATATGCTTGGTGAATGTAAGTTTAGGAACAAAGGATACTCCCAGATCTACAAAGTACTCAGATCTATTTAATATACATACATCGAATTTTATTCGACACAGGTTTTGAGTGAAGGATAGAACATTACATTTGTTTATATTCAGGAATAATTTATTTAAATACTTAGGAATGATTCGACTGTAGAAATTATTAATATAGGGAAAACTAACGGAGCTGCAGTCACTTTTTGTTGAAATTTTATTGAAAATTAAACATATACCAACGTTTCGATCACAATTTGATCATCAGGGTAACATTTAAGGATACATTTAGAAAAACATGAAAATGAAAATAAATTTAAGGTCGAAACTTTCGTCAAAATTACAATAAATAATAAAAAACGTGCGTACATATCAACATTGCATATAAAACAGTTTTATTTAAAGTACACTAATTATAAATTTCATTTAAATTATTTTGGAGTAATAAACAGATGTTCGACATTGAGACAAAATGTTGTCATTAATAAAGATATTAAACATTAGCGGCCCTAACGCAGATCCCTGCGAAACTTCCAAACTTTGAGCAAAATTTTTAGATTTAATATAGGATGATATGCCTTTGAGAAGTGATGGCGATAAGTTAATGGATTCTAGTTTACGTAATCAAATATTATGGCCAAATTTATCAAATGAAATAAAGCAAATGGAGCAAAATATCATCATGGAAATGAACAAAATGAAAGTAAGGTAGGTAGGTACTATAATACGAGTAAAAATGTTCTTACGTCAATAGGTAAGAAAAGAAAATCCACTATGAATTTTGTAGTACAATCCGAATTCGGTTAACTAAGTCAAAAGTTGGCTCATTATGAGGCCTTAGTGGTGTGTGTATGTGAATTTCTTTTGGCACTTTTTAAGCTCTTTTGAATGGCGATGCAAATTTTTTTATAACCGTTTGATTTCGAGTTACGATGCTAATTATAATTTTTTTGCTTTCCAACGATGAATAATTTATCTATGCCAATATTCATTTATTTCAAACAGCACAAAAAAATGAAACAGTGTGACGCACATTTTTCAATGAAAATTGATGTAATATTTTTCGTAGTAATAAAAAAATATATAATAGTTTGGTGCTATTTTGGTAAATAATTAAATAAATAAATTAGGGCTAAAAATACAAAGCCCCACTCCTGTGACGTCAAATTACATACAACACGTCATTCACAGCCAATAAGAAAACAATTTGTCTATCACCTATTTCCTTTGTTAACGTAAGCGACATTTGTAACTTGTTAAGCTGTATGAACTTTGACGTTACATTCAGTTTCAGGCAAGTGAATTTTTCAAAATATTACATATTTCAATAATTAGCTGTAAAATATTTAATAGATATTTCGTGATATTTTTAAATTTGAGGCTATTTTCTTCAACTTAATACTTAAGGTATCTAAAAATTCTTGCCGCAACACTATTATTAAATTTATGGGGTAAAAACAATAGTTGTGACAATGAAACGAAATTAATAATTAAATATTTTCGACTGTTTATTTATAAGTATTTTCCTTCACTTTCATTAATTTTTTAAAATTTATTTAACAATGAAATATCTTTTAGTCATTTGCCTGTTTTTCTTGTTCATTGAGTGCGCGAACAGCTTTCTGAAATTTCCCCAAACTAAATGAAAATCGTTTAGTGAATTCCTATTATTTGTATAACTGCTACAATCGTTGTTGTACATAATAAACACGTTAATATGCATGTAGGTCAAAATGACTGAGCAATATCCCTGTTAATAATCCAGATAATAACGTACAAGGATGGATGAAACCGCTTCTAATTGGAGTCTAAATGGGATTATACCCACGTCCTGAAAACTTAAATGATAGCTAGGTGTAAACACACCTTTCTACCTCAACTTAAAACAATAAATACAATGTATTTTGACAGAAACACAAAAATGTAGGTGATTCAAAAAGGAAATACAAAGGGAAATATCATGTGACGTAGTTGTTAAGCTCACAACAGGCGCCGAAATTTTTAAAAAATAAAAAAAATAGTTATAGATTTATCAACTAAATTACGTGTAATTCTTCAAATATATATCAAATACATACTTTTAAAAAACCTTTATAAAAAGCAAATGAAAAATGACGGTAAGTATGTGCTTCCGATTCGATATTTAAACGCCCAAACACAGGTTTACACTTTTGAACGCCCTAACACAGCGTTACTTTAAAAATTTTATTATTGTCTTGCTTTCTTATCTTTTTTCTTTCATTCAACAATGCAGAGTGTTTGCATTAAAAAGTAAAACTAAGTTAGAATTGGGAAAAATTCTAAATGTTAACTTTAAACTGGGAATAAATAATAGATACATAATATTATAAACAAATCTTGGCGATAGTTGGCCCTCATAAATTCGTAAGGATCGATTTTGTTTCTATATGCAATAAATCATAAGAATGATCATCATCGTTCGAAAGTATGAAAAAGTTTTCTAATGAAGTGCAACCAAAATTCAATATTATGTAATATTTACAAGTTACATGGAAAGGAAAATTAAATAATTCCGGGAGAGATGGCTTACATACAGCGTGAGATGACTCTTTTGCCAATATTCAAAGAATAATAGAGTACATCATTTCGTTCTACTATTATTTGGATTTTGGCAAAAGAATAATCTCACCCGGTAAGCCATCCCTCTATACACATATATTTGCATTTTTGTATTTATCTGGTGACATGCATTTTTCGGGTTAAATACAACTGGTACACTAACGGGGCAACTTTGACTTAATTTTATCGACTTCATCTCATATAATAATCAAGATCCCAATAGCAAGGGTCGAAAACGGGCGTCCTTTATATGAATCATTTCTGTAAAATAGATGTTTAATATTCGAAGCGTTCATTTATATTAATATTTATAGAGGGTGTTGACGCTAAGGTGGGAACATATAGGGATTTAACATGGGATTTTAGTTTTTTGCAATTTCCTGCTCTCCTGTTTGTGTTATGGATAAATTGTATAGAAAACTGTTTTTACATTTTTTAGTTTCTAGTTTCTTCACATTTTTAAAAATAAATTTTAAAATTTCGGTTTATTAGTAGCTCTAACCATGACACTTGTTTTCATTTTTTCTTATTTTCAGTTTTTGCCGTAAAATGAACAGGGGAGCAGGAAATTGCAAAAAACTAAAATCCTACGTTAAATCCCTGTTCGCACCTTACGTCAACAACCTGTATATAAATACGAATCGAGAGATTTTAAAAATATTTTTATATCTATATGGGAGGAAGTGGGGCGCCATTTTATAGGCTGCGTAAGGGCGCCAGATACCATACCGCCGGGTCTGCTAATTTTGTTCTGAAACAGTCGAGTTCGCTAATAATTGGAGTTACATAAATTAACACACACAAATGAGTATATAAATACGTATGTTTAAAATAACTAATTAATAAAAAAATCTACGCATATTATTTTTCATTGTCACTGATGCAGGCTATCTCATTCAAAATATCTATCATTTTCATCTACGCACGTGGTTTCTTGGCATTTTAAAAAATAATTATTTGATTTACTTTCCGTAATTTAAAAAGGAGATAGAAAAAGGCTTGAAAATAAAAAACATTTGGATTAGAGTAGATATATACATATATATCGTCGATATTACGGGTACTACCATCTCGAATATTTTAAACTTTCATATACGAGTAGATATAGTTTTAAGGACTTATTTTATTACTATGGTGGAGGACAAAAACAGCAAAACTAGCATGAAAATAAAATAAATTACAAAGAATTTGTATTCATTATCGCATATTTATGTACATTTCACAAAACAAATTGTTTATTTGGGCCAAAAATTAGCAATTAATCAATGTGCAAACACAACAATCATTCGGACATGTAATTTAGTATTAATTGCATCATAGCTAATTACTAGAACAATTTTTCAATCAATTAAATGGAAAAAACTGATGAATTAATTTGAAATCAAGTTACCATGTAAAAGCTTGACGTGGCATGAAATTAGAGCAGCAAGTTGATTATTAGAATGTGTGTTATAAAACAAAAAAAATATCGCAAATATTGTTTAAAGTGGTTCCATCAATACAAACATCTACGACAGTTTTTAATGAAATTTAAGTATGTTATTTTTCATGATTTTTACCTCCCGCTACCCTTGGTAAGGGAGGTATAGGGATCGTGCTAAAAATCGCATATCGAGATTTTGGCAAATGGCCACGTTTTAAGGTCCCTAGAATCCAATTTTAACATTTTCACGATGATGTCTGTGTGTATGTGTGTGTAGATCCTCCACTCTAACTCAAATACTATAATTCAGAAAATTTTGAAACCTTGTTTTTCGAACTTTTTCTGTAATGGAAAGAGCCCGTTAGATTTTGGTGTAAATCGGATAACCGGATATGGCACTTTACTAGAAGCTCAAAATAGTTTTTCTTCGAAAAATACCTGTTATTTTTTCGTCATTAATGTTATTATAAAAATTAAAGATTATTAAATTTTCTATAGATTTGCATTAATACTTTTTCTACATATTATATGGATAAATTTATAAAATTATCTATAATTTAAATCCTTGGCAATTATTAAAATGTATGTAACTGACAGATAAATGTCACTGTCAAAGAACTAATCATTTCAAATTCGCCAAAAAGTTTAAGCTAATTCTCATTTTTGGATTAGTGAATTCTATTTTATCCAGGTATTTAAAATTTAATCTTCATTTTATTATCAAAAATGTAGTTACTTGGATTAGATTAGACTATATTTTAAGAAATAAACTGCCAAAATTAGACTAAAATTCGCTAATCCAAAAATAAGTGCGGGCGCTTACCAGGCGTCACCTCATGGGCACTCATTGCTAGGGTGGAGAGTGCACCACAGGGGTCAATTTTGTGCCATTTAAAATTGGAAATATTTGGCGTTGGTCGGGATTAAACCCGATTCCCCAGATTCGCGAGCTGACACTCAGACACGCGGCTACGAGACCTCATGGGGTCTCAAAAATAAAGATTAGCTTAATCTTTTTTGTGACTCGGGCGGTACATGGCGGGAGGTATTGTGTTGGCCACACCAGATTTTTGGCATATGTATTCAAACTTTTACAAAGATTTAGCAGCCATGAGGTGAGATATTTGAAAACAAAATAGAGCGAAAATACATTGGAAATTATATATAGGAATAGTGTCTCTCAAGGATGGTTTTTTCGTAATTACGCAAATAATAAACGACAGATTTGTACAAACAAATATCTAACGACAATTAAAGTGACAGTTTATGCATGAATGTAAAAAAAAACTCCAATTACCAGCTACATTTATAGTTAAAGACGAGAAATATGAGATCTTCGATGGAATTTTTACATTTATGAAAACAATTATATATTTTCTTAAATATACTTTTTTTTTGTGAGATATTTACAACAAATAATTTCCTTAAACCCATAACTATTAAAAATTTAGAATATCTATTTTTATGGATTCTTTTACTTGGCAAAACTTTTGTGAGACTGCCATGAGACAGATGCCGGATCTCACTTGTCTTTTAAACTTTAGCTATAACTTTTATGTTTGTGAAAATTAGCTACTTTTTTAAAATTATATTTATTTATTTATTGTAAATTCACTCTACAGGATAATATCCCAATTACAGAGTAATTGTTTCACAGAATGTACAGAAATTTCGTCGCGTGACGCGCGAGTAGTGACACCTTACAATAAAAATAGAAAAAGTAAAAAATATATATATTTATAAATAAACTATTATTAAATTTAAATTATAAATTATCGGTTCCTGCAAGAAGTATAGAAGACAGTACTTTCTTGAACCTAGAAATGCTGTTAGAAAATATATCTAGTTCTAATAATTCAATTACAAATTTGTTGTAAATAATACACATCTGTCTGACAGGTGAACGTAGTTCGTAGTTTGTCCTTGGAGTCGGGTAAGCAAATGTCAATTTAGTTCGAGATCGAGGAACGAGAAAATTTATTTTAGAGAGGATAGCCGAATCGTCTACCGAATTATTGACCAATTTGTATAGATATAAACATGATTGCATTTTTCTACGGTCGTCCAAGGACAGAACTCCGAATTCGATTAGACAGTTATTGTAATTAAATTCATTAGTAGGGTAAACATGATATCGTTTAAAGTAAATATACCTAACAAATTTTATTTGTAAAACTTCAATAGAATCTATATGTTTATTGTAGGTTGGGCTCCATATTTGTGAACAATATTCCAGCTTAGATCTAACGAAAGAATAATATAAAGTCTTTAAAGTATGCTGGCTGTGAAATGAGCGTGTATTTCTAATAATGAAACCTAGGTTTCTATGCGAGCTTTTAAGCATACTAGTGATGTGTGGAACAAAACTGCATTTATAATCAAAAAGTATGCCCAAATCAGTAACTTGTGTGACACGTTCTAATATATTATTACACATACGATACTGGTAGTGAATAGGATTCTTTTTTACAGTGTACGTCATAATCTTACATTTATTGTAATTAAACAAAAGTTTGGAGGTAGAAGACCAAGCTAGAATTTTATGTATGTCAGATTGAAGTTTCATACAGTCATCAATTGAGTTTATGACGCGGTAAAGTTTAATGTCATCTGCATATAACAAGATATTGGAGTCATGAATGTGATTAACAATGTCATTGATGAATAGAAGAAATAATAAAGGGCCAAGGTTCGATCCCTGAGGAATCCCGGAGCTGGCAATGTATTGTTTCGATGTGTAATTGTTGTAATGTACAGAGAGTTTGCGATTAGCAAGGTATGAAGCGATGAGTTGTACTAGATTATTTGAAAAATTGAAGTAATATTTAAGCTTGCCTAGTAAAACTGTATGACTGACTTTGTCGAAGGCTTTAGCAAAATCTGTGTATATAACATCAATTTGTTTATTGTCATGCAGGGAGTTAAGTGTGAACTCTGTAAAATTCATTAGGTTTGAAGTGGTAGACCTGCCAGTGATGAATCCGTGTTGGTGGATAGATATTTTGTTGATTACGGATGATTGTAATGAATTATGGATAATTTTTTCAAATATTTTAGCTAAATTTGATAAGATTGCAATAGGCCGGTAGTTGGATATATTGGAACTGTCACCAGATTTTAGGATGGGGACAATTCGTGTAACCTTCAACTTATCAGGAAACGTACGCTTGGCAATGCAAAGGTTAAATAAAATGAAAAGTGGTTCAACAAATATCTCAGCGCATCCTTTGATAATATAGGCCGGGATATTATCCGGGCCGGGATTCCGTGAAGGCTTTAATTTGTTAATAGCGGCCAGGATATCAGATTTAGAGATGGATTCAAACGTTATATTATCATGTGAAATGAGAGTTTCACTGGCTGGAACAAAATATTCATTATCATTACGGTGATAAACACTTGAAAAATAATCTGCAAATGCATCTACAATATGTGGAGTACTGTCTTTTAGAATTAATAAAAGACCAGAGCTGCTGAGGATAGTGAGATAGATTAATCTCAATATTAGCAAGATATTGTTTATGAGACATAGCAATGTCAGTTTTTATTTTAGTTCTTAGAGCTTTAAATTCGTTGTGGTAAGTAGTTTGACCCGTCTGTTCGAATAGTTTGTGGCAATTTGCTTTCCTTTTCAGATCATTAATAATTTCTCTAGTGAACCATGGGGGATACTCCGACATAATGATTTTGGTACGCGGAACACTAAAGTTTAATATATCGTAGTATATTGCATAAAATTTATTCAAACATTCATTTACATCCTTATAATCATTCAACACATCCCAGTTCACTTCAGATAATAGCTGATACAAAAGGTGGAAGTCGGCACGAGGAAAGTTGAAGGTAGGTACATCGTTGGTTGTGGAATTAATGTAATGGGAATTATTAATATTTAGAGAGGCTGGAGGAAAAGATGCAAGGAGCGCTGGGTGGTATTTATCCTCACCAACAAGGGCCTCATCACTATGACAGACAGTACAAGGTATGTTAGATACTACAATGTCTAGCAATCTATTGTCACAGTTAGCTACACGATTATACTGTGTGGCCATAAAAAAGTTACAAAAACAATCAAATCTAGAAATCATGTTACTGGTTTGACCGTTAATGTAAAAATCTGATGTGGCCAACACATAACCTCTCGCCAGATATTTTACCTGGTTGTACGCCTAAAACGAAAAATATGTTTAAATACAAATACATATATTCATGTCTGACTACAAAATAATTATTTTAATATAAATTATGTACAATACATACATTTTCTTTATATTCAATATCCTGAAATTTTCTTTTTCTACTTTCCTTTTCTTTTTCTTTATATTCGTCATTTTTTCGCAAATTCCTTTTATATTCTTTTTTACGTATATTCTTTTGCGTTGTTGACTTTTTTTATTTTCATAATCTTCATAATAATGTACAAATATTTTTGACAGAGGCATACAAATATTTTTGACAGTGACATTTATGTGTCAATTACAAACATTTGAATTTCTTGCCTTGTAGTAGTTTGATCTGAGATTTTTACATCAAATTATTTTATATGCCTTTCTTTATCTCTAAATCTATAGAAGATATAATAATGAATTTATATTTATCGAATAAACAATTTAACGTTCTTTAATATAAGTATTTACATAAATTTTCGATAAATAATATTTAGATAATTTTTTTCTTGTAACTACTACTTCCGGTTGTCCAATTGTTACCAAAACTGACTGGACTCTTCCGATTATTGTTAGATTGAGGAATCCGTAGTTAAAAATGTCTTAAGTCTTATAGTATTTGAGATAAAGTGAATCCAACATCCACACATCCACACACACATCCACACACACATACGGACATCATCGTAAAAATGTTATAATCGGATTCTAGGGACCTTAAAACGTGCTTATTCATTAAAATCTGGATATGCGATTTTTAGCATGAATACAATACCTCTCTTAGCGAGAGGTAAAAATCATTTAGATTACTTATATTGAAGTCAGCTAGAATCACAAAGTTATTATTTAGCAAAAAGTGACATGTTTCAAGACACTCATAAATATATTCGTGTTGTACTAGAGAGATAGGCGGTGGGCAATGAACAACTATGATATAAAGTAGTTCCCAGGTGACATTTTAACACGTACACATACGATATCACTGCTTGATTGTGGGTCTAATAGTAGCTCTATCTCCACCACCTCGGGATTTCATACTATTGACAAAGTCTCGGTCATTTCTATGTATATTATATTTATTGGTCGTTAGCTCGGACTTGTGAACTGAATTTTGAAGCCAGGTTTCAGAAATGGCAATAACGTCGAAATCAGAGTAAGAAGAGTTGTTATAGAATTGTTCTAGCTTAGTGTTATTCATTATACCATTAAATAAAAATATCAAACTACTACCAGTTTCAAGATACAAAGTATGCCCGCGTTTGCCACGGAGGAGTTTTTGAGGCCCGTATATTGTTGTTTTTGTATGTCTGCAATGCAAACTTGCCTCATATCTGATTTTAAGTATAATTCCTTTCTGTATGACCAAAGCTCTGCATAAGTAACGCGTTATCATTGCCTGTTATTTCTCAGTGTCTAAGGTTCTAATGCATCTTTAACATTGTAGTTTGTATTACTCTTACTTTAGTCGTTTTATCTTTAAAAATGTTTCGCAGAAGAGTTCTTACTGACGAGGAGTTACTGAAATACGTTCTTGACAATGACTTTGATTCAAAAAATAATTTCAGTCTACTGAAGTAGTCGAAGAAGAGGACGCGACCCAATGTCAAAGTAATGATGCTATGAGCCCTCTGAGAATACGAGTATAGAAGAACATATTGTGGAATGTGGACGCTTTTATTAAATCAGAATTTCTAAAAACGGAAAAGAAATTATAATCAGCGGCTGTCTTTTTGCCTACAGGAAGACGTAGTAAAATGGACGTATTGAATGCCCCGATTCTTTTCAAAAATCTAAAGCTTATTAAAAAAGGAAATACCGCTAAAATAGAAAACTATGGACCAATCTCCTAATGGAGATTGGTCCATAGCCACCTACCTTTTCTAAAGTGGTTGAAATAATTATTTTAAATATATTAACTTCTCATTTCGATAAAAAAAATCTGATGTGGCCAACACATAACCTCTCGCCAGATATTTTACCTGGTTGTACGCATAAAACGAAAAATATTTTTAAATACAAATACATATATTCATGTCTCACTACAAAATAATTCTCACATATATTTGCAAAATCTATGGGATATTTTAAAATAAATTATGTACAATACTTACATTTTCTTTATATTCAATATCCTGAAATTTTCTTTTTCTACTTTCCTCTTCTTTTTCTTTATATTCGTCATTTTTTCGCAAATTCCTTTTATATTCTTTTGCGTTGTTGACTTTTTTTTATTTTCATAATCTTCATAATAATATACAAATATTTTTAACAGAGGCATACAAATATTTTTGACAGTGACATTTATGTGTCAATTACAAACATTTGAATTTCTTGCCTTGTAGTAGTTTGATCTGAGATTTTTTACATCAAATTATTTTATATGCCTTTCTTTATCTCTAAATCTATAGAAGATATAATAATGAATTTATATTTATCGAATAAAGAATTTAACGTTCTTTAATATAAGTATTTACATAAAATTTCGATAAATAATATTTAGACGATTTTTTTCTTGTAACTACTACTTCCAGTTGTCCAATTGTTACCAAAACTGACTGGACTCTTCCCATTATTGTTAGATTGAGGAATCCGTAGTTAAAAATGTCTTAAGTCTCATAGTATTTGAGATATAGTGAATCCAACATCCACACACACACACATCCACACACACACACACACACACACACACACACACACACACACACACACACACACACATACGGACATCATCGTAAAAATGTTATAATCGGATACTAGGGACCTTAAAACGTGCTTATTCATTAAAATCTGGATATGCGATTTTTAGCATGAATACAATACCTCTCTTAGCGAGAGGTAATAATTGACCCAACAAAAGTCCATATGTTCTGAGGAAATAATGCCGACTTGATAAAATATTAATGAATTTCTCGGCGTAGATTGGCAGGGATTATATTAATAACCCATGTAGTGCTTGTTAATTTTATTTAAAATTCCAATATTTCGTAACTTCATCAGGGAATACTAAAATGTACATTTGTGTTGTATAACTAGTGTTTTACATATTAAAAATTATAATACAAATATGTTTAACAATTAAATTAAATTGGAGAACTAACAATATTTGTGCCCGAGAAACTCATGTTCAAAATACACAGCATTTTGTAAATTATGATGAAACAGCCATTCTCGAATTTGAAAATAATTACAAAAAAAGATTATTCTTAGAAATGTGGCACATCACTACGAATAACACGGTAAATTATAAAATTGACACACAAAATTTAAGTGCTATTTATGCATATTTACTAAACAATTTTTAAAAATACTTAACTTTTTGGATTCATATTTACCACGCTTTTCGTTGGGTTGCCGCGCAAGTTCTGTTCCCTTCTTCTTTCGTGTTTGCGCCTAGATCCTAACCTTACATTTTATACATATTGTCTTAACAATTAACGAAGAAAGATGTTTCCACGATTGTTAGTTCTCCAATTTAATTTAATAGTTGAACATATTTGTAAGTATTATAATTTTCCATATGTAAAACACTAGTTATACAACACAAATGTGCATTTTAATATTCCCTGATGAAATTAGAAAAAGTAACGAAATATTGGAATTTTAAATAAAATTAACAAGCACTACATGGGTTATTAATATAATCCCTGCCAATCTACACCGACAAATCCATTAATATTTTATCAAAAATATGGTTTCCGTAGGGGTCGTTCTGCAACACAAGCGGTCTATAAGATTATTATAAATTTAATTGAAGGTCTTGAAAGGGGCGAACATATGTCAATTACTCTGTGTGATCTCACAAAAGCCTTCAATTGTATTTCTCATATCATACTTTTAACGAAATTTGAATCTTATGACATGAGGTCTAGTTCTCGAACTTTTAAAATCTTATTTGCATAATCGGGTACAGTGTGTGTCTATTAATGGCGTTGTATCAGATTTGAGTAAAATAGATCATGGAATCCCGCAAGGTTGCATTTTGGGACCTTTCTTCTTTCTCATTTATATTAACGACTTCAGTAGCTTCATGCTTCCATGTAGTAGTGTTCTGTTTGCAGACGATACCACCCTTATATAAGGTAATACCAACTATGAAACTCTTTCAAATAATAGTAATACAGATTTCAAGAGAGCCGGAAATTGGTTCGTTGCTAATAATTTGCTGCTAAATAAAGAGAAAACAAAACAAATAATTATATGTAACAACAGCAAATTAAAAAGATATTTACATTGAACCTGCATGTATATTACATTAGTAGACGATTAGCGCCAGTCATTGATAAAAACTTTTTAAAAATAGCTTATTTCTCCTTATTTCATTCTATAATTTCTCACGGCGTCTTGCTGTGGGAAAATTCTCCAACATCCATAAAAATATTTCGTACGTAGAAGACTGCAATAAGAATTTTAGCTGGACTAAAGCACAGAGATCACTGTAAGCAAAGTTTTATCGAATTAGGAATATTATCACTTCCATATATTTATACATATACCATATACTAAATGAAATCCATAAAAATAAGGGTAATTTATTAAAAAATTAAGATATTCATACATACCCTACTAGGTCATCAAATTTATTGCGAAAACCACTTTACAGACTTCAAAAATCTAAAAACAAAACTTTAAATTTTGACCTTAATAACAGACTACCTGATAATTTAAAAACTTTAGAATTAAAGATTCAAAATGATTGTTAAAACTTTCCTTTTAAAATACTGATTTATGCTATAAAAGAGTTCCTCCCTGAAAATTTGAATGACTGCACATGAAACAATTATATGTTGCAAAAAAAATAGTCAATAAAAATTATTATTATTATGCAGTAATTTTCAGCAAGCATAGGTTAACCTCGCCAATGTTGCCAACTGTGTGGTGGAACCTTTAATGGGCTTTTATTTGCACTTTATTCTTTCAACGATTTTCATCTGGAATTCAATTCAAATAAAATTGAAATTTAATCTGCCCTAAAACAAAACCGATTGCGATTGTTTATAAATAAATATCAACATATCTGTAATTGAATCACGACTCATATTTACATTTCTCGTATAGCTAGCAAAATGTTTCTTTTTCATATGGGAATATAAACCGCCTACATTGAGTGGGAAGCAAATGTCTTTTATATTTGTACATTAGTCCAGTCAACGAACGCTGAAAATGGGGGTATAGAATGCATAGAGGGTGTCACAATTTTTGACTTCAGGGTTTTGTTTGGAGTCGTTAGGAGGAAAACATACTAAAAGTCCCTGTACGTAGGAGGTGAGCAGGCTGCAGGGGGGGGGGGGTAATGGCGCGAATACCTCAGTGGCGGCGCCAGGATATAAATGTAGGGTGGGCACAATAAAAAAATGCGTGAGCACGGGGGGGGGTCTAGGTTATGTAAAGATAACTAGAAAAAATGGCGCGCAAAATTTTATTTTTCATTTAAGGTCAAATGCCTATTAATTAAAAGTTATATTTTCTCAAGGGGGGTGAAGCTTCATGTTTTTCTCTTTCATGTACAAAAATAAATTGCCAGAAATGTTAAAAAAGTGAATATAGCTGGGCTGTCAAACGAAACGTCAAAAATATTGTCACTAAAACACCTGTTCCTCTGTGAAAATTTGTACCGTTTGACACTTTAGCTTCAATTAAAGTTTTTGTAACTTCTTTTGAAAAGTTTTTGAAAGTTGCCAGACTTCCCACAAATTTTACTTCTAAATTTTGAAAAAAATTTTTTTTAAAAAAAAACAATTGCCCTACACATAGTAAGTAAAATGTCGCATATTTTCTATTTCAAAAACAAAAATGTAAATACGAATTATGTCCAGAATTAAAAATAAATAATCCCCAAATTTTATATACAAAAATTATTATTTGTATTTTGGTAGTGAGTGGGCACTTGGGTGGGCACAAGGCTTTTTAGGGTGAGCACGTGCCCACCCTGGCCCCCGCTTATCGCCGCCACTGGAATAACTGCCAGTTGAGCTGTCAAACGAAACGTTAAAAATATTGCAGTCATTAAAATACCTGTATTCTCGGTAAAAAATTTGCATCGCTAGACATTTTAACTCCAATAAAAGTTTTTGTAACTTATTCGATAAGATTTCTTAAAGTTATCTGAGATATTTCTCACATTTACGTTTAAATTTTTTTTGAAACAAACTCCATGGATCTCCGTTGTTCTCACTATGCGCAGATCTCCATTGCGCATATCTTCTATCTCTTTAAATTGAAAAGGTCTATACTACTTGGAGACCTACATTTTAAGACCTTAAAATTGAAAAAAAAATCAGCTTATCCCATATAATCTCCCATGAAAGTTTAGCGAAAAGGGAAGATAGCATTATTTATTGCCAATTTTTTTTAAGTCAAATAACATTTCATACTTGTTTGCCTTTGTTTTTACCCTGCAGTATAGCAGTATACGTATGCTGCCGAAAGGATGGTTTAAATTAAAATAAACAGAACAGAAATTATACTATTGTTTTTCTACTCTTCTGCTTTAATATACGTACTTGAATGATACTCATTAAGATATAGATTTTCATTTCGATACAGATTATCATTATGATACAGATTTTCTTTTCATTTCGATACAGATTATCATTATGATACATATGACTTTGAAACTAATTTATTGGTTATGGTTTTTTTTAATTATTATGAATAGTCGTAGAAAAAATAGTGTATGCAACTCATGTATAATGACTATTAATACTAGGGCTGTCAAAAGTATTCGGTTAACCGGTTGACCGGATAATCGGTTAACCGGAAACCGGTTTTTTACTAAAATATTCGGCAAGCCGGTTAATCGTTTTTTTTGTCCGAATATTAGCCGGTTTTTATTCGGCTTATAGCCGGCTTTTATTCGGTTTATAGCCGGTGTTTAACCGGTTTTAGCCGGCTTTTATTCGGTTTAGAGCCGGTTTTTTAACCGGTTTATAGCCGGCTTTTTAACTGGTTTATAGCAGGTTTTTAACCGGTTTATAGCCGGATTTTAACCGGTTTATAGCCGGTTTTTAACCAGTTTATAGCCAGTGTTTATTAAATTTGAAATTTATTTATACAGGTGGAGTCCAATCGGTAGCACTATCGATAGTTTTACCATCGTATACTGTCGAAAGTGTCGGTAGCGTCATTTCACGTTTTGAGTTTTTTTCAACTTGCGGTATTTGTGTTTATGTTCTCAAGAACAAAATGAAAAATTGTAGTGGGCCTTACATAAGAGAAAAAAATGTAGGAGTGTCTTATTTTCGGGAAGAACATGTAATGTAAATCTATAATTGTTATTGTTTTAGATAGGCACAATAAACCTTAAACTTAAAATTCAAAATAAATTATGCCAAAGAAATTATATGACAGAATCACGTATGTTTACAACCAGAAAATTACTTCTCTAGTGTAATTTTGAAATATTTTGCAGACCTGGTACTTAGAGTAATGAGTTGTGCTATCAAAATATGACACTAACATTACGTAAACAACACCTTCAGTGAAGTACTTTACTCTGCTGAATTTTTTTAAATTTTACTGTCTCGGTACCTAGGAATAAAAATATATCACCAACTTGAAACTAAACATCCTCGGAATATGAATTCTCAACTCTAATGTTAACGATTTTGTACACTGTATGCCAGGTAAAGGTTTTTAAGTTTGAAATTAGTAACATTACGTATCCTGTAAGCAAGGTTTTTTTTTTAGTGTCACAAAAGTAAAGTACCTCTCCGGAGATGATCTTGTTTCTTTGGCGTCGTTGTATGATTTCGAAGGTGTTAGTTTCCTTAAATTTTAAGTTACGGGCGATTACGTATTCCCGAATAGACAGAAAGCAATTTTTTTGATGGTCAGTATAATATTTTTTTCTTTTTATTCATGTTGTACATTCTATTTAAAATTGCCGCAGTTAGTGACTGTACTTCGTATGTGCGTCAGCGTCAGCCCCGTGCGCAACATAATCCAACAACTTAGACCATGCACATGCACTGTGACTGCACACCGCACTTGTTAGTGGTGTTAGTGAGTGATGGTGCACTCACCCACCATCACTCACTACCTAATGTAGTCAAATGAACAGAGATATATATGTAAGGTGGGTGAAACACTAGTAGCTATAAAATACCTACTTTTGACCGGGTAAAAACCGGTTTCTGGCATATTAAAAACCGGTTTTTGATCGGTTATAACAGGTTTTCTAGTCGGTTAAAAACCGCTTTTTTGGCCGATTAGAACCGGTTTACGGCCGGATAAAAACGGTTTTCTGACCGGTTAAAAATAGGTTTTTTGACCGGTTAAGAACCGGTTATTGACCGGATAAACCGGTTTTTCTGGCCGGTTAAAAACCGGTAATTGTTTTATAACCGGTTATTCGGTTTTTCGGTTAATCGGTTTATAAACCGACGGTTAACCGGTTAGCAATTTCAGCAAATTTTGACAGCCCTAATTAATACACTCGCATGAATGAAACGTCATGCTCGAATATTAGTAACTGTCATTATAAACTCGTTCCATAATATACTATTTATTGTTATATTATGACTTCTGAAAAAATTTAATACCCTTTTCATACTGTTTTCGATATATTTGGTTTTTTCGTTTTGCTCCCTTGCGTCTACTGTTTACTGCTGAGTCCGTATACTTTGTATGGAGGCGGTGGTAAACCGTAGACGCAAAGTAACGATACGAACAGACCTAATAATACTGTAGTTTGTAGTATCTATTATGCTCATGTAAAAAGTTTTATTATATTTTTTTTAAAAAGCTCATCAGATTAAATTAAAAACACCTCTACGTGTACGGTATAATTTTCATGATATTATCATACGACATTAAGGTCCGAGTGCTAGAACGTCAGGTATCACACAGTTACATGTAACAGACAGGTACCGGACGATTTGATGTGCTAGAAAGTATGTTACCCTAAAATGCATCGTGAAAGCTGTGTTACATTTAACAACGACTTCACGACCAGTTACCTGACTGTTACGTACTGTCATATTGGTAATATTTTGCTCGTATGTAATTTTAATGTTCAAAATGTCTTCTTAAAATTATCAAACAATTTCAGAAAACGAAATAACCTTGATATATGAAGTGTATTTTAAGAAAGGTTACAAGATTTCGAAAAAAATTGCCAGAAATTTAGTTAAAGAACAAGAGGATAACTTAAAATCAGCAACTATGAAAAGTAAATCAATTTTAGCAGAAATACAAAAATATTGCTTATGTTGTTTACGATTGGACACAGGTCAATTATTATGTTCGTGCTTTCTTCATTTTTTGTTCCATGCATTTTATTTAAAGATTTTTCAAATAATGATTTCAGATGATTTGCGCATCGTTCGAAGAACTGTGAATCGAATAATTAAAATAATTTTACCAGAAATAGCCAATCTATCTTTGTATCTTAAAATTATATTTATTAAATGATTTTTCTCGAAAGACGTGACATTCCTATCTTTAGTTTTCTCTTATATTTTAAAATAACAAGTATGATTTAATATTTATAAGCAGAGACCAGCGAAAAATATAATTTTTTTGCTTGAATGTAACCTCAAAAATGTATATTTTTTGACATATTTGACATTTAGATAGTGTTGCCATCTAGTTAATTGTGGAAGAACACATCATATTTCATTGGTTTGTGCCAGTACTAACTGATTCCGATCTGTTACGAAGCAACAGCAAACATTCGTTTCTAGCACGCCGTAAAAAGGTACCGACATGTTAGGAGGTACCAGGCAGTTAAGTAACACATAGATACCACTGTGTTTCTAGCACCTGGGCCTGAATCTGCGTTCAGAAACCAAGTAATTTCAATTTTCAATTTGAATTTCTACTTCGTAATTTTTACTTTGAATTTGACGCATTCTCAACAGAATGTAATTTCAATTTGACGCATGCGCAAACTATCAGTCATTGTGACCTGACAGAAAATAACTGAAGCTGAAGATCTTTTTTGCGATTCATTTCCAAAGTTTCACAATAACCTCCAAGACAATAACAAAATAATGACAATTGAGTTTAACAATTGATTTGCGCTACCTCAAATTGGAATTGAAAAGTTTGGATATTACAAGGTTGGAATTGGATATTGAAATTGGAAAGTGAAGCTTTTTTCACAAAGTAGAAATTCAAATTGTCATTGAATTTACTTGGTTGTGAACTCCACTTAAGCTGGTGTTTGTCTAGTCTTAAAAGATGGGACTCCGAATGAAGAATTAAATTATGAAATAAATAAAATAAATTTTGAAAATAAAGTAACATGTCTTGATATTGGATTCAAATAATAAGTTGTAAAATTAAATGATTTTTTTATCAAATTTGTGAATAAATAAAATAAAATAAATAAATAAAAATATATCATCACGGTATATTACCCATTGCTGGGTTATGCCAATCTGCTTTGTACACAGATTTCGGCAATGATGATGACATATTTGTACCGTGCGGGCGTTTACCAGGCGGGCACTCATTTCTGGCGGGGAGAGTGCACCACAGGAGTCAATTTTATTCCATTTCAAATTAGAAATATTTGTCGTCGGTCGGGATCGAATCCGGCTCCCCAGATTCACGACCAGACACGCGGTTACGAGAAAATGATATACGCAAACAGTTCAGTAATAACAGTAAGACATTACCGAGCACCACAAGTGTTTATTTTACTTAGCACTTTGGCCCATTATAAAAAGTACTATACAGTAGTGAAACTCATGATTCTCTGCCACAGCGCAACAAGAACACGGCGTCTATTTAATTGGGAACATGGGCGTAGAGTTTAACTTTTATCACATAATTAAAATATTCAATAAAATTATTTATTTGTACATGCAATATACTGAACGATCATATATTTTAAATTAATAACAATTTAACTAAATTTAAATATATTTTGTACATAAAATAATACTCAAGAAATATGCATCCGTGTCTGCCTGTTGATATCGCCTTTTATGGCATTGTTTTCAATGATTCTGACAGAAAGCGGGAAAATAATAGTCTTGAACGGTAATAAAATAGCAGACAAATATTTATGTACAACTTGTAAAAAGACATCATGTTACTGAGTATACTGTTACTACACTAAAACAATTTAAAATACTCGTATTTTTATTGTATTGTATAATTTGGTGTAATATAATCGATATTATACTTTGCGGTACCATTTTAATTGGCGCCATTATGCGCAACAGGAACATGGCGGCTTTATTCAAGGTCACTCAGTTCAAAGGTGCCGACACAGAGTTTCGCTACTGTATATATTGTGTATACTGTGACTTTTGTAACGATGGGTTTCACGCATATTGGCCTTACATCATCGCAGTAACATAAGAGAAATTGACAAAATTACATTGGAATTCGTTAAACATCCCTCTTACAACCCCGACTTGTCCCCGTGCAATTTGTAGTGCAAACTTTAGTACTGAAATGAACAATCATCATATGATTAGGAAACACATATTATTTTGTCTAAATAAATACCAACCTTAGTTTTTGTTTTGTAAAAACTGACTTAATTTGAAATTATTCATTTTGGTGCCATAGGACAATTGAACATATATACTATGCATAAGCTACACATTGAAATGTATACTTGCTCACTATGATGATATGCCTCTATATTTAGCACTAAATATTTGTCTGGAATGGCGCGTATTTTTAGTGTGTTCAATACTCTTAGAATTGGCGATTGGTCTATTGCTATTGGGTCTCGTACGTGCACGTAACGTATATTTAACTAAGTACAGGGGCGTACATAGGGGGGCGGTCCAGTAGGTCCGGACCGCCCTAAAATTTGACAAACATTATATAAAAACTATAAATACATATTGAAAACTGCTAAATAAAGTATAAATAAATAATAAAAAATCTGATGTGGACACTACACGACTTCCTTGTACGCAAGACCAACATGAAATATATAGACCCAATTATAAAATTGCACGTATTTGATATTAATATTAATTTTTTTATTTTTTTGTACTTTTTTATCTTAATCCATAGCAATAAGCTTTATTACAAAAACCAAAAAGTATATAATTTTTAAATTTACATATCTCGCTTATACAAAGGGCTAATTTAATAATATTGGATGTGCTAGACATTTTATTATTTCTAAAATCAAAATAAAACCATTTTATTCAAGAAACTGTTAATAACTTCAGGTAATATATCACTTCCGGTTAGTCTATTTTAACTAAAATCTATTATGTTATTCCCATTGACATAAAAGTCATATACCAAATTTGAAAAGTTTTGGATTGTATTTTAAAATTGTTTTTCATTAAAATCTATTATAGGCTTCAAGTAAAGTACCACTTCTAGAAATTATGTAATGACCAAAAAGAAAGGGGCACAACTAGATGTCATAATAGTCCTAAATACAAAATTTCACTTTCTATGGCTTAACGTTTTTGATTTATGCGTGATACGTACGTACGTACAAGCATCACGACGAAATTAGTCAAAATGGATTCAGGGATAGTCAAAATGAATATTTCCGTTGAAATCTGAAAACCGAAATTTTTCGCGATTACAATACTTCTTACAAGGAAGTAAAAACCACCAAATCTGACTTTACTTTTCACCAAAAATTAACGCACAGTCCCGAATTTAAAAAAATGGCACAAAAGCGGACTTTTATTCCTGGGTGGTCGCCGGACCGCCCCTAAAAAAATAACCTGCGTGCGTCCCTGACTAAGTACACACACTAAACTAAACTACACCGCATGTGTTTATGTGAAACATTCAACAGAGCCGGACCGAAATGTTTTCATTAACTATTGGCGAAATTAATTTTTAGCGTAGGTAAATATTATTCCTTCGTTTCGTGTTTTGTTATTCGAATTGTATTTTTTCATGAAAGAATACAGGATGACAGGAAATGTAAATATATGCATTAACCATGTAAACACTAAAGACATACATATTCGTAAATTGTATTATCTTTGACAGCAATATTATTTTAAACAAAAATAAAATGTATAATTACTGAATGTAGTTTATTAACATGGTTTAAATTGACATAGTTAACAAAAAGGCCTCCCGCCATTTAATTTTTATTAATTCAAATGTACATACTTACATATACTTAAGCTGAAAACTGTCCCATTCCATATAACTATGGTTCTATTTACTATTTTCTTATTAAAATGTTACTATTATTAATTTGAAATGATTAGTTCTTTGACAGTGACATATATCTGTCAGTTACATACATTTGAGATATGAACTGCGTAACCAAGAAGTTGTGTTTGTTTAAAGCGGGATTTAAATTATAGATAATTTTATAAATTTATCCATAAAATATATACGAAAAGTATTAATGCATACCTGTAGAAAATTTAATAATCATCGATTTTTATAATAACATAAATCTCGAAAAAATAACATTTAAAGGTATTTTTGAGCTTTTAGTAAAATCTAATGGCTTTTTTCGATATTAGAATAAGGTAGAAATACAAGGTTTCAAAATTTTCTGAATGATAATATTTAGAGCGTAAACGGGATCCACACACACACGCACGCACGCACACACGCACACACGCACGCACACACGCACGCACTCACGCAAGCACACACGCACGCACACACGCACGCACACACGCACGCACGCGCACACACACACGCACGCACACACACGCACGCACACACGCACGCACACACACGCACACACACACACACATACACACACACACACACACATACACAAACACACACACACACGCAGACGCACACGCACACGCGCGCGCGCGCGCACACACACACACACACACACACACACACACACACACACACACAAACGCACAAACAAACGCATGTACAGTACAGGCACGAATATGTGTGTGCCTAATGGTGTACCTCACTATCGTGTATTTTTGTACAAAATAGTGAATTCCACAATTTTTTAAATATAATTTCGTCTGAACGTATAAGTAAAACTAAGGCTGTCGGCGAAAATCCGGTGAAAAATTTCTATTAATAAGCGAGTTATAGTCCTCCGAAATTTGAAAATATAGATGTGACGTCACGAATATGTTTTTATATCAAACTATTTTCTTCGTGGACCTAAATGTTCTTGAAATATATGCTATTTCTAAATTATATTTATAAAAAAATAAATGAATATTATTATACTGTACAAGTCTACATGATTTATAATTAGAAATGTATTTAAATTACCAAGTTTAATGCAAAATATTTATGTTTAAATAAAAACTGTTTGAGAATTGCAGTACTGGACTGATAGCCACGCCTCCACTATTTGAATTTCTCTATTTCCATTGGTAGTAGGCTCCTCCCCTAACTGGGTATTCGTTATATATTTATAGGCGTCTTTGAGTCGCCAACAAAATAATATATATGGAATTCATATGAGTGACGAGCTGCTGTAACAAAAATCCCCTAATTTCCGAAGTATTTCAATTATATCGTTTTATTTCTTTACTAATACTTATTATTAAGCATATACTTTCAATATTTTTTCCTATTTTCTCTTAAATCAATTGCGCTGTAGTCCTCTATTATGACGTCACAAAATCAGACTCAGAATCTTTATAAAGAAAATCATGAATGAAAAGTATAATAGTATTATATACTTTTGATGTACGAGTATACAGGCTGTTATATTTTAATGGACCCAGCAAATATCTCGCTTATTTATTAAGTTGGCAATTTTTTTCATATAACATGATTTATACAGGAACATGTAAGCTACTTGATGACGGATGTATATTTCTGATACCACTTCCGGTTTATGAGTAATTAATATGTACTTTGAAATTTCAAATGGAACATACTATATTTTTTTACAAATTTGAAAAGTGCATCAAATTTGCTTTAAAATCATGTAGAATAATCCATATGTTACATTATTAAAAATTAAAATGGCGGGCACTTTTTTATACACCTAAATGGAAAGAGAATAGTGAGCCATGACTGTGGCTTGTGTTCCTTATTCTTATTTTCTGTATTATTATGACAAAAAAATATTATTTCGTTTAGTAATAATAGTTACAATTGTTTTAGTTAATTGTTTTATTTTAAGCCACAGTCCTGGCTCACTATTCTTTTTCCAATTAGGTGTATAAAAAAGTGCCCGCCATTTTAATTTTTAATAATGTAACATATGGATTATTTTACATGATTGTAAAGATAATTTGATGTACTTTTCAAATTTGTAAAAAAATATAATATGTTCTATTTGAAATTTCAAAGTAGATATTAATTACTCATAAACCGGAAATGGTATCAGGAATGTACATCCGTCATCAAGTAGCTTACGTGTTCCTGTATAAATCATGTTATATGAAAAAAATTGCCAACTTAATAAATAAGCGAGATATTTGCTGGGTCTATTAAAACATAACACCCTGTATATGCATAATATTAGGTATTTTTTTTTTCATTTTTTTCTTTCTGGTATGATCCCATTCAAAATATGTTATATTTCGAAAACTAACCGACAAAAAAATATGTATAAGTACGCCACTGGATAAAGAATATTATCTTGTAAGATTTATACTTGAAATATTTTCTCGTTCCGTTTTACATTATTGTCTAATGATCTGTGCAGTTTTTTTTTTTTTTTTAGGAAAATTGAAACATCAAAAAACTGAAATGACCGCTAATATACTCGTAGTAACTTTTATCCAGCGTTACACCGAAGTCGCAGCATTTACAAATTTCGAAATATTCATTAAGGCTAGGTTAAAAAAGTCTGAATTTATTAGCTCCGAAAAGTTCAGAATATTTTGCTGAAAAATAGTTAGGGAAGACAATCTGTTGAACATTTCAAAATTAACGGTGAAATGCATCACTCTGTATATGGTCCGATAAGAAATGAATATGCGAATGAATTGAATCTTCTCAGTTAATTCAACTATAAGTCCATGGATAGGGAACAACTTATTATCTTATACATGGGCGCCCACAGGGGGGGGTCGAAATGGTCGACTGACCCCCTTTCATTTATGGACTGTATCCATTTTTGAAAATAAAATTATAATTTTAATAGCTAGATGGTCTATTTCGGTGTTGTATTTTCTTTAATATGTCGTAGTTTATTCTAACCATTTTATGATCACGTTCTTCTCAAAACTTTCACAATTATCGATTTTACTGTCATATAGAAATAAAGAAATAGAAAAGTAAATAATGAATAGACATTGCATATTTATTTATATTAAAAGTATCAACGTATGATTACGGTTGCCGTATTTTGTGAGGAGCGCGATTTAATAAACATTTAATTATTATACATTTTATTTTGAGCAGTTCAATAGACTAATTATATTGTTACTCAGTAATATAATATTTTAATTTAATGCAACATTTTATTTTCAGATTGTCTGTTTCTGTAGTTATTGCTTATGCTCGCATCTCGCATATTATAAAGCCTAGTAGAAGGGGTAATTATACGGTTTTAGAGCGTACATACGCATTTTCGTCATAAAATATTGAATTTAATTTTTTAAGAATTTGTTAAATTTGCTTCATTGTAAAGAACTCTATATTATCTTACTTTGCATTAAAACACGTTTGACCTTGAAAATTATAAAAAATTCGTCTGCGGCGCATTTTTTCAAACACACAAATATCGACACACCTTGTAAAAAAGTCTGCGGGCGCCTATGATATTATACATTATGTTCTGCAATGTCTAACATGCAGTTTCTTTGTTAAAAATTCTTTGCATCTTGTGAAAGGCGTTTCCGAAATGAAATTTTAAAATTAATTTTTCAATTTGCAGTGACACGTTAACAAATTGCCACTTGGATGTTTGCGGGGAACCCTCAATCACAACTTGCTGCGTTCCGAAAAACAAGAAGTTTAAAATTTCGTGATTGGGGCATGCAAATTGCAGCGAGCACTGAGCGAGGCTGCAAGGGCATCTTCTATGCAGCCGCAATGCTTCAAAGTCTGTACTGCAGGCCGGTACTCAGGCGAAATTGAAAAATTAACCTATGTGAGCACGAATTGCTAAATTATTTACTTGGAAAATCTTATCCAAGAAGCTTGACAGAACCGTGTTTCATGGAATCAACTAGTGAAGTTAAAATATTTAAAATGTTTCATCACAGATATGGCATACGTACTTTTTCATTATAAATATTATTGTCTTTTTGTCTTTATAACTACATTTGATATTATACATATGTACGTCTTTTAAATTCATTAATATTTGTTCACACAGTTTTCTCAAGTATTAATTACTCAAATTTTTAATATTTAATCTGATTTTATTAGTTAAGCTTTAAATAAAAGTTTGTATGGTTTTATGAACATATCTGAAAAAGTACCAAATTTTCTACATTCTGATTTGGATCTTGGATAACTTTTTCGTAATTCCTATTTTAAAATATCCTACAAAATTAAAGATACAATAATAGTATATTATGATATAAGTGTATAAGCCGGCCATTAAAGCACGCGTGACAATTTTAAAAGCGCGACGCGAAGCGGAGCGCTTTTAAAGGCACGAGTGCTTTAATGGCTCTTATACACATGTATCATACGCTATTTTTTATTATACCTGCACAATATGTTGGAAAAAAGAATCTAAAATTTTGATTTTGACGTTTTATAATTGTTTATGATATATGACATAACATCGTTTACACGGAGATTGTTTAGCATTTGTTGTTTACGTTACTATGCGGATTTGCCATTTCGCAATTTGTTGTTTATTTATTATAAACAAGATTATAAACATCAAAACTATCAAGATCCTTCTTAATTTAGACGGAAAACAAGGATAAAATGGAGAAGCATTCATCTAGTATACAAGAATTGGCTGAACAAGCTGAATTAAGATTGGTCCCTAACAAGTCAAAGGAAGCCTATTTTAAAGAGTATGAAAAATTAATGAAGTGGATGGAGAGCAAGAATTCGAAAACAGTCAATGAATCAGTAATGCTTGCCTACATGATGGAAATGGTAATATTCCGCAAGTATAATTACTTACTTGATTTTTTGACTAAATGTTTTATATTTCATCACAGTCTAGTATGTATAAATCTTCCTCTCTCTGGTGCATGCATTCAAAACTTCAAACAATGCTAAGGATCAAAAATGGAATAGATTTACTATCCTTTTATAAGCTACATGCCTTTATGAAAGGACTAAATAAAGGATATGAAGCTAAGAAATCATACGTTTTTACAGAAGAAGATTTACGTAAATTTTTCCTAGAGGCCCCTATTGTTACTTTTTTATTTTTGAAAGTACTCAGTTTGTCAGCACAGTTTTGAGAAATATATAATAACAATTTTATTTTCAAGGTTGTCGCTATTTGTGGTGTATTCGGTTCTTGCAGAAGATACGAATTGTGTAATTTACGTATGTCAGATATTAAAAGAGAGGGTTCCGTTCTAATAATTAATATTCGTTCTTCAAAAACTGAAAAAGGTCGAAAATTTGTTATTATTGACGATTCCAGTATTCCTTATGTTCATTTATTTGATAAATACCTTTTATTACGCCCGGACAATGTAACAACAGATAGAGTCTTTTTGAAGTATTCAAATGGAAAATGTGTTAGACAAGTTGTTGGAATTAACAGCTTCGGAAAATGTCCTTCTCGCGTAGCACGTTTCTTGTATCTTCCGGACGCTGAGAAATATACTGGCCATGCTTTCAGGCGGACATCTGCTACGATCATGGCGAATAGCGGAATGACCGTAGATGAGCTTAAACGTCAACTGGGCTGGAAGTCCTCTACGGTTGCGGCTGGTTACATTGAAGAGTCCACCGTAAATAAAATAAAAGTGTCACAACGTATAGCCGAAGTTGTGAATGGAAATAGAACCAGTGTTGCGTCCAATTCGTCAATAAAAACTACGAATATGCAAACAGTAAATGTTGCGAATGTACAAACACTAAATGAAAGCAATGAACTTCAACTGCCGAATATAAAAATATCTAATAACACAAATTGTACTTTCAATTTTTATTTAAAAGAGTATTAAATACCATAAATAAAAAACTTACAAACATATTTCTATGCTGTCTATAACTCCATATGTAAAATGATGTACTGTTAGCGAAATACCAAAGAACTTTCTGCTAGTGGCTTCCTATTCTTCATCGTATACTTTCCCCATTAATAAATCCCAAAATTGTTCATGTGGGCGATGGAATATTTCTTGTATTGTCTTGTTCTCATTCTCATATGTCCCGTAGCCATTGTTGAGTGATTCTGGCAAAGAGGCACGATGCTAAATCAGGCCAAAATAGAACGTGGTTATTCCTATGTTACCAATAAATGAATAATTATTCCAATTTATGAAGACAATTTCCTTTGTAGCTGTTATACATGATTAATTATATTCTAACCTACAAACAGTGGCTTCACGCCTGGTGAATTTTGTTCAAAAATACTGCGCATGTGCCAAGCATATGATGTGAAATGTGTTACATTTTAATAGTGTACAAATGGTGGAATAGAAAATATATTATTTAAAATTCATCACACATTTATATGAATAATTGAAGTAAATCAGTAGGTATTGCTTATTTTCATTGACAATTATAAATAAACAAATTGTTAACGTTTGTTGTTGCTTAGCGACTTTAAAGCACGGCGTGTTTTAATCTTGAGATTAAGCACGCTTTTTAGTACGATGATCAGTGATTATGATGCAGGTATAATAAAAAATATTAAAAGACAATCTTATAGAAGTCTATTCGGATGAACAGAAAAGAAAATATTTTTTTAAAACAAGGGTTACTCTAGTTACATTACAAAATTATATTTTTTTAAATGGGATGGCCTTTCAGCACTCTATGTATGAAAATCAATTGAGCTTAATCGGTCTATTCTTAACAAATCTCCAAGTCTTACAGACATAGGCGTGCGCAGAACTTTACTTTTGTGGGTGTCAAAATGAGGTAACACGAGGGGCGTCTCTTAAGCTGATGAAGAAGACTGCTAATATGAATACTGCTGATTGTTTGTTGATGATGATACTGCTGATTACTGCAACGATGATACACTCTTACTGGTGAACGCCTCTGATGATTGGCGTCCACGACTTCGTGCCGAAGAACTTCGTGATAAGGATTTCGCTGACAAGGACTGCGTGAGAAGGACTCAAGAGAAGGAAGAACACACATACACTAACACTTTACACTGATGAACACTATGGACATGAACAAATACTTGTGATTTTAATATACTAAACTTTATTTACATGATTATTAATTAACACTAAGCCTAATATACACAACTAAGCAAGTACTAATAAGTTACATTCCGTAACCCAGCGGGCGGGTGTCGCCCCAAAACTAAAAAGCTACTACATGTTCAAAACAAAACACGTCTGCCCGACGCGACGAACCCCACGGCTCTATAAACTCGACTATCTTAAAACAAAACGCTATCTTCAGGACAGGATTATCTTAGGGGTACGGGGTGCATAGTCTAGGGCATCCAAAGCTCGCACGTGTACATAATAATTTCTAGACTAATGATAAACAATAAATGTCGTGACTATCATAATAAGATGAGAATTTCTGAACTGAATTTTGACTTAAATAGATAAACAGAGTTAAAATATAAATATTGAAACTATAATTTAGAAAAGTTTATAAAAAGTTATTTATCTATTACTGTTCTTACCCTCGCCTTGTCACAATGAATATGTATAATTATTATTATAAATAAAGTAATAAATGTAAATGGACTCATTAATTTTACCATTATTACTTTAAATATTGAGAAAAAATAATAAATAAAATATATATTATAGCAACATGACCAAAATAATAATATAAAAACTATATTTTCAATATTACGAGGGCTATTTTCTTTCCGCTGAGCCTAGTAAAGTAATATACAATTTACTTGCAAAACACATTTATTTACAATTTTTCAAGGTATTCCCCTCCACAATCAATACATTTTTGCATCCGTGAAAACCAATCTCCAAAGCATTTTTTCCAATCTTCTCGCGTTTGTTCCTTTATTTCATTTTTAAATGAGTCAACAGCTTATTCGGCCGATATAAAACGTAAACCCCGTAACTTTTTCTTTTCACATGGAAATAAAAAGAAATCATTAGGTTCCAGGTCTGGACTGTACGGCGAATGACACATTATTTCAATGTTTTGGGCATTCAAATAATCAGTCGTACGAGCAGCAGTGTGCGGCCGAGCTTTGTTGATGCAAGATAATCCTTCCCCGTTGACGTTTTTCGCGAACATTTTGGAGAACTTGAGGCAAACAAACGGTAGTGTACTATTCGACAATAACAGTACGACGATCCTTCAGTGATACAGTGTGAACATGTCCAATAATTCCAAAAACTGTGGCGACCATCTTTTTGTTCCGGCTTTTTTCGCGAATTTTTGTTGGAGCTGACTCATTCTCAAAGACCCAAACTGCGGACTGTTGCTTTTTTTCGAAAACATAGCAGTATACCTATGTTTCGTCGCCTCTAATGAAGTCGTACACCAAATGAAACGATCTATTGTCAAAGCGATCTAGTGTAGATCTGCACCATCTCAAACCTTTGTTTTTTGACTGGAGTCAAAGTGTGGAGAATGCAACGAGAACAAAGCTTACGTACCATCAAATGTTGGTCTAAAATGGTTTCAATTGCTTTCACACCAATCTTTAAAGTTGCTTGAATATCCCTGACAGTAACATGCCGGTCCTCTTTAATATTCTTTTCGGTAACTGCCGTTTTTGGCTTAGGAGCTGGAAAACAGTCATTTAAGGAAAGTCGGCCACGCTGAAATTCATTGTATCACCGCTTTACGGTACCTAAGGAACACGGCTTGTCACCAAACACTCGATGGATTTCCTCAAAATATTCTTAATGGCTTAATCCACGCTTGAAATTGTAAAAAATCACAGCTCAATAATGCTTTTTGCTCAATTCAATGATTTCTTGGGGAAAGGATTACTTAAAAATTATGTATTATGTATTTAAACAACATTCAATTATATTTAACAACCATCACTATAATTAACGTTGTAAACAACTAGCCTGCTAGATAGACTCAGTGGAAAGAGAACAGCCCTTGTATAAATATATTAGGGGGTGCCGTGGCACCCATGGCACCCACCGTGCGCACGCCTATGCTTACAGATTTGTAAATAATGAACAAAATTGCAACGGATGCTGCCACTTTTTTGTATAATAATTTTATATTAATCAACAAAAAATAGATGCGTTTTTTGTCACTTTTTTACGGTTTACAGATCTGTAAGATTTACAGTTTTGTTTAGAATTGGCCTATAAATTGAAACGAAACATAAATAATTGTTAATAACTTTCTAAACAGAGTTCTATTTGATTTGCATCCCAAATAATTTAAATTGACAAATAGAAATTTTTGTTTTTCATATATAGCCTACTGAAAAATATGTATAAAATCAAATTTATTTTCATACGTAATATAACAAGTGATATGATTATCATCGATGATATTCTCGAGTGAAACCTAGTTGCAGATTTCACGAGTCCGAAGGACGAGTGAAATGTGCTGCTTCGGTTTCACGAGCAATATCTTCGATTATTAATCATTTCACGAGCTTATATTTAATGAGAGAATATAATAAAAAATTTGGTGACACATTGTGTGTGCTGCTAACCTAACTTTTAATATATTGTATTACAACATGGTTAATTTGACAATTGCCTTATTATTTTCATCCTTGTTGATACCAACCCAAAGATTATCACACATTTTTATACTCAAAATTAACTGTCAATGTCAAATAAAGAAAACAAATCCCTTAGCAACGAATATAAATAAGGTGATAATTTCTTTGTTTTTTATCATCGCTGTGATAGACATGTAACTAGGGAGATTCTGAATGTTGATTGGTGGAAAACATGTCACGTGACTCATGAATTATATTCTCTATTGAATTTTTTTAAATATTTTTTTATGTAGATATAAAATGAATACATGGTTGAATTCAGAAAAAAATACTCTATCGAATGAGCCTGAAAAATGTATACGATCCAAATAAAAAAATCTGATGTGGCCAGCACATTACCTTCCGTCAGTTCTATGTATTTTGTAAAAATGTCGTACAGAAAGTTCCTTGAAAAAGATTATATTTCTTGTACATTACCTTAAGGCAGTTGTATGTATTTTATACCAAACAGAAACTTTCTAACAAAAGATCCTATATTTCCAGTAAAATTATAACATAAACATACTGTCAACTACACTTGACACTGACACCTTTCAATCAGAATTTTCTATTTTCTTAATGTAGCAGCTGTTTCCAGAGTTATAGCAAAGCTGACTAATATACATGATATTTAATGTCTTTATAATTTTTTAACTCTATGTCCATTTAATATGAAGCATAAAATGCATTCAAATTGTATAGAGAATAAATAATTCTTTAATATTTATAATAACATTAAATGTGAAAAAATTATATTTAACATCGTTTTTTCAAGAAAAACTGTTAAAATCTTCAAATGAGGGTACTTCCGGTTGACCAATTATAACCAAAATCTAATCAGCTCTTCACATGGCTGTAACGAAGAGGAATACGAAAGAATTATAATTTTTGGAATTGTAGTATTAGAGTTATCGCATTAGAAAATTTTGTCACACACAGACACACACACACACACACACACACACACACACACACACACACACACACACACATATATATATATATATATATATATATATACATACACACACACACATACAGACATCATCGTAAAAATAGTAAAATCGTATTCTAGGGACCCTAAAACGTGCTTATTCATCAAAAACTCACCACCGAATTTTTTGACCAAAGACAATACCTTCCTTACCTAAAGGTGACGGAAGGTAAAAATCTGATGTGGCCAGCACATAACCTCTCGCCAGATATTTTACTTGGTTGTACGCATAAAACGAAAAATATTTTTAAGTATAAATACATATATTCATGTCTCACTACAAAATAATTCTCACATATATTTGCAAAATCTATGGGATATTTTAATATAAATTATGTACAATACATTCATTTTCTTTATATTCAATATCCTGAAATTTTCTTTTTCTACTTTCCTTTTCTTTTTCTTTATATTCGTATTTTTTTCGCAAATTCCTCTTATATTCTTTTTTATGTATATTCTTTTACGTTGTTTACTTTTTTTTTATTTTCATAATCTTCATAATAATGTACAAATATTTTTGACAGCGGCATACAAATATTTTTGACAGTGACATTTATGTGTCAATTACAAACATTTGAATTTCTTGCCTTGAAGTAGTTTGATTTGAGAATTCTTACATCAAATTATTTTATATGCATTTCTTTATCTCTAAAGATATAGAAGATATAATAATGAATTTATATTTATCGAATAAAGAATTTAACATTCTTTAATATAAGTATTTACATAAATTTTTGATAAATAATATTTAGATGATTTTTTTCTTGTAACTACTGCTTCCGGTTGTCCCATTGTTACCAAAACTTAATCAACTCTTCCCATTATTGTTAGATTGAGGAATCCGTAGTTATAAATGTCTTAAGTCTTATAGTATTTGAGATATCGTGAATCCAACATCCACACACACACAGCCACACGCACAATTTTTATATATATAATAATACAATATTAAAAATTTCCATGTAAACTAGAGATTCTGACCCTTTACGTTACTGCAATATTTACGTATAAATGTAAGATAAATGTTTGTTACAAAAAATAACAAGGTACATTTACTACCCTGACACTTGAATCAGATTTGAACGGTAAAGTGTATACTTGTTCTCTCTTCTCATGCCGCAGTGTCGTTAAAACTTTCGCGCCAAAAATAATAATTATTTCATTCATTGTTAAATTTAAAACTATAGAAATTAATTTTCAAATTTTGAATAAAATATAAAAAATCAATAATCTTGTACGGCTATTATTTATTAACCTATATGTGGTAGGTAAAACAGTTGGAAGACCACAGCTAATCTAGTTGAGATAACAAAGTTGGCTGTGTTCAACATAGTACATATATCACAACTTTCTAGATTTTTAATATACAATCATAATGCCTTATATCATTAAATAAATTTTTGATATAACTTATCACGTACCAAGATGAAATTAAGCTCTGTTTCAGACAGGAGGATCTACCTAGCTACGAAAATAACAACTGGCATTTGCATATTCTGTTGCTACGACAATATTGTGCTTATCTATTATGTTATGCTGAAGAGGTTTGACGTGAGTATGACCATCAAAAATGAGTGAAAAACCGTGTTACACTTGTTTATATTTGATTATTTTATACATACCTACTTACATATTTGCTGGAAATTATATTAAATTCCTTTCCATATAACTATTGTTCTATTTACTATTTTCTTCTTAAAACGTTACTATTATTAAATTGAAACGATTAGTTTTTTGACAGTGACAATTATCTGTCAGCTACATACATTTGAGATCTGAATTTTGCAACCAAGGAGTTGTGTTTAAAGCGTAGGCTCCGGGATTTAAATTATAGATTATTTTATAAATTAATCCATAAAATATATATAAAAAGTATTAATGCAAACTTGTATAAAATTTAATAATCTTAAATATTTATAATAACAAAATTGCAAAAAAAAATAATATATAAAGTATTTTGAGCTTCAAGTAAAATGCCATTTACTGTAATCCGATTTACACCAAAATCTAATGGGTTCTTTACGTATTAAAATAAGTTAGAAGTACCTATATGGTTTAAAAATGTTCTGAATAATTGTATTTGAGTTAAAGCGTCCAGAGGATCGATACACACAAACCCACAGACATCATAGGCGCCCACAGGGGGGGTCGAAAGGGTCGACTGACCCCCCTTTCATTTATGGACTGTATCCATTTTTAAAAATAAAATTATAATTTTATTTTTTCATTTCAATGTATCATTGTATTTTTTAAAAATTTATTGCATACTATCTATTACTAAGTACGAGATAGCCGAAGTGTCAAAATGAGTAAATTATGTTATGTACTGTTATTATATTACATTAACTTCGGTGTTGTATTTTCTTTAATATACCGGAGTTTATTCTAAACATTTTATGATCACGTTCTTCTCAAAACTTTCACAATTATCGATTTTACTGTTATATAGAAATAAAGAAATAGAAAAGTAAATAATGAATAGACATTGCATATTTATTTATATTAAAAGTACCTACGTATGATTAGGGTTGCCGTATTTTGTGAGGAGCGCGATTTAATTAACATTTAATTATTATACATTTTATTTTGAGTAGTTCAATAGAATAATTATATTGTTACTCAGTAATATAATATTTTAATTTAATGCAACATTGTATTTTCAGATTGTCTGTTTCTGTAGTTATTGCTTATGCTCGCATCTCGCATCATAAAACCTAGTAGAAGGGGCAATTCTACGCTTTTAGAGCGTACATACGCATTTTCGTCATAAAATATTGATTTTAATTTTTTAAGAATTTGTTAAATTTGCTTCATTGTAAAGAACTCTATATTATCTTACTTTGCATTAAAACAGGTTTGACCTTGAAAATTATTAAAAAAAAATTCTTACAACAAAAATTTCGACCCATCTTGTAAAAAAGTCTGCGGGCGCCCATGACAGACATCATCGTGAAAATTCGGGTTCTAGGAACCTTAAAACGTGGTCATTTACCAAAATCTCGATATGCGATTTTTAGCACGATCCCTATACTTCCCTTACCAAGAGTAGCGGGAGGTAAAAATCCATTGTTTTGTTATATGTCAACATACTTGATTGGTTATAATTTTTAACCAGTTGTTAAATCTTATCTACTGAGTTACAAAATAGACACGATTATGGGATGTAGGTGCTGGTATTATAAACGTTCTTACGATATTTAAATCATTGCTGAAAAATTTGCAATATATTTGTTCATTTAATTAAAATTACTATTTACAGTAGCATATTAATAAAAAAAATGTAATTGCAGTAATTGTTTTTGTTTTGTAACTTTAAAACAAAAATTACACTTAAATTCCTTTCAATTCAAATGTTATAATTTTTTTTAAAACAATTTAAAGAATTATGTAAATGTAGACAAAACGTAGAGAATGCAAACAATGTAGACTTCTTATTGTACATGCGCAATATGGGTTTACCGAAATATAGTTAATTTCATACTTATTCTGACAGTTAGAGATAATAAATAAACAAAAATTAGATACAGCAGCTGGCAATAATATAAATTACCTAATTAATCACTAATAATAGCAATATTTTAGTCATCTTAAAAAAAATTATAGTTATTTGTGCAACAAGAGTGTAAACACAAGCTAGTCACGAAAATTATTGACTGAATGCTATACATTTTGTTTACACTTGAGTCGCATACACGATCTTTTATACGATCTTAAATAACATATTTCGATAATTATTGAACACAGCAAACACCGAATTCACATTTGACAAAAAACTGATATGAAGTTGAATACTGCAATACTTAGTATTACCAACATGAATGTACAAAAAAAACTAAATTCAGATATGGCAACCTAAATGCCACATGTGTATTGAAGGTGGTAGTAAAGTAAATAGAATACGAAAATCGTTTACTTTAAACACAGTTTTCAATGTTTAAAGTATCAAATTTACACATGGGTGTATAAAATAGTACATTAAGATACAAGTTTCATAAGACATGATTTTAGCGCACGCGTCATTCTTAGAAACGAGCGGCTTGCCGCGAGTTTTCTAAGGTGACAAGTCGGAGCCTCCGAGATACTACGAGCCTACAACTGGCGCGCGTGACGTCACACTAGTGGCCCAACTTTTGTACAGTGTTTAATGGGAGATACACAGTTTTCTCAAAATATTGCGAAAACTGTGGCAGATATGAAAAAATGTATATAAACAATATTACAGATCATAAAATTATTTATCTAAATGCGTTAACAGAACATATTTATGTTCTGTAGTTTAGCTGTAGGAAGCATATAAAATAACAAGGTCAGATGACACATATCTTAACTTTTTTCAAAATTTTGCGACAACTGTGACAGATATAAAAAAATGTATATAAACAATATTATAGAACATAAAATTCTCTAATTCTCTAACAAAGTGTGTTAATATAAAATATTTATGTTGTCATTTAGCCGTAGGAAGCGCATAAAATAATATATGTAAAGATACATATTGACTCTTTGTTTTCCCACTTAGAAATTTGTAAAAATTCTGTCTGTTTCGGTCCTAGAATGTAATTACAAAATAAAAATAAACGTAAATAATTGAAAAACATTTATTTTTACCAAAATAAGCCACAGGTAACTTGAAAATTAGAAATAAGTTACAATTTTGACTTGATTAAAATATAATGCATAATTATATAAAATAAAACACTAATATTAAACCAGAAAACTAAAAAAAGAAACCAAAAATTTTCTTAATTTCCTTAATTATTTCCTAGTCTATATATGAAATATTTTCTATGTATTTCAAATTTAATTATGTATTGTACCAGCTTTATATTTATAAACTTTTCTATTTTTTACTGTTTCTCGCAGTTTTCTATTATTAAGTATATAGGTACTATTTCTAAAAAATGTCATTTTATTTGTATTTATTTATAAATGTTTAATGTTTGTAATTATCATTGTTTAGAACATACATTTATTTTGTTTTCTAGTTTAATATTAGTGTTTTATTTTATATAATTATGCATTATATATTAATAAGGTCAAAATTGTAATTTATTTCTAATTTTCAAGTTCCCTGTGGCTTATTTTGGCAAAAATAAATGTTTTTCAATTATTTACGTTTATTTTTATTTTGTAAATACATTCTAAGTGGGAAAATATATAAATATATATCATCATGGCATATTACCCATTGCTGGGTGTGCCAATCTGCTTTGTACGCAGATATCGGTAATGATGATTAAGTGGGAAAACAAAGAGTCAATATGTATCTTTACATATATTATTTTATGCGCTTCCTACGGCTAAATGACTTAACATAAATATTTTATATTAACACACTTTGTTAGAGAGTTAGAGAATTTTATGTTCTATAATATTGTTTATATACATTTTTTTATATCTGTCACAGTTTTCGCAAAATTTTGAAAAAAGTTAAGATGTGTCATCTGACCTTGTTATTTTATATGCTTCCTACAGCTAAACTACAGAACATAAATATGTTCTGTTAACGCATTTAGATAAATAATTTTATGATCTACAATATTGTTTACATACATTTTTTCATATCTGCCTCAGTTTTCGCAATACTTTGAAAAAACTGTGTATCTTCCATTAAACACTGTACAAAAGTTGGGCCACTAGTGTGACGTCACGCGCGCCAGTTGTAGGCTCGTACTATCTCGGAGGCTCCGGACAAGTGCGCTGAAATGTCTTATGAAACGTGTATTTTATACTATTTTTTCTATTTTGATTATTTTTTCAAAAAATGTACGTTATTTCATGTCCAGGAATTTCAATTTCGGTTGTTTAATATGTACTTTATGAAACTCATTTGGATGTCTTAAAGAAGTACTTTATGACATCCAAATGGGTTTCATAAAGTACATATTAAAAAACCAAAATAGAAAAAAAATAATTATAGATTACATGGGCGTAGATAATATACAAATTTTGATGGCATAATATCTGTATAACTTTTTAAATGTACTAGTACGAATTGGTAATGAATCAGATATAAGTTCTGTCCCATGTTTCCTATAGGAGTAATGGAAACATATACATATTTGTATTATTAAAATTTCACTTTTCAATTTTTTTTCCGAATTAAAAACTCGAAAGTCAGCCCTGTCTCGAACACTGTGTCCGTGGAGAAAGCATTACCAACAGTGACTTGAAGTTTTCAAGAAATAGATTCTTCAATCGTCTCGGGAAATCAGTGGCGTCGAACTGAGATTTTTCCCAGGGGATGGTTATAGTACAAAACGCGTGTTGCTAGAATAAAGTGTATGCAACTTTAATATTATTGTAATAGGTTTTTTATCGGTGTGAGGATACGAATGGGAATCCAACACAATCTAAAATAGAATAATGTTGTTCCAGTTGGTATTTAATTTAATAATAGAAGAAAGTTTTTCAATTTCAATTGCTTCTGTTTTACTTTCCTTAGACGGAAGAAAAAAAAATTAAATTTCCATCAAAAAATGTACTTTACAAACTAAGTTTTATAATTATAATTACGAGTGCCTTTTGGCTTACATACGAAATGTAATGAAAGATATATTGAACAAACAAGGTCTACGTTGTGATTTGTGATTCGGGCAGTCCGGGTTTGATTTCCACCGTTGTTCAAATAGAAAAAAGTAATCCCATTGGTGCTCTCTACAATATTTTTGAGCGTTCTTGAATCGTTATTGAAAACTGCGAATAGACGTAGATTGAAATACCCAGAAATACGAGTAAGCAAATAAACCATGATAATGAGCACATTTCGCAATTTTTTTGGCTTTATAAAAATACGGTTTTAGTCTGAAGAAAATGCGGCTGTTTATGATTAATTTGAAAATATTTCAAAAGAAGATTGATTGGGAGCTTGTAAGAAGTGGAAAGAAATTACAGTGAAGTGTATCTATTATTTCTGAAATCTGTGTACAAAGTAAAATGGCAAACCCAGTAAATGGGTAATATGCCGTGATGATATATATTTATTCATTTATTTATAAAAAATGTGTTTAATAATAATTATTCTAGCTTGACCCACCTATTAACCTATAAATGTTCCCAGTAAGTAAGAGTATTATTATTATTAATGTTTTTGAGTCCTGTAATGGTTCAAATCTATAAATACTTAAGAGCATTATTTGATAGTGCATTTACTGTATGCTTGCACGCTAATAATAATTCTAGTTCCCACATACTAAACTATATTTTAAAAAGGATAATGTAGTTTAGACAATTATTTCTAACTTTACCAAAAGGATCGTGAATAACTATTAGACTAAATAAATAGACTTTCACATCTAAGTAAAAAATCTGATGTGGCCAACACAATACCTCCCGCTATTTAATTTTTATTAATTTAAATATGCTTACTTACATACCTATTTAGTTATGCTGAAAACTGTATTAAGATCCATTCAGTGTATATGGTCGTTGGATCCATTCCATATAACTATGGTTCTATTATTTACTACTTTCTTTTTAAAACGTTACTATTATTAATTTGAAATGATTAGTTCTTTGTCAGTTACATTTATCTGTTAGTTACATACATTTATGATATGAACTGTGTAACCAAGTGGTTAAAGCGTAGGCTCTGGGATTTAAACTATAGATAATTTTATAATTGTATCCATAAAATATATAGAAAATGTATCTATACAAATCTATAGAAAATTTAATAATCTTTAATTTTTATAATAACACAAATCCTGAAAAATTAACATTTGAAGGCATTTTTCGAAGAAAATTATTTTGAGCTTTAAGTATAGTACCATTTCCACTAAAATCTAATGGCTTCTTCCCATATTAGAATAAGGTAGAAATACAAGGTTTCAAAATTTTCTGAATGATAGTTTTTCAGCTAGAGAGGAGGATCCAAACACACACACGTACACGCGCACCCACACACACACACACACACACACACACACACACACACACACACACACATACACACACATTTTTCCAATAAAAACTATTTAGAGCTTCAAGTAAAGTATCATTTTTAGTTTGGCGATTGACTTGAAAATCCAATGGGTTCTTTCGAGGCCACACGAGAATACAGGCCAGAATGCTCAAGTCCTAACGTCACAACTAGTCTTTTGCCGTCACGCCACACCTCGAACGACAGCAGTGTAAGCATAGGAAATATACGGAATTTGAAACAAATAGGATTGTAAAATGTGATTTATAAAGATATACAACTCGTAAATAACTATTCAAATATTACATAATAAGTATATTATATACATTACTAAATAAATTAAATAAAAAAACGCTTTATAAATGGCCTAAATATACGAATAAACTCATGTTTTATTTTAAATTATTAATTGTTTAAATAATACAAGAAATAATAATAACAATAAATCTTTAGAACTGGAGCTAACAAATGAAAGTACTATAACATAGAACATAATATGAAATTGAAAATAATGAAACTAAAAATGAATGACATACATATACAGCAACGCATATTATAATTTAAAATAACCATTACTTTGGAATAAATTACATTTAGGTGCTCGCAAATTTATTTATTTGTTTTTTTTTGTTAAACCAGTCTTTTATTACAAATTTGTTCTAACAGTTTTTTTCTATAATAATTTAATAAATTTGATGTTCTGCATGATATACATTTACCATATATTAGGAAAATTTGTTTAGCTTCTAATTTCTCTAATGTCAGGTATATCAATTTGGCCGTATTAATAATAATAATAATAATAATAATAATAATAATAATTTTTATTGTCCAAAAGACTGCACAAGCACAGTATAGAACATGTCAAAAGAAAGATGATAAAAGATAATAAATAATGCAGTTAATAAATATAATATTCATGTCATGAATAAAAACTATGCTTCTGTAAAAACAATTTCAATTTATTTTTGAATGTTTTCAAGTTATCACATTGTTTAATTTCAGGAGGTAATTTGTTGAACACATGTAAACCCTGTACTTGAGGTGCTTTAGTAACGAGAGTACTTTTGGTTAATGGGACTCTGTAGTCAGTTTTGTTACGCGTGTTGTAATTGTGTATAGAAGAGTTTTTTGGAATGTTGCCTCTGTTACGAAATACAAAGATACAGATTTCATAAATATAGATGCAGATCAATGGAAGTAAATAAAATTTTTTGAAAAGTTGCCTACATGAGTGTGATTGTGAGACATTGGCTATACAACGTACTATCTTTTTTTGGAAGACGAACACATCATGAGCGGGAGGAGACAGACCCCAGAAACAAATTCCATACCTAATCCGAGAACCTATCTGCGCATGATATAGCATCACAAGTTGTGAGGTTGTGAGAGTACTTCTCAAGTACCAAATTTGGTAGTAGATCGACGCGAAAGCTTTGGTAAGACCCTCACAGTGAGAGTTCCATTTAAGATGTTCTTCAATAGAAAGACCTAAAAATTTACATTTATTGGTTCTACATAATCTATTATTGTCAATACAAACATTAATATCTAAACGCCTCGAATACCATAGTTCTCAAGTTTATTTAGTAGAGTTGCGTGATTTACGCAGTCGAAGGCCTTTGTGAGGTCACAAAAAATTCCGACTGGGCATTCACCATTCTCAATGTATGACGTGACTTTCTCGTAAGCATGCTGGATTGCATCTGTTGTGGATTTCTGTGGTCTAAAACCGAATTGATTACTGTCCACAATATTATGTTTGTTTAAAAAAGGAATTAACCGAGCCATAAAGGCGTACTCAAAAACTTTAGAGAACACTGAAATTAATGCTACTGGTCTGTAGTTGTTGTAATCTTGCTTATTGCCTTTTTTGTAAATAGGGTTAATTTTACTAACTTTAATTTTATTTGGGAAACAACCTGATTCGAAACTTAGATTTATTATAAATGTTAAAGGTTTAGTGACGATGTCAACAACACATTTTACAAGAAAATCCGGCACATCGTCAAAACCAGAGGATCTTTTGTTTTTTATTTTAGTACTAATTAAAGTTTTTAGTTCATTTTCATTAAAAGGATGTAAAAATAAACTTTTAGATTGCTTACTTGTCATCTGATTATTGCAGTAATTACATGAAGTATGAGGCTTGCTTTTGATCTGATTTGAGATTAGTATAGGTGCTTCTCGAAAGAAATCGTTAAAATTATTAGCAATCGTTTCTGGTAAGTACGTTGAATGCCCATCTCTTTCCATTACTAAATTTTGATTGCTTCTGGAGGAGCTAGATATTGACTTTATATTACCGCAATAGCTCCTGCACATTGGCACACAGCATTTTCAAAACATTTTTGCAATATCCTTCAACGAAAAACAATCGAAATTTGACGTTCCGTGCTGTGCTGTACCGTGCATCAACTCGTACTGACTGTTTTTACTAGTTTTTAGAGGGCTAGACTAGCGCGCTGGTCTCATATACTGACGTGACGCATTGAACAGGGATAAGGATTCAGGCTTATATTCTCGTGTGGCATCAGTTTTTTAAATTTTTATGCTGAGTAGTAATACCAGTTTTCATATTTTTCTGAATGAAAATTTTTGAGTTACAACGAACACAGGACCCATATCATAACACCCACAGATATCATTGTAATAGCATCTAGTATATTTATTATGTAACAAGTGACTCATTAGATACCAGCGCAGCTAGTTCTATTGCTGTTTCAATTTTTTATAAACAATAGTACAAGCTTTCAAATATCAAAAAAAATATGACTTGGGCATATTTGAATCCAGAATGTACATAGCCTAAAATATTCTTAATTGAACAGCAAATCTCCGTTTCATTATAAACAGTAGCACAACTGTGTTGCTGTGAAACAAGTTGCAATTTTCTCTAGAATCAATAGCGACCGCAATATGACTGCAGTATTTAAAGCGAACTGGTCAATTTTTAATGCACACGTATGGAAGATATTGACGAGAAACCATACAGCGTATCTGACAACCGGTAACGATACTATATTATCGGTGAGCCATCATTTATCCTTTTTTATTACTACATACTCCTGTCACAAATATTGACAATTTACGTTCCACGCAGGGACAGCAAACACTAGTAACACGCTAAAATATGAATATAATTGCAAGTGAATTTGTTCTGCTATTTTTGTCATCACGGAAAAATAAAACAATAGCAGTTTTAAAGTAGCTAAAGTATAATGTATTATGTAAAAATATACTGAAAGTTTGTTGCACCATTCTGCATATTTAACTATTTTCCTGTGTAAAATTCCCCTGAGATCGCCTTGCGGAAAGAATTTTTCTAGCTTTTTAATATGATTGCTACTATATCGTGTATCTTATATTCATTCATCTTACGCAGATTATATAAAAGTTCTTACAAAAAGATAATGAAAAGTAGTCACTAAAATTAAAAATATTATGTATTCACCCATTTTTATTCAGTTATTCTAGTAATATTCAGAACTACGAAAGATTAAATTAATTAAATACGAAGAAATATTTTGTGAAAATGTTATTGAATTACTTTTATGAAATTATTGGAATTTGATTTTCCGAAATTCGATTTCATGGTTAATTATAAAAATTGCACTAGAAATAAATATTTGGCCGCACTTTTCGCACTTCTAAACATCTAAACACATGTAAACTTCGAAACAAACATGCTTAATTTTTTTTTTTTTTCACCAGAGTAAGTTGAATCGTTGACTTCAGTGAAGTATGCGCTGACACAGTTTTGAAATTATTGAAGTCTATGCCTAGAAAATTATATCTACAAAACAACATAAAACAACGTACAGGGTGGCGACACGAACACCCAAACATAGGAATTTAACATGTAAAATCAGGCTTTCGTAATTTCTTGCTTCCTTAATTATTTTAAGTAATTAGGAATAAAATCTAATTTCTGTTTCCATGAACAATTATCTAATAATTTAAATTGATAATTGTTCATTTGCATAGAAATTACAAATATTAAAAATAAACTAACCTAACTTGAGAGGTAAGCCGTTAAACCGAGACCATACGAGAATACAGGCCTGAATGCTCAGTTCGTGACGTCATAGCTAGCGTCTTGTTGTCACGTCACGCCTCGAACGATAGCATTGTAAGCATAGGAAATATACGGAATTTTAAACAAATAGGATTGTAAAATGTGAATTATACAAAGATACACAATTCGTAAATTACTATTCAAATATTATATAATAACTATTGTATATGCATAACTAAACAAATTAAATAAAAAAACAAATTGCAAATGGCTTAAAATTACGAATAAACTCATGTTTTACTTTATATTATTTATTGTTGTTAAAATAATACAAGATCTGGAGCTAACAAATGAAAATAATATAACAGAGCATAATATGAAAATGAAACTAAAAATGAATGACATACATAAGCACGCATATTATATATTTAAAATAACCATTACTTTGGAATAAAATACATTTAGGTGCTCGCTATTTTTTTTGTTACACTGCTTTTTATTACAAATGTGTTCTTTATAGTTTTTTGTAAAATTATTTAGTAAAATGTTGCTGAATATTCCTAAATTTTTTTTATAACTACTAAATATGATATTCTGCATCATATACATTTACCATATATTAAGAAAACTTCTTGTTTAGCTTCTAATTTCTCTAATGTCAGGTATATTAATTTAGCCGTGTTACCGGAATTGCTCCTGCACATTGGCACACAGCATTTTAAAACCATTTTTGCAATTTTCAACGAAAAACAATCGAAATTTGATGTTCCGTGCTGCGATGTGCTGAGCGTTTTCATAGTTTGACGTAACGCATTGAGCAGGGATAAGGATTTAGGCCTGTATTCTCGTGAGGCCTCGGTTAAACATTCGTTAATTTTTGTCTCAATTCCATAGTTGTTGCTATTTTGCAGGTGATTTTCAACATTTTCATAGCTATTTTTTGCTGTTACAAAGCAAGTAAAATTAATTTTGCTTCTTGAGTCAGATGTAGAATTTTATGTTCTACAACTTTTATTTGAACCTTTTTTTACCTAAAATAATATAGGGAAGCAGGAAATAATGAAAATCTTATTTCACATGTTAAATCCCTATGTTCGGGTGTTCGAGTCACCATCCTATATACATATGCCTTATATCCTGTAACCGGTAGTCTGCTAGGCAAAAAATGAAACAGAAAATTTTGTATGTACATGCTGATTGATAAAATAGGGACAAATAACAATTTTCTTTAATATTTTAGAGCTATAGTTTAAATTACAAAGTTGAGGGCGAACTTAAATGCCACTTTCTGGTGTGATAAGATCCTGAATTCTATTCTCGGTTTCGCTGAAAGAGACATAATTGTTTTTGGTTTTTCAAAGAAAATAAGGGTCGTAAAAAGTAAACAACTTATTATAACGAATTCTGTATTCATAAAATGGAATACTATTCCATAACTTATTAATATTAATTTTTTCATTTCCAATGTCACAACTCTTCTCGATATTCTATTCATCCTTGATTGTTCTGTTGTTTATTTCTTTCCCTCTGTTAAGTAGAGTGGGGTGCCTGTCAAGCCTCACTATCTCTTCTCCAGCATCCTGTCTCCGGAAGAGATCGTTCCGTTCCTCTCGTTCTGGCCCTGGGGTGGCGAGATTACTTGCTTGTTGTACGTGGTCTCACTGTTGTCGTGTGGCAAACCGAGCCTTGGTTCCGTTACGGGTTACTCCAATTGCCAAGCAGCGGCGACTCGTGGGTTATTTAAATTTTTAATATTTGCTGAGTATGTGAATTCGGAATTTTTTGAATAGGGCAAAGTGAATTTTTAATAGAATTAGAAAATGCTGACCGTGGACTAGAAAGGATAAGGATATGAAAGTAGGGCATTTTGAGATTATAATATATTTGGAGATAGTGAATTTAATTTTTTTTTTCTACATATTCAAATTAAGGATTATTTTATATTAAAATTCTTTTTTGAATAGCAGAATTTACTTATTAAAGATGCATCTGCCTAAACAAAATATTTAGTACATTAAAAAACAAGTATCATAAGGCAATCTGTTAACTTACGAAACATGTTTGTTTTACTATTTTTACCTCCCGCTACCCTTGGTAAGGGAGGTATAGGGATCGTGCTAAAAATCGCATATCGAGATTTTGGTAAATGAGTACGTTTTAAGGTCCCTAGAATCCAATTTTAACATTTTCACGATGATGTCTGTGTATGTGTGGATCCTCCACACTAACTCAAATACTATCATTTTGGTGTAAATCGGATAACAGAGAATGGCACTTTACTAGAAGCTCAAAATAGTGTTTCTTCGAAAACTGTTATTTTTTCGTGATTAATGTTATTATAAAAATTAAAGACATTTTCTACAGATTTGCATTAATACTTTTTCTATATATTTTGTGGACAAAATTTATAAAATTATCTATAATTTAAATCCTGGATCCTCCGCTTTAAACAAACAAAACTCCTTGGTTGCGCAGTTATTCAAATGTATGTAACTGACAGATAAATGTCACAATGTCACTGTCAAAGAACTATTCATTTCAAATTCATAATAATTACGTTTTAAAAAAAAAGTAATTAGAATAATAGGAAAGGAAATCAATACAGATTAATGAAAATTAATGATTTGCAAAAAAAGTTTAAGCTGATTCTTATTTTTGGATTAGTGAATTCTATTTTATGTCCCGGTATTTAATATTTAATCTTCATTTTATTATCAAAATAGGTAGTTACTTGGATTAGATTAGACTATTTTTTAAGAAATAAACAAACTGCCAAAATTATAGTAAAATTCGCTAATCCAAAAATAAGGATTACCTTAATTTTTTTTATGCCTCGGACGGTAAATGGCTGGAGGTATTGTGTTGGCCACATCAGATTTTTTTCTATTGAGGTGATTTTGCAATGAGTTATTTAAAAATGCGACTTTTCCAAAATATGACTTGGAAATATTGTCAACAACGAGTATTGTTTTAAAATGGATTGTCCTAACTTGATCGAAACAATAAGAATTTTTGAAAGACAAGCGTGTTATATCCATCCATATCACATACGCTTCTTGTGAGAGAGATAAATATATTCCAGTTTGTTATTTCGTTCGTGACATTAATGACCTTGATCGGACATCTTTCAAAAATTTTACTGCATATATTTTACATCTACTTTTAAAGTGAGACTTTATTGAAATTTTACCAATAAAACAACATTTTAATGATAAAGATGGATAAAATATCTTTAATCACTAATTACTTAGTAAGGAAATTCATATCCATGTTGTACAATTTGTATATTTATATACAATTTCCATGAAATACGCATTTAAACTGAAATTTTACGAAAATCATCATGAAAATAAAAATAACAAACCATAAAACCAGGCTGGCTTATATTTATTTTTGAAATGAAACATTAAGGAAACCTTAAAATAATAAGGAAATAAGAACATTTATTTTTTCTGTTTTTACATTCTACATTAAATAAATACTTACATAAATGTTTATATAGATTTTACGCTTAAGTTTGTAATAAATGGAATACATTTATACACATATTCCAATAATAATCGACTAAAGTTAACTTCTTTTTAAATGCTACTTTGATGCTCGACTTCAAAGTCAAAATAATGGCCTCTTACTTCGATTAATAAATCATCTTAACCACCTTTAGAAATACAGAAGCTTCCATCAAGTTTATATTAGTTATAAGCAATTTGTTATGGAATAATACAAGCATTAAAATAGTTCTACGGTTAATTTTATGACCTATAAACATTCCGGAACAGCTAACACGAATAATTATCAGCGAATCAATAACTATAACATATCCTTGTAGATGAATTATGCAAGTGTAATATTTGCTTATGTTAATTAATAAACAGCAAATGGAACGTCTGCATATGGAGATCTATTCCTTATCGTTTTATTACCCACTCTTGCCCTGAGTGGATAATAATGGGGTATTCCGACATTTTTTAAAAATATTTTTTTTCATTAGCACATTCCAGTACGACTCTGAATATCTAATTTTGAGTAAGAAAATGTATACATCACGTGAGATATGAATTTTTAAAAATTTCGTTGCAATTTAAATTTTCTTATCATTGGCGCGCTTATGACGTCAAATCGATAGTGACATCTGCAACAAACTTCAGCGTCTAAATCCACATGTTCATGACAGCCATTTGCTTTTTTACACATGGTTTCAGTAGCAGCGCACATTAAGTGTTTGTCCTGTGTTTGTTTGTGGTAAAAATACGAGTAATATTTCATAATTATGGAACCTGATTATAAAAAGGCTGATTCTGGTAATTCACCTGGTGTGGATTCTGCCGTAAATGATTATTTTCTCCATAACTCACAATACGTGAGTGCAGAAATACGTAATGTTAAAAGCCGAAGGTATGTTTTGTTCGAGAATTGCTGCAAATAAAGTGGACGAAATGTCAAACAAGAAATATACGCGCGTGTTAACTACTGGCACCATCTATGATTCTAAACGTAAATATCTACCATGAAATGAGCAACAAATTATCAATTTCACGTCACAAATTTCAAGGACATTTCTAGAGCTGCAGAAATTCCAATTTTCTAACATTAAATTATGAATTAAAAGTTTTTATTAAACATGTTTTATTATATTTTCCTTCCTTATGAAGATGTAAACTATAGAAAAAAGTTATTATTTTGCATTATTTCCATATCACCGGAATACCCCATTATGGTAAACGATAAAAATACAAAAACTATAAAACTGGGCGACAACGGTAATTTATGGACGATACGAAAAATCTTACTACTATGCCCAGATTTTAAACCCGTGAAAGTAAAGGTGAGAGCGGCGTAACTCAGTGGTAGATTAGGGGAGAGTTTTACATAAAGAAGAGGGAGAGGGCGCCAGTCGAAATAAAATTCAGCCCCTCTCAACCGGACGTGTTTCGACACACGGCACGGAACTGGGAAAATGCGGCAATAAGGAAATATAGTGATGTTAACGGTAATGATAATAGGGGAATATACTTCGAACATAAACTCTGTACGTAAAATAAAACGAATATTTAATAGCCGTACTTCTACAATCATAAAAAACCTTAAGTCCGGTTCGCGGGAACATTCAAATAATTTAGTAACAAAACAACACTGAATCGTGCGTTTCTGCGAGCGGTTGGTATTGACAAAAAGTAACTAATATTTCAAAATGGCGCGGGCGTTGATGTGTGCGTCGCTGGCCAAGGATGCGCGCATCAATCGCAGTAAATAAACAATCTGAACGGTATTCTAACCTAATCGAAGTCGTTCGCAGATTCGTACTCCAGTTTACAAGTGAATTAAATATACAAGTCGATCGCGAATCGGCTTGGTAAACAATGGTGTACGTTAAACAATTATATAAAGCGTAAGTACAACTAATATAAGTAATTGATTTTGACGTTATATAATACACATGAAAGCAGGTTATGAAATATGACGGTACGTTTGATATAAATGAGTTGAACAACAGGGAAGCCGTTGTCCCAATGAATAACATGGAATAATAAAGTGAAAAGACTCTTATCTGGTCGCTGGGCTGATACGGCTGGCTGTGAGTGTGGAGGCGACAGATGACACCAAAAGTTCCAATCGCAGACGACGTGTGTGCAGATAGCCAAACCAGGTTGCACCAGGTGGTTTTCCCACAATTACAGGAAACTGTGATGGCGAATAGTGGTGGTAACTTCCAGATAATCAGTCGTAGGCGTCAAACGGCACAGGTATTTCATCAACGAAAGCTGAACAATCAACCTTGAGGTCCGATACGTGATGTACAGCCCGTGATCGATAAGTAAAGTCACAATCGATGGGGGTGACGTCACGGTAAACGTAGTGGGAATAAAATCGATAAATGTACACGTGAACGTGACAAGACGGTAACGTCAAAAACGTAACTTGAAAATAAAACTAAACGTAAAAATAAAAAGCCTAAAAAGAACGATTACTGTTAGAACTCGAGGCGACGAAAATATAAGAGAACGGTAAGTGAATCATATGTGCAAACTCACCTTAGCTGGTAAGCGGCTTTAATAGTAACTTCAGTTACAGGACTGTGTGTATTAAATCCCGAATACACGGAGGAACCACTCTATTCCAAAAAATTAGTTGCCGTACAAAATTCCCTCACACGAGGATAATATTTCGAAAAACGATAATAACGGTAACTTCAGCGACACCAAAATTGTACGTGCAACTCCACAGGCTGCTATCGAAGAAGACTTGAAAAATGAAGATTTTGCAATCCTTTACCAATAAACACGTTAAATCTTTGCACAAGCGTCGGTGGAGGTCGTTCACCTGGCCTTGAGAATGAACTAGCTGAGTGGGTCAAGATGACGAAGACGACCGCAACGCGGGGACGTCATCAAGGTTGACTAAGAAGTAGGCGTAAGAGAAATCGACATGTAAGAGCTTCTCACATGGATATAATTTGCTTCATATTTTGTATTTCATTACTTTACTAGCATATATTGTAATAATGCTGGGGAAAATTATATACAAATACAATAAAAAATTGTAATAAGAATAAAATATATACGCACACTGTAAGCCAAAAGTTAAACGAATACTGTTTTGCAATACCTATACTGTAAGTTACCCGTATTAATAACAAAATTTAAACATAGAAAGTAGAACTTTTATTGCACAATTGGTTTCCATGGTTCTATCAGAATCGGGGCTATAACATTTACTTACCGTCTGGATGGTAAGTAAATATTATACTGCTATATCATATAAATTTTATCTTTGCAATATGACAGCTCTTAATTTTGAAACCTATGTGGATGGTAAATACTTACCGTACACGGTGGATGGTAAGTAAATATTATATATCATATAAATATTATCTTTGACATCAATCTGACAGCTGTTAATTTTGAAACCTATTTTTTTCTTCTATTATTGCAAAAAAATAGCTTACTAACCTCGTACTGTAAGTGATTATTTTAGATTCAAATGTTTAGGAAATGTCGGGTCTCGACTTCCCAATATATATATATATATATATATATATATATATATATATATATATATATATATATATATATATATATATATATATATATTTATATATATATATATATATATATATATATACATATATATATATATATATATATATATATATATATATATATATATATATATATATATATATATATATATATATATACCGGGTGTCTTAGGCCGACCGACACATGGGCGATTAACATGTAAAATTAGTTAATTGTGAATAGTATCTCCCCAGTGCAAGATATTAAGATGAAATTTTGCATGCTTATCCGGGGATACTATTTCTATGGATTTCAATTCAAATCAGTCAATTTACAAGTGTAATATTAGAATAAATTAAGAAAAATTGTAGAAGTACCATGAATGTTATTCATATCTTGAAAATAATAGTATCTAAGCAACAGCTCTGATAGAGTAGGGGTAACGTGCGCGCTTCACAATTTAGAGAGTCGGGTTCGAAACCAACCGACAGCAATATTTATTTTTTAGTTTTTTCTTTTCAAAATAATTTTTATTATTAATATGTTTTTAATCTTTTATTAATATTTAATTTAATAAAGTGGATACATTGTACGTAACAAGATTTATTTATTTAAAAAATATTTTATTATTTGCTTTATTGGTTTATTATCAATTAAATTTCTTCAAATTATAGTTAGCCCTGACGAAAACAAAAAAACGAGAACATTTGATTTGAATAATCAAACGTCAAATGCAGATTTGTATTGTACTATCTTTATTTGTTGCTAGTGTTATTTAAATAATATGGATTTAACTACAAAAGATAAAATTCGTATTGTGAAATTATTTCACATTGGTAATAGCCTACAGCAAACTGCTGATGTATTTTCTGCCGAAAATCCAGAAAAAGTAGTTAATAAATCCCGTGTAAGGCGTATTATTAACAGATTTGAAGAAACTGGGTGTGTTGCTAATCACACAAAGCAGGAAATACAACCAATTGAAAATGAATTTGAAGAAATAATAATTGCGCGGGTTGAAGTGGAGCCCACTATTAGTTTAAGAAGTTTACAAATGGAATGTGGAATAAGTAGAACAAAAATTGCTAGAATACTTAAGAAAAATGGATTTAGAAGTTACAAAGTAGGTAACCATCAAGAATTGCGAGACGGCGACGAAGAAAAAAGAGCAACTTATTGTGAAACAATTATGGATAAAGCCAATGAAAACAGAAACTTTTTGTACTCCCTCTGTTATACCGATGAATGCACATTTACTCTTCATAACGAACCGAATGTGCAAAACTTTCGCCACTGGTCAAAAGATAAACCAACTCTTCAAAATTTATCAAGAACCCAATATCCCCAGAAGGTTAATGTTTGGGCGGGAATTTTGGGATCACACATTATTGGACCATATTTTATTGAAGGGGCATTGAACGGTCCAAAATATTTAGATTTAAATAAATAAATCTTGTTACGTACAATGTATCCACTTTATTAAATTAAATATTAATAAAAGATTAAAAACATATTAATAATAAAAATTATTTTGAAAAGAAAAAATTAAAAAATAAATATTGCTGTCGGTTGGTTTCGAACCCGACTCTCTAAATTGTGAAGCGCGCACGTTACCTCTACTCTATCAGAGCTGTTGCTTAGATACTATTATTTTCAAGATATGAATAACATTCATGGTACTTCTACAATTTTTCTTAATTTATTCTAATATTACACTTGTAAATTGACTGATTTGAATTGAAATCCATAGAAATAGTATCCCCGGATAAGCATGCAAAATTTCATCTTAATATCTTGCACTGGGGAGATACTATTCACAATTAACTAATTTTACATGTTAATCGCCCATGTGTCGGTCGGCCTAAGACACCCGGTATATATCAAGGCATATTACCTATTGCTGGGTGTGCCAATCTGCTTTGTACGCAGATATCGGCAATAATGATGACATATAACAAAAAAAATATTATTTTTTAAGGAAAACAAATACGAAATACAATAACAATTATATTATTGAGAAGAGAAAAAAGTGAGAAAAATTATATGTTAAAAATCAAACATGCTTTCCATTTAAAAAAAATTGTAGTTTGTGCTGTCTCAAATAATTACCAATACAAAAAATATTTTAGTACGCCACTGTATAGAAACTATTATACTATAACATTTTTATTTGAAACATTTTTCTCAATAACTAAGAATTTCTGTTGTGTTGAGTGAAGGTCATAGTTGTCAAAGCTGAGTAAAATAATCCAATTTATAAGTGACATTAAATAAATAAATAACCGGCCGATTATTGGAAAAGAAGAGAAATAGGAGTCGTCCAATAAGAAGTATAGTGGCGAAGAAGCAAGACGTAGAAGAAGAAAAAATATCCTTTTTGCTAGATACTTAAGAAACTTAGGTTAGGCGAAAATTTAAAGAGACTTAACTCAAGACAGTTGCGCTGCGTAATGCGTATAGCGCCATCTATTGGCCATCAGTACAAGTATAATTGTCATAACTACTTAAGTACTGGTATAGACATCTAGCGGAGAAGAGAAGAAATTCAAGACAAGACGCGAACCAAGTACAGAGTTAGACATTCAGTGACAACCGAGGAAGTAGCGACAACTACTGTTAAAACAGTAAACAAGTAATACGCCTGAGGAGCTGCAACCGGTAGAGATCCAGTGTAAACAAAAGCAAACTTTTAGGCGATTTTAAATGAACAATAAAATAAAAGACAGAGCACAGAGCATAGGTTCACTTGAAGATTTATTAAAAAGAAAACGAGAAGATCCCATAATTCAAGAAGAAGCTTTTAAGAGAAGCAAGCTGATAGTTAGATCGCCAGTAAAAACAAATCCAAAAAGCACAGAAACAATGAATGGAGAACAATTAATACTGAAAGCAATAGAGGGACTAAAAGAGGAAATGAAATGCAACAAAGAAGAGATGATAAAAGAGATACGAGAAAACAACGTTATGATTAAAGCACTGGAAGATAAACTACAAAAACAAGAAAAAGAATGGAAAAAAGAAAAAGAAATTCTACTAAAGAAAATAAAAGAGCTTGAGAACAAAGATGAAATGAGAGAGAAACGTGAAAAGAAAAATAATATAATAATAAAAGGAGCGAAAATAGAAGATAACACCAAACAAGGAGTCTCGAATTGGATCCAAAACAATCTGGAAATACAAACTGGTGTATTAGAATCGTTTAAAATCAAGAACAAAGACAATGAAATAACATTAGTGAAATTAGAAAACTGGGAAGAAAAACAAAAGATCATGCAAAATAAAAATAAACTGAAGGGAAATAATATTTACATAGAACACGATCTTACTAAAAATGAAAGGGAAATACAAGCTCGTCTTAGACAAATAGCCAAAGAAGAAAGATCTAAAGGCAATTCAGCGGTTGTAGCATACAAAAAGTTAAAAATCAATGAAAAATGGTTTGCATGGAATGAACTAAACAACCAAATAGAAGAAGTGAAAGACACAAGAAAAAAGGGAAATTTTTAGGAAAATCCGCGAAAAGCAATAAAGTATATACTCTTCATAATATTAAAATATGTTTTTGGAATACAAAGGGGATCATGGGTAAAAATAAAGATTTTTGGGATTATATAAAAGAATACGATATAGTTGGGTTATCAGAAACATGGATAGAAGAAAAAAATTGGAACAAAATAAAACTGAAACTGCCAAAAGAATTTAAATGGAAATGTGTGTTTGCCACAAGGAAAAACAAAAAGGGAAGAGCAATGGGGGGGATTCTAACTGGAGTAAAAAACCACATAGAAGAAATAGATTCAAAAACTATTTATAAAGAACACATTCAAGAAAGACAAATAACGCTAGATAAGGAAAAATGGAGAATTTTAACAATATACAATAACAACAGGTTACAAGACATAATCAATGAAATAGAAGAAAATGTTATAGAGACAGAGGAATACAACCTAATTCTTGGCGGTGACTTCAACGCACGTACAGCCGAAGAAGGAGGTATGTGCAATGTAGAAACTGGAGACATCTGTAAACGAAATTCTAAAGACAAGAAGAAAAATAAAGATGGGCCTGCTTTAATAAACTGGTGCGAGGAAAAAGGATGGAATATACTTAATGGTAACTATAGAGGAGATGAAGCGGGTGAATACACTTTTATAAATTCAAAGAACGAAGCATCGGTGATAGATTATGGGATAGCAAATAATGAAGCACTATATAAAATCAAGAATTTTGAAGTAACAGATCAAATAGATTCAGACCATAATCCAATATCTATGACATTAAAAAATGAAGCATGCAACATACACAACAATGCATATGAAAAGACTATTATACTATGGAATGACGACACCATAAAGCGATACAAAGAAGATATAGAGAAAATAGAAATACCAGAAGGTGAGTTAGAACATAAAATAAATACTTTAATAACAGGTTTAAATGAGGCAATGTCAAAAACAACTATAAAAACGAATAAAGAAGCAACCATCGGTAATGATTGGTGGGACAAAGACTGTAAAGAGAAACAACGTGAAACTAGAAGACATTTAAGGCACCTAAGAAAGGGCCACATAACAAAGGAAGTATACAAACAGAAAATTGAAGAATATAAAAAACTATGCAAAGAAAAGAAAGAACAGCATACTCAAAAAGTAAAGAGAGATCTCTACAACATAACATCGGAAGCTGAAGCATGGAAATATATAAAGAAAGAAAGAAAAATTCAGTCAGAAATAGAGGAAAGAATAACTTTAAAGGAATGGAAACAACATTTTCAAAAATTATTAGATGGAACAGATATTAAACCAGAAAAAAAAATACACAACAGAACACGGAAACACACAAGAGCTAAGAGAAATTACGGAAGAAGAAGTAAGAATACAAATCAGAAAACTGAAGAAGAAAAAAGCCCCAGGTGTAGACGGAATACCCAACGAAGCTTGGATATATGGTGGAGAAAAATTAGTAAAAATAATAACAAAAATAATCAATGATATATGGAGAGGTAATCATTTCCCAAAACAGTGGACAAAGGGCGCCATAATCCCAATATATAAAAAGGGCGACAGAAGTGATCCATCCAATTACCGAGGAATAACTTTACTGAATACGTTTTATAAGATATACGCAACAATACTAAATCAACGCCTGCAAGATGAATTGGACAGTAAAGGAATATTGCCCGACACCCAATCAGGGTTTAGAAAGAAAAGAAGCACAACAGATAACATATATATATATATATATATATATATATATATATATATATATATATATATATATATATATATATATATATATATATATATATATATATATATATATATATATATTAAACTATCTTATAGAACAAGAACTTAAAAAAGAAAAAGGAAGATTACTCACTTTTTTTATTGACTTAAAAGCTGCCTTTGACACAATAAACAGAAAAATTCTGATAGATATAATGAAAAAGAAAAACATAGAACCTCACCTCATAGCTAAAATTGAACAAGTATATGAAATTACATAAAACATAGTGAAAGCAAAAAATGAATATACAGCAGAATTCTGGACGGTAACTGGCTTGAGACAAGGCTGTCCTTTAAGCCCTACATTATTCTCCATCTACATATCGGACATCGAGGAACACTTCAGTAAAGGTCAAACGGGAGGGGTCGTAATAGGCAACACAAAATTTTGGAGTTTAGCATATGCAGACGACCTGGTAGTTCTAGCAAAGACAGAAGATGAAATGAGATCATTGATAAAAAGACTAGAAACATATCTTAAGAAGAAAAGAATGTGTTTGAACGTAGCAAAATCAAAGATAGTTAAATTCAGGAAGGGGGGAGGAAGAGAGAAAGAAACCAATTGGTGTTGGAAAGGTCAGAAAATAGAACAAGTTAAAGAAATGAAATACTTAGGCTATGTTTTCTCACAAAACAACAACCATAAAAAACATATAGAACATGTAGTAAAGAAAGCTAAGATCGCAATGAGAGAAGTTTGGAGCATAGGCGAAAAAAAATATACAAATAACTACAAAATTAGAATAATGCTATTTGATAATATTGTCAAAAATATACTAATATACGGAGCAGAAATTTGGGGCTGGAGGGAAATAGAAACAATTGAAAGAATACAAACAACTTATCTGAAGTGGACGTTAGGATTAGATAGGAATACTCCACAGTATATCGTTCTGCAAGAAACAAGTAGGAAAAAGCTTAGAGTAGAAACAGGATTAAAAGCAACAAAATTCGAAACAAAAATTAGGAACTCCGACCCTGACAGGATATTATACAAATGCTGGAAGGAAACAATAAACAAAAATAATAAAAGTCTACCACTAAACAACTGGGAAGTACACAAAATAAAATACCACGAAAGAAATGGATACTCGCTATTAGAAGCTGAACGGAAACGTGAAGAAAACATAACCATTAATGAAGAATTAGCAGAAAGGGACCACGAAAACCAAAAACAAGAACAAGACATCAAAATCAATAATTCTCAATACAACAAAATATATCGCAACATTCAACCAACAGCAACGCCGCCGTACTTAACTGACAAATCCGGTAAATCAATAAAACTAATTGCAAGATTGAGATGTGGGAACGAAGAGAATGAAAATAAATATTGGAAGAAGAAAGAAGACCGTATTTGTAGATTGTGCAACGAAGAACCTGAAAATGTAATACATTTATTTTACAATTGCAGAAAATTACCCAGGCAAGCTGGCAGTATGTACCATGTCCTAAGCGAATCTGGCAACGGGGAACCATGGGCGAAAACACTGAAGAAGAAAAGAGAAGAAATTCGATCGGACTAAATTTAAATTATGTAATGTAATGTAGTATCACTCAACAAAATATAATGTAATTAACTGTTTGTAAAAATTCAATGCTATTGTAGCAAGAATTAAATAAAGAAAAAAAAATAACTAATAATTTAAGAGTTATTTGAAAAAGAAAAAAAAACAACCAAAATCGGTTTTTCGCCATTATCTAATGATCTGTGCATATTTTTGCAAAAATAAATACATCACTAAAATGGCCTCCTAATATGGAAACTTTTGTCACATTACAACGAAGTCGTAGCACTTACAGTTTCCGAGATAGCAATGGTGGCCCTGATATATATATATATATATATATATATATATATATATATATATATATATATATATATATATATATATATATATATATATATATATACAGAGTGTCCCATTTAAGGTACGAATGCATTGGGATCTCGAGAACCGTAAGAGCTACGAGGTTGGTTAAATTAGACAAAAGTTGCCCCATTAGGATACCATTTTAATGGTATTTTGTTATTTGCGAAAAAATGCATAGGTCACTAGATCTAGGCGAAAATGTAAATTTTGCAGTTTTTATTTTTGCAAATAACTTCGAAGTGTGAAATTATACCGGATTTTGGTTTGCACATCTTTAGGGCACTTTTTTATGTTCTTTCGACTGGCGATGCTCAATTTTTTTATCAATGTTGGTTTTCGAGGATTGATGTCAAAGTTTTAATTTTTATATGGACGCCATATTGGAAAGTTACGCCATTGAAAAGAGTATTTTTTTAGCTTTACAATGATATAAAATAGTAATAATTTATTTTTATAATTAACATAGAAATTAACAAAAA